>CP054668.1:14347762-14671663 GCA_013348765.1 Carpinus viminea
ACTTAATTTAATAGACTAATATAAATTGTTAACAATTTTTAAAAAATGTAATACTTAAACTATCAACGTTGATGTCTACAAGTCGACGCAAATAGTCGTAACTATGAACATCGACTAAACTGAGTCATGTTAGCCCCGATAATATGCAATTATTTCTTTTATATAAATTTTGGATATTCGACCGAACATACAATCGATCCTAATGAATTAGTTCGATTGACTGTGATATGATCAAATGTTCAATCTAACATCCAATCGATCATAATGAATTAGTTCGATTGACTACGATATATTCAAATGATCGATTGATCATTCGATCGATCATAGTGAATTAGTTTGATTGACTATGATATGATCAAATGATCGATCGATTATCCGATCGATCATAGTGAATTAGTTCAATTGATCGATAAAATCAAATAATCGATCGATCATTTGATCGATCATAGTGAATTAGTTCGATTGATCGTAATAGGATCAAATGTTCAATCGATCATTTGATCGATCCTAGCAAATTAGTTCAATTGATCATGATATTATCAAATGATCGATCGATCATAGGGAATTAGTTCGATTGATCATAATATGATCAAAGGATCAATCGATCTTCCGATCAATCCTAGTGAATAGGTTCGATTGATCGTGATATGATCAAATGATCGATCGATCATCTGATCGATCCTAATGAATTAGTTAGATTGATCATGATATGACCAAATGATCGATCGATCATCCGATCGATCCTAGTGAATTAGTTTAATTGATCATGATAGGATCAAATAATCGATCGATCCTCGGGAATTAGTTTGATTGATTGTGAGATGATCAAAGGATCGATTAATCAGATCAGATCGATCATCCGATTGATCATAGCGAATTAGTTCGATTGATCTTTATATGATCAAATGATCGATCGATCCTAGTGAATTAGTTTGATTGATCATGATAGAATCAATTAATTGATCAAACTTGACATAATTGAAATAGAAGGTTAGATTGAATATCCGATCGATTCTAGTGAATTAGTTCAATTGATCATGATATGATTAAATAAAAATCATAAATTAAAAAATAAATATATTTTTATTTCTTTTAAATAAAACAAAATTTCAAATTAAATCAAAAATCTTAGAAAAATTATTATTATTTTTCTATATATTATTATTGAAGTTTTCTATTTCTTATTCTTATTTAAATGTTTGATTAATTGTGATATGATCAAATGATTGATCGATCATCCGATCGATTCTAGCGAATTAATTTGATTGATTGTGATAAGATTAAATATTCAATCAAACATCTGATCGATCCTAACGAATTAGTTTGATTAATCAAGATATGATTAAATGATCGATCGATCATTCGATCGACCCTAGTGAATTAGTTCGATTGATCATCCGACCGATCCTAGTGAATTAGTTAGATTGATCGTGATAGTATTAAATGATTGATCAAACTTAACACAATGTCTTAAAAATTTTATTTTTTATTTTAAATTTAATTGGCTAGCTTATATGATTTACTATAATAATAATAAAAAACATAGAGTTGGATTGAATATATTATATATATATATAATGGTGTATATATATTAAATAAAAATATATAATTGTAACCCAAAAAATTAAAGTGTTTTTTTTTTTTTTTCTATAGGTATTAATTTTAATATAATAATATAAATGTTTAGTAAATTTTAAAAAATCAATAAATTAAAAAAATACTTAAAACTATCAGCGTCCACTATATGTGGACGCTAATAGTTTTAACAAAAAAAGTGAAGGAGTATTAGCGTCGACTACAGTGGACGCTGATACTCTTATGAAAGTGGATTTTAAAAGGCGCCCAAATTAAAAGGCGGGATGAATTGGCGCGGTGGGTGAAATTTTTTTTTTGTATTTCTCCCTTTTTCTTCTTCGCCTCACCCATTCTTCTCATCTTATATATCCCCTTCTGCAGTTAGGAGAGAGAGCACACACACACACACACGAGAGAGAGAACTGAGAGAGTGAGACACACACATGATAGAACTGAGTCTCTCGTCCAAACCCTTGCAACCTCTCCACCTCATACGGCCCCGATCCCCAATCCTCTTCTCTACTCCGCGTCTTCAAAATCGTCAATCTAGGGGTGAATCGTTGGAAACACCAGGGTTAGATTCGGACAAGTGTTGCGTATATAAGAGGTCCTCCCCGCTCTTCCTTGTTCACAGAATTACCAAACTCTGAGTATTCATCTTGTTAGTTTGAAGTATTGGCTAAGTTTCGTGAGCAAAATGAAAAGAAAAGAGCCAAGCGTTCGGACGGGATTCATTGCCGTTCGGACGTGATGCGATCAAGGACTTCAGATTAAAACCCGAGATCGCTCGCAGTCCGTTAGATCTGCTCGCAGCCCCCCGAACACCTTCGAACGCGCCGCGCCAAGATTGGAGAATGCGATGGAGCCCTAGCCCGTCCGGACGCCCATCATGACCGTCCGGACGGCCCAGCTTAAATGAAGCCTTTTTCACGTGTTTTAAAGAGCCCGTCCGGATGGCCCATGTTCCCGTCCGGACGCTACCTACCTGTAATAGCTTTTATTTTGATTGTAACTGTGTCCTAGGTTTAGGTTTTGTGGGGCTATTATAAATACACCTTTATAGATGTTAGAGGTACGGATTTTCACCCTTAGAGAGTTCGTGAGAGGCTGTATTTAAAGAGAGAATTATTGTGAGCCTCGTTGTTCCTCTTAGAGGATCTTTGTTAGTTTGGTTGTGAGCGTAAATTGAGAAGTCTATCGAAGGGTCCGTAAAGGAGAATCACGTTGAAGAAGATTGTGAGCAAGGAGACGAAGTTGAGGTTTGTCGATCTTCTGAGCCAAGGTCTTGCAAAGGGTTGTAAGTGTTCCTAGTGTCTGTAATCTCTGGATAATCTTTTGATAGTGATTTTCTGGGTTTGGCTGCCCCGAAAAGGTTTTACTTTTAGATCTGTTTCTAAAAGGTTTCCTCTTCGTCACCAAAATCTTTTGTGTTTGATTGTTCATAATTTGGTGATTGCTTGCTTAGATTTAAATATCCGTTAATTCCGCATAAACTGTGATATTTTATCTGTTAAGCATTTTTCACATCTGGTATCGGGGCTAGTAGGTACTCTACGGGTTTTGATTTTGATTTTTTTTTTTTTGTGTGTGCTGGATTTTATGTTGTTTGGATTGTGCGGCAAAATTGCATTGCAAAATTGGGCATGTAAACCCTGATGTTTCTGATGTTGGATTCTGCTTGGCTTATTTTAGGGGTTGATTCATTCTATGAGTATCTATTGAAGGCCCATGTTCTTTTTGGAAATGAGGAATTTTGGAGAATGTTTCATTCTGCTTACCTTGCAGTGCAGAAATATTTTAGACATGGTCCATGGTACTGCACTGATTTCTATCCCTGTTGATTTTGACTCTTTATGTTTTCACATGATTTTATATTCAACCTATGGCTTTTTGGTTCATGTGAGAAAGCATCGACAATGATCTTGTAGTGATTTTCTAGTTGCTCATTCTAACTATACACATAATTGCTTTTGATTCTCTTACTGCATATTTAGATTTTCCTCTTCTTCTAAGATTTTTATCTTGTTTTACAATCAATCATCCTCTAAATGTTTCTTATACTTAACATGTTCAGGTTGAGAATGCATTTGTAATTTTTCTTCTTGTTTTTCATCTAAATCCGAGATTTGTGCCTCACTGTCCTGTTTACCTGCTTAGTTTGGATATCTTTCTTTCTTTCTTTCTTTCTTTTTTTTGGTATTATTAGGACTTTTGGAATAAGACATGGTATCCCAAGGCTGCTGATCATGTGAACACGGAGAAACCATGGTGCATTGTTGATGCTTCGGACAAAATTCTTGAAAGACTAGCATCAACCATTTCCATTTTTATCCGTGGGAAAAATTTGGCTACCTATACTCCCAGTGTAGGCATGGGGGGATTCGTAATTGTGGTATGTAGTTTGTACACTAATGCATACTTTTCTCTTCATGATGATAGTGGGGCATATGTGCTATATGATATCAACTTCTAAATTTTCAAGGGTCAAGTTCTCATGATCCCTGGTTTGGGTAAAACGAATCTTATTTTCATATTTTCACCTTTTCTCAGCTATTGATCTTTATCTAGCGGCTTGGTTGAGAATGTGCATCCATCGGAATAGCATGTGGCACATCTCTGGGGATTTAATGTGTCTATTTCATTAAATGGCCATACATAGACATTTAGGAATTCCATAAGATTAGTTATGATGTTCAGACGGTTGCGTCCTTCATTTGTTGTCTGTTTGAATTATGTCTGACTGCCTATAGCATGTCTAAGTCTGAATGTGCCTGTGTTTATATGCATGTGACCAGTGGCTGTATCAATGAAAGTGAAATTGATGATTGTCTTTTGGTTTAGTTTAATCACTATTTCAATAAATTTGGAGCTGCATGGTTCCTCCATCTTTAGCCAAGCATTTTGCTGGGTAATGTATTCTGGAGAAGCTACACAAATCTTACAAACAGTTGAATTTGGAGTATTTGTGTCTTTTATCCACAAAGATGGCTGTGAAAAGGTACTATAGTGTAATTGCAACCTTTTACTTATTGTAAGATTGGGCCTATCAAAATCTATTTTGTTAACTAGTTGTTACATTTACAATTAAATTAATATATTTTGGTTCAAAGTCTTAGTGTTTGTTAAATATCATACTTAGAAGCTATCTCTTTCTCATACAATTCTCTAACAAAAAACGTATTTCTCAATATTTGCATGCTTACTAAATGGTCAGGGTCATTAGACCTCAAGATATCTCTGATTAAGGTTTCCATGTCTAGTAGATCATGTTAATTTAGATTATTTATTTATTTTCCTTTTTCCTCATCTGGTTGTACCTCGTTGTTAAGGTTCTGGAGTCAGCTTTGACCAGTTAGATTTACATGTCTCATGGACATTTTTTATTTGCTGTCTTACATCTATTAGTTACAAGTTTGGTGTGCAGAGTCCTAATAGGTTTGTTACACTTGAACCTAAAAAAGGTAAATGCAGAAAAAGTTGCTGTCTCCGGTAAGAAAAGGACCCAAAAGCTCTACAGGAGGCATTCGGGGACGACTGGCATGAAAGTGGAAACATTTGACCAATTACAGCAGAGAATTCCGGAGAGAATTATTGAACATGCTGTTCGTGGTATGCTTCCCAAGGGAAGGGTGAGTTTGATCTAAGTTAAATTATATGCATGTTTGTACAATTTCTTTTATTCTTATTACATGCTAAATAAAAAGCTGCTCAAGCTAGGTTTTACTTATAATTCTACAGGATTCATTCATATTGCCTATCAACTAGATGTACTATGTTAACCATTCCTGCCAATAGATTCTCTGTTGATTGTGCATAATTGGAGTTTTCAATTTATGCTCAAATTTCCTTGCTTTTTATGCTTGTATTGTGTCCAAGAATTTGAATTTCCATTCTATGCCAAAGTTTTTCCCTCTATTTATGCTAGTACTCTGGATTTAATTTGAGGACAGCTTGTATGTTCTCACATACAATGTTGGCTACCTTGCTGAAATTAGTCTCTTAACGTTATGACGCTATTAGTTGGGTGATTATCTGTTGCTATCATGTCTATAATTGTATATGAACTAGAAGTACTATGTTAAGTATTCTTGTTGCTAGGTTCTCTGTTAATTGTGCATAACTGGAGCTTTTGTTTTGTTTTTTTCTTTTGTTTTTGTCTCAAATTCCTTGCTCTTTATGCTTATATTGCGTGCATGACTTTGACTGTCCATTCTATGCCAAAGTGTTATTTCCTCTATTTATGCTAGTAATCTGGATTTAATTTGAGGACAGCTTGTATTTTCTCACATACAATGTTGGCTACCTTGATGAAGTAGGTTAATTAGTCCTAATGTTATGAAGCTATTAGTTGGGTGACTATCTGTTGCTATCAATGCTATATAATTGGTGCAAAAAGGTTAGGAAATGGATTTGAGATGTAGTTTGCCAAATTATGATCTGCCTTTCTGTCTTTCGTTTGGTCCTAAGTAGCGTTTGCACATCTTTGTTTGATTTGTATTTTTCTCATGTTATCAGATTCATGGTACTTAGAAGTGGGTGAATCCATTGTTGATTCTCTTAATTTATACACCAAACTGGAAGGAGGATATGCAAGCATTAGAGATGTAACAACTATGGAGTTGGAAGATCATCAACATAGTTTTTTTCTTGCTGAAACGTATGAGCTTGTTTTTTCTTTTTTCTTTCTTCATTCTGCCATCAAGTATAAAGAAAATTTTCTCAACCTTAGCAATGTCAAATTTGAAACTATAGGACTCAATGTTAATATATTGTTTTTGTAGGTGCAAGTATCTATATCTTCTGTATGATGATTCATTTTTGGTTGGTCGGAATAAATTTTATTTTCACAATCGAGGGTCATCTGCTTCTAGTGTTAAGTGATTGGCTAATGGTTTTTCATTTTTTTTTTTTTTTATTTTGCACTGTTAGCGTCCACATTTAGTGGATGCTAATAGTGCACTATTTAAAAACCTCAATATGGATGCATTTATTTCCTTGTAGTATAGTATTTATGTTAGAGTTTATTAGTGGCTTATATTAACACCAGTAGAAGGGCCAAGTAGACGGGAGTGTAGTCACGAAGCGGGAATTTCCCTAATACATCCGTACCAGTGTATTGCCTAGGTGTATCCATATTGAGGTTTTAAAATTGCTTTTTTTTCTTTTTCTTTTTTTTAAAAAAATTAATTATTAGGATTATTTTATTTTTATTTTTTTTAGTTTTTTTATAACCATTAGCGTTCACTACAGTGGACGCTAATGGTTATTTTTTAAAAATTTGAGACCATCAGCGTCGACTAATAGTGCACTATTAGCGTCGACTATGGGTCGACGCTGATGGTCTAACTATTAGCGTCGACTTTTGCCTTTGTCCATTCAAGTTTAGCGTTGAAATATAAGGACTTTTAGCGTCGACTAATAGTCGAGTATTAGCATCCACATTTGAGGTCAACGCTGATGATACTATTAGAGTCGGACTTATAACGTCGACCCTATTAGCCTCCAAAAGTCGACACTAATACTATTAGCGTCGACTTTTGGAGTATTAGCGTCGACTTTTTGTTGACGCTAATGCCCTTATTTCTTGTAGTGAATATGTATGTCAAGTACATGTTATGATTAATGCAGAATACCCAATGTTCACCATTTTATAGTGAATGAAAATAAGTAATCCATAAGAAACCTTCTGCCGATGTCTTAGAATATAAAAGTTGAAAAGTCGTCTTTTGAGGGATATTAATTATATGAAGATTGATATACATTCTACGAAACAAGCCACAATATGATCTCTATATTTGCCCAATAGACAATCAATTTGGCAACCTAAGAGAGGGAAGTTAAGAAATCTTTACCAAATGTTGCACTAAGGATTATGCGTGTAAACGACATCTGAAGGCTTCTCGTGATGCTTGTGATGCCTTTCAAAACATGTAGAGTAGCAAGTCCCAATTTTGCATTTTTCCATCAGGCAATCAAGTAAGCAGTCTGAACAATTTAAACTAAATGCTGCACCATATTCTTTCAAGCATTTGCGATTACCTGTAGCAAGACAGAATATAAGTTCACGCTTGCTAACATGTTCCCATCTTTTTTCACAATCGTTAATTTCATGTTTAAGGCATGCATGTAATGTTTTAATTAGTAATTAGTGAACTCCGCTTCATTAAGCGTGGTTACACCGATTGAGCTATTTCTTGAAACTGATGATTCAATATTTGGCATTTTAGGTATTTGATCTTTTAGGCATTTCTATTAGAGGTTAACGGCTAGAAGTAAAGGAGGGGTAAATTGATTGAAATTGAAAGTTCAAGAATTGGGAGTTTTAGAATTTTGGGGGTCTTCTCAAAATGCACAATAGTTTAGGAGTCTATGATGAAGTTTCCCCAAAAATTTTAACATTTTAAATTTTTTTTCTTTAAAATGTGGTTAGCTATTACTAAGTTATTAACTGCTAACCACCACTAACCACATAGGGCGTGTTAGTGGAGGCGGTTCTGATTTGTAGTTATAGCCAATGTCCATTAACTGTAACTGCTTTTTCACCCATAGTTTGGATTAAGAGTTAAGTTCTAGGTAAAAGAAGTATCTTTATAGAATCAAAAAGCTATTGTAATCAATAGAAAGAAAAGAAAAGAAAGAAAAAAAAACTTTTCTCAATATGATTTAAACTACAGTTTAAACAATATCATTATGAAAAAGCTATTAACGATCTAGGAAAAAAGCTAGATATATCTGAATAACTCAAAAATGACTAGTTAATTTGGACCTTTATATAATTCGTATAAAGCTCAATTTCACATAGTAACTAGACGTGTGAGAATTAGCACTCATGATTATCTTCATGAATCACACTCTATTTGAGAGGACTACACACCTTCCCAATATAGGATTAGTGTGTTACAAACTCCTAATTTTAAACTCTTAATGTTCTTGTCAAGGTTATGTCACTTGGTGCTCTAGTAACCATGACCTAGGGTTATAACTTGGCTTTGATACCATTTGTAGTGTTCCAAGAACCCATGACACTGGGATTACAACTTGGCTCGATATTATTTGTAATGACCTAAAAAACGCTAGCTACATATGCTCGATCTATGTACCCAAAATGACTATTTAATTTGAGCTTTCTTAGAATTTTTATAAAGCCCAATTTCACTTAGGAGCTAGGCAATACTAACAACCATAATTATCTTTATAAATTGCATACTCTATGTGGGTTACTCCTTATCTTCCCAATATGAGACCTGCATTACATATTGAGATAACACGGTTGAGACCTATGCATTACATATTGAGATAACACTGGTTGGCGAGGGCCAATGGCTAGGGAACCTTCAATACTCAAGCTAGGAAGCCCTTTTTGTTTTAGGAGAGAACTAAACAGAAAGTCGAAGGAAAAAAGAGTGTTCAGAACTTTTAGATCCAAGTCCAATATGGTAATTACATGTTAGTTGTATTAATAGCAATTTGAGAATTGATGAGGGTGAGTGGTATCCATGTGGAAAGAAGATACTCAACTTGTAATTGATTAAAGAAACAATGAAAGGTGAAGATATTGTTGGATCTATTACCAAATTATATAAACTTTGAGTAAAATCTATTATTGAAAACTAGTTTGTAATTGGAGGGTGCCTAAGAGCTTATATAAACTTGATCAAGATTATATTTAAACCATATAAGATACTTTGATTCGTAGCTTACTACTATGTTTTTGAATCCAATGTCTACAATGGCCCAATTTATTCTATAAGTTGGCCTCTCTGTGACTCAAACCCAATGCATAGTGTTTGACTCTAATACCAAGTTGTTACGAACCTTTAAATACATTGTGTAAATAGACCTTGGGCTGGAAAGTTGGCAGGAATGGTTTTTGCATAACTTCCCTTTGTTTACCATAAAGAACAAAGATGAGGCTTTTAGAGGGACCTCAAGACCCCATATATAACGCAAGCATTTATTTTACTAAATAATTCTCTGCCCGTACTTTATTCAAATACTGCTCTTAAATAAAGGTCACAATACCGACATAAATTAGGAGGACTTATAGGCTCACTCAGACTAGGACTAGGACAAGGATTCTTACATAGAAATAAAGACCAATACAATACTGCTCTCAATAATTTGAGAGAGGTAGGCAGAGATCCCAATACTAACACCTAGAGGATTGTAACATAAAAATTTCAACTGCCAAAACAATGCAATCCCCTATTCAAAGTCTTTAACTCAATCGAGAAATTTTAGGAGTGGCAACTAGGTACAAATCATTCCTCCTCTTACAAGACAATCCGAGAGACTCAGACATGTCAAGTTCTTCTGGTTTGATCTCATTGGGGAGTTTCCAGTTGAAGTGATACAACAACTGAGAAAGAGATAGTTCAATGTTAGCTAGAGCAAATGATATGCCTGGACATATCCTCTTGCCACTTCCAAATGGAATGAATTCAAAGTTGGCCCCTCTAAAATCAGTCCAAGAACCCTGAAACCTCTCCGGCGAAAAGGAATCTGCATCAATCCAATATTCTGGATCTCTTCCAATGGCCCATGCATTAACGAGTACTCTTGTGTTGCTTGGAATCAGATACTCACAAATTTGAGAGTTTTCCGTTGATTCCCTTGGGATTATGGCAGCTGGAGGGTGTAATCGGAGAGTTTCTTTGACAACTAATTTCAAGTAATCTAGTTTCTGAATGTTTGTCTCATCAATGCTCCTGGTCCCCCCAAGGACTCGTCTCACTTCGGCTTGGGCCTTCTCCAGCACTCTTGGGTTTCTCAACAATTCGGACATTGCCCATTCTATTGTAGTTGCTGATGTCTCACTTCCAGCGGAGACGATGTACTGGAGAAAGGATTTTCAATTACAAGAGCACAACAACATGTACATTTATGATTTTGCAGGAGGATAAAACTCTTATATAAATATTACTTTTCATACAGTGGCCCATCAAATCTTTAATTTTGAGGAGTGCTATATATACTCCTAAATACTCACTTCTTGATGTGATAATGAAAATTATCATTAAATAAAATAACAAATGAAAGTATATGTAGCATCTAATGGTGATATTTACTGACACGTTAGGGAGTGCGCACTTAGGAGTATGTGTACCATTTTTTATTTTTTATTTTTGGATTTTTCACTCCCATATAACAACTATATATATACTTTTATGTCAAATCTTTTTAATTCCAAACATTAGTATTTTTTAACATGTTTTATGGCAAATTATAAAGCTTTTGTATTCTAAAAGAAAGTTCTCTTCTAAGATATTTTTTAGACATGTAACTTTTGAAGTATTGCTAGACGTAAAACTTTTGTCATCTTTTATTCTCCAAAGTGACATGATTATTAAAGTCACAATGACTTCAATAATTGGGTGGATCATGGATGGAAGAGAGAGAGATAGATGGGAGGGGTTGTTGAAACATACGTACGTGAGGGAAAGGGATGGGTCTGCATGTCGCTGTTGGGCCCAAAGACGGAAGGATGGGGAACTGGGGTAGGCCATGTTTCCAAAATAAGGAAAAAATATATATGAGTAAAAAAAAAAGTAAGTTTTAATTTTAGTCATTTGGTCACATCTAAAAAAAAAAGACTTTATTTTTAGAATTTTGGTCATATCCAATAAAACTTTTGGCCCTATTCTTAATTTTTGGGCTATACCCATTAAGTTTTTTTTTTTTTTAATTTATTTTTGACCTTTACTTTTAAATGCTCACTTTTTTTTGGTCCTTACGATAGTTTTAGTTCATAAAAAACAGCCAAAATAATTTTTTTCAATAGAGAAATTCTAAAGAACCGAAAAAAGAATTTAGGCGGGCCCTCCCATAAAATGTTTGTCTCCGTCAATGGCTAAGGTTAAAAAAAATTATGTTTTACGTACACGCATTTTTACCAAAATGCACATTTTATCTTTTACTTGCCAATAAATCTATAGATTTTAGTTTCATACCAAGTGACAGCTTTGATGTGGTTTCTACCGACATCAAAGTCGAGCCTGCCTGTCTGCCGAAGTTTCAGAAGCACATCAACTATATCATCATTATGATCAACTGAGTCGTCGCCATTACTGGCTGAAGTGGAGCTTGCATCTTATCCTCGATTATGTCATCGAGAATCTTGTCTAGTGTTGTGTGTATTTTCTCAAGGCAGGCTTCATTCCTGTAACGAAACTAAGGAACTTGAGTGAAGGAAACAAATCAGATACATGAAAGCCTGCACCGATGCTAAAGATTTCCTTCACCAATGATATAAACTCTTTTTCATATTTGCACTCCTTCCCAAATGCTGCCCTGGAAATTACTCTATTCATCATGGAGTGGACTTTCTCACTGAGATTTACTGGAAATCCCTCGGACATGGAAATGGATTCAATAAGATTTAACGCCTCTTCTTCTCTTATTGATCTGAATGACTGGACTCGCTTAGCATTTAGGAGCTCCATCACGCAAATCTTTCGAATTTGTCTCCAATAATTGCTGTACGGAGTAAAGACGATACCTTTTGAGTCGACATTCGAGGAAGAGTGTTAGAATATATATTAGATAATCAAATACGTTTATTTTTTATTGGGTTAAACTTTTGAAATAATTTAGTGTACCTGAATAATTGTACGTCACGACTTCAACAGCGAAAATGCCGGGGCGATTTGCGAACGAAGTGTCATGTGTCTTTAGCACCTTTTTGGCTACTGTTGGAGATGAAATGATTATAGCCAATACCTCACCCAGTTGCAGTTGCATAATGGGTCCATGTTTCTTGGCAAAGGCTGTCATGGAAAGATGTAGTTGTGATGAGAAGGCCAGCTGGTGCAAGTTCCCTATGAAAGGCAGTAATTTCCAAGGCCCTGGGGGCAACTTATGGTTTTGACCTTTGGCTTTGGATTTCTTCCAACACTTGACCAGGATAAAGAGGAAGAAGAAGCAAGTAAATAGAGGAAAGGAGAGAGCTTGGAGCATCCTCATGCCTTCTCAGGTGCCGGCAAAGTTTTGTGCTCAAGAGATGTAGATGAGTCGATGACCAAATCAATCTGTTGGATCATTGATATTTATGGTACATTTTGTCTTGATGGGAAAGCAAGTTTTGTCGTAATTGTTTTGCCTTTTGAAGTTGTAGCCGGCCCTCTTATTCTTCTTTGGGTTGGTACGTATTAGATTTGCAATGCTTCTTCTTCAAATCAATTGTCCACAATGGCCTATAAGCCGACTTTGCAAACCATAAAAGAGAGGCTGCACATCGTGAAGACTAGGAGGGAGAGAAACCTAGAAGCCGCAAATTTCACTTGTGTTCTCACTTTGTTATGTACTAAGAAGATAGTTTTATTTTATTTTAATTTTTATTATATATATAGTGAGATTTAGGGGTATTATAGCTTTAGGTTTTGAGTAGTTTTTTCCTTACTCCTTTGTAGTCCATTTTTTGATAGTTAATTTCATCCGGTTCGTTTTCGCCCATAGGTATAGGCTTGTTATGTCGAATCACTTAAATCTTAGTGTCTTGTGTGATTTATTTATTTTCTATATTTTTTTCTTTTCTGATTCTTACCATAAAAGAGAGGCTGCACATTGTGAAGACTAGGAGGGAGAGAAACCTAGAAGCCGCAAATTTCACTTGTGTTCTCACTTTGTTATGTACTAAGAAGATAGTTTTTTTATTCTATTTTATTTTTATTATATATATAGTGAGATTTTGGTGTATTATGACTTTAGGTTTTGAGTAGTTTTCTCCTTACTCCTTTGTAGTCCATTTTTTGATAGTTAATTCCATCCGGTTCGTTTTCGCCCATAAATATAGGCTTGTTATGTCAAACCACTTAAATCTTAGTTTCTTGTGTGATTTATTTATTTTATTATTTTTTTCTTTTCTTTTCTGATTCTTACCATAAAAGAGAGGCTGCACATCGTGAAGACTAGGAGGGAGAGAAATCTAGAAGCCGCAAATTTCACTTGTGTTCTCACTTTGTTATGTACTAAGAAGATAGTTTTTTTATTTTATTTTATTTTTATTATATATATAGTGAGATTTGGGTGTATTATGATTTTAGGTTTTGAGTAGTTTTCTCCTTACTCCTTTGTAGTCCATATAGTGAGATTTGAGTGTATTGTAGCTTTAGGTTTTGAGTAGTTTTCTCCTTACTCCTTTGTAGTCCATTTTTTGATAGTTAATTTCATCCGGTTCATTTTCACCCATAGATATAGGCTTGTTATATTGAACCACTTAAATCTTATTGTCTTGTATGATTTATTTATTTATTTCTTTTCTGATTCTTTTAAGATCCTAAATCTTAATTCCATGATAATCAATTAATTCTTTTGTATGGTTTGCATAGTTTTTTCAAGATTATTTCTAGAGTATGGTGTATTCTGAAATTTGTGGTAATATAAAATTCATTTGTTCAATTTTTTTTTTCTTCAATATTTTAAAATAATGAGCCACCCATTAAGTTTTTTTTATTTTTAAATTATTTTTAATTTTTAAAATTCCTCCAAAATTTAAGTTTTTTTAATTTTTTTGTTGTGTTGTACCTCAAAATCAAATTTTCACCCAAAAATATGTACATATATTTTTTCATAGTTCTACTTACCACAAATTCTTGCTCTCAAAGTCTGGGACCCTAGTACTTCTAGAAATTAGAGTGTTATAGAATAAATGTTCAAGATAGACAAATCCCACGCAATCCAACATGACTTTTGAAAAACGCTATGCAGACTCCAAAAACTTGTTTATCACAATTTATGCGGAATTAAAACTATGAAACAATAAACAATTCAATCAGTAAAATATCTAAAGCAATAAAGAAACAAACACATATATTTTGGTTACGAAGAGGAAACCAATTAGAGCACTTCTCTAATTGTAAAACCTCTTCGAGGCAGCCAAACCCAGGAAATCACTATTAAAAGATTATTTAGAGATTACAGACATTAGGAACACTTACAATCCTTAGCAAGACCTTGGCTCTATAAGATCGACAAGCCTCCGACTTGTCTCCTTACTGACAATCTTTTTCAACGTGATTCTCCTTTATCAGACCCTTCCGTTAGGCTTCTCAATGACGCTCACAATTAATTAACAAAGAACAAACACTCTAAGAGAGAGAAAGCAACGCTCAATATCAAAGGCTCTCTTAACACACGACGACGAATTCTAGATGCAGAATTTGTACCTAATACAGATCTGTAGAGATCTATATATAATACATAAAGACTCCTAGTGTAAGAAGAACTCAATTACAATGTAATTTAGACCTAGAAGCTACGGGCCATCAGGATGGTAAGTGGGCTCGTCCGGACAGGCTGTTAAAAACACGAGGATTGGCTTCTTGAAAACTGTCGTCCGGACGGGTAAGAGTGGCCGTCCTAACAGTACTGAGGCAACATCACTTTCTCCATTCTTTTGGCACGGTACGTTCAGACGGGGTTCCATATGCGAGTTTAGATGAGCTTCTCTGGTTTCTTCATTTGCAACACACGTCCGGACGGTCAATGAGTCTGTCCGGACGGGCTTTGTTCCAATTTCAATTTTGCACTTTGAACTCCATTTTGTTCACAAACATTAGCCAATACTTGAAACAAACAACTTTCTTACTCCAATGGTCTTATTGTTAAAGCTTTTTCCTAGATCAACCCCCCGTGTGATCCTAACTTTGGTGAGGCCCTTATTGCCCAGCTAGCTACCTCAGTAGCTTCTTCTTTGAATCTCTCAAAGTTCTCCTGAAGGTGACTCAGTTGTGGTGATTGAAGCTCTAAACAACCCTCTCATTTCTCAAGATTGGCATATTGATTCTGTTATTTCTGCTACTTTGTCTCTTTTACTTGCTTCCTCTTGTTGGGAAGCAAAAAAAAATTCACAGAAGTGCAAACTTCTGCGCCCACTATGTGGCGTTTTGGGCCGCGGCAAGAGTCTTCTCGGTTGTATTCCCACTTATTTTCCCCCCCTCCTTCTTTCCCCATTTGTAGTGGTAAAGATCCTCCCCCCTCTCTTGTTTTGGCTGGTTGTAAAGACTTTGGTTCCCTAGTTTGTTGAATGAAATGCTTTTTACAAAAAAAAAAAAAAAGCCATGGCTTTCTTGCTTTATTTTAGACTTGCTTTGTTAGCTGCACAGGGTATACAGGAGTGCGGAATAAATGGATGGCTGTATGGCTAGATTTCTTCTCAGCAACAAATGAGAGACTTGTACTAACAAAAAAAATAATAAAATATTATTTAAAATAAATTAATAAAAAAAAAAAAGGTGATTGACCACCTAATCTTGGTCATAGGAAGTGGTTGGACCACTCCATTTTAGCTAAAGGTGGTTTGAGCAATGACCGGCCAGGGGTGGTTGAACCATCCCATGGCCCTTTGGGGTGGCTGAAGACTAGGGGGTGGCCAAAGCCAGCCTAGGTTCAATAGGGGTGTCCGCCACCCAAGGGCCAAACTTAAACTAAAAAAAAAGGTTCGCCCTTGGGGGTGGTTGGACTACCCCCAAGGGCCTTGGGGTGGCCCAATCACCACCTATGGCTAAGATAAGGTGACCAACCACCCCTGATTTTTTTATTTTTATTTTTTTTAATCTTAAATAATATTTTATTATTATTTTTTTGTTAGTAGAACAAATGTTTCATTTGTGGTTGTAAATATTTTCAGTTCATTTTGAATCGGAAAGGATACTATCCCGTAGGAGTATCGCTTTTGCTTTATATGTAATAAGTGCATGGAGACCATAAAACAAATTGGGATGTGGCAATAGATGTACAATCGAAATGCATGGGATTTGGAATTATTGTCAGAGACCGTAACAGGCTAGTGCGAGTAGCGAAAAAGAACGAGAATAAACAAGGTGTCTGAACTAGTGATAGGGGAGGCTATGGGAGCTATGTTAACAGTGGAGTTCGGCAAAGAGAGAGGGGTTCAAGATATCATTTTAGAAGGTGATTCCCTGCAAGTAGTCCAAGGTTTGAATGAGAGGACTCCCAGCTGGAGGCGGTATGGACATCTTATTGATGATACAAGAGCACTTCTTGGAACTTACAGTAGGTGAATGGTTCATCATGTGAAGAGGGACGCAAATAGAGCAGCCCATGGCCTTGCTAAAGAAGGTTTGCGGATTGTTACTGAAAGACAATGGATTGATGAGTCACCTAAGTGTATTAGTGCTATTGTATTTTCAGAGCTAAATGCTCGTACTGTTTAGATCCTTTGGGGTCTGAATTTTTCTATATGAATGAAAGAATTGAAGTTTTGTCCCCCCCCCCCCCCCTCAAAAAAAAAAGGGTGCATGGAGACTTTCTTTTCCTATGTAATAAGTGATTTCCTTTCCTATGTAATAAATGCATTTAGGCTTTCTTTTGTATATTAAGTAGGGATACACACCAGGTCGGTGCGGGTGAATAATATTCACCTTAATCTTTTTAAAATATTTTAATATTATTAAAAAAATAACATTAAAAGGTCTGCATGAGTACTATTTACTCACGCCAGCATGATGAATATCATTATCACTCTTGTATATTATGCCATTTGGATGTATCACCAAAGAATTTTCAATAAAGAATTCATTCAAAGCTTTTTCTTTTCAGAGAGGATGGTGATTTTTGCTGTGTGGTATGCAAAACTTTGGATGGTATTCTCACGGATAGAGTTTTCTCTCAATTGAGTCGTAGAAACCTTTTAAATTAACTTATAAAAATGATATTTATCATTTGAATATATAAGATATACATATGTTTTTTAATAGTAAGAATAAAATTAGAATAAATAATATTAAAAACTCATATACATCTCACATAATATTAAAAAAGTGACATCTTTTTTTATAAATTAGGTTGAAGAAGATTCCTTCAACCAAATTTGGAGGAAAACTTTATCCAATTTTCACCCATGCATGGACAAATATCTGTCCCCTAGGGCCGGCCTGGCGTTCCCATTAATATTATAGACAAATACTGTCAATTGTTTTGATAGATTGTTTAAGAATCTTTTTGTATTTGGGAAATTTTAGAAAATTTTCTTAAATATTTAATCATTTTGACATCATTCACCACCGGATCTATGCATACGTAAGTATTTTTTGAAAATTCAATTAAATCGTGATTAACGTTTGAAATTTTGCAATTTTTTTCGTTGAGAAAAATTGTAAAATTAATCATTATGGTTTTTTTGATTTGCAATTAGATTCATGTAGTATCAAAATGAACTCAAGAGCCTTTGAGGTATGCCAAAAAAATAATTTAGCCTCTACAATTAAATTTCATCCACTAATTTAATAGATCGATTTTGTTAGTGTGATACTGACTTAAATAGGATATACAAGTATCACAATTTTATTGGCTCTAACGTTTCACAATATCAAAATCTGTTAGTATAGTAAACAAAATTTGATTGTAGGGACTAAATTACTTTTTTGGCATCTTTTAGAGACTTTTGAATTCATTTTGATACCACATAGAGTTAATTGTAAATTAGGTAAATCTAGGGACTAATTTTGACAAAATTTAATAGAAAATCTTAATAGAGATAGAGAACATTACCAAAACTTAAAATTCCATACGGTAAATTAAAAAATTTTAAATATTTAATATTATTGTAAAAACACTTGAAAGTGAAAGGCCAGACAAACCAGCAAATAATGTCGGAGCAACGTGAAAAACTTCTCACAATTATAGAAGGAAGGAATTGTTTCAATAAAGATGGCTTCCTTTTCAACGAAATCAACAATCCCTTTTCATTGAGATTGCTTAATTTTTAGGAAAAATCATACTTGATTCTTAGTTTTTTTATTTAAAAAAAAAATCTAATTTGAATTTAATTCCTAATAAGTTTTTAATTTTAAGAATATAGTGATTACTTTGCCCAAATTTAAAATAGGCCACTCTACTATTTTAGAGTTAAAATTAACAAATTTTCATCTATCACATGTCTTATTTGACATTGAAGACATTTGATTCATAATAACGAGGACCTTGATTCCCCACAATGTCAGGCTCAAATTAGCATCAAATAATAAATTTAATCATTTGTATAGCATAAACACTACTGTTTATAGTACTTGGCCGGTTATATTAGTATCTTATAATTTGTCTCTTTGAATCTACATGAAACACATGATCTTTGACTATCATCCAAACTAACATTAATTCAAGATAGGTGGCATGTGGTTTTGATTCAAGAACAAAGCTCAAAGTCCCATCCTAGTCACGTTCTTTCCACTCACCCACCTACCCAACATGAAGACACAAAGTCACATGAACGTACCCTAGTTCTCCCCCTTTTTTGATAAAATGTTTCTCATGGTTTCTTCTTCTTTATTTATTTATTTATTTATTATTTTTAATATCATTAAGGAGGGAGCATATTACTATTTTTAGAGGTTGGTTTATAAAAAATTACTATAATTCAGTTTGTATGAAATTTTTGTCAATTTCATTTTATTCGTTTTTGGGGACAACTTCATAAAACCTAGCCTCCAAAAGTTTCAGATGTTTTGAAATTACTATTGAAGTTAATTAAAAATGAGTGGAAGTTTGGGATAATTTTTTTAAGGTTTTCCCTTATTCTATTATATGTTTTTAAGAAATTACTATAATTCAGTTTGTTTTGAAAGTTTTGTCCATTTTGTTTATTTTATTTTTTATTTTTTTTAAAAAAAGGCCAAGAGAGATAATAGAAAAATGATTAAAACAAAAAGTATTTTTGAAGCTTTCTAATTCAATCCCTAAAACAGGTTCTTAAGTATCTCTAAGCCGTAATATATATATATATATATATATAGGGTTTGCTATGAGTTATCTCTGTAGTGTTCTCTTGGCGTTCTCCTAGTCTTACGTAGAACATGATTTAAGAAAAAATAAAATTATAGTACCATTTTTTTGCCAACAGATTAATTTTTATGAGTTAATAGTTAGGTTCTAATGCTTTAAAACTTGTCTTTGGATTCAAAACAAAAACCTAAGAGTGGAAGGTTAATCCTTTAAGGATGATATCACCCAAAATGGATTTCATCATCATAAATTTGGTACTAATGCCTCAAATTTGATGTTAATACCTAAAAAAATGGTAGTGGAGGCCATTACAATTTTATTTTTTCTTAAATCATGTTTTATATAAGATTAGGATAACGCTACAAGAAGAATCCCTAACATTTTCCTATATATATATATATATTTTGACCAACACATTTTTGGCATTAAATTAACGTTATAACAATATTGTAATAAAAAGTCGGGCATTATATAACAGGACTTAAAATTGAAAATAATTAACAAGAAAATTAAACTAAAATTATTTCATAATTGAATTAAAATAGTATTTAAATTAAAAGATAATTAAATATTTAAATTTCATTGAAAAAGTGATTACCAAAAATTAGTCTGCCCCTTCTCTCTCTCTCTCTCTCTTTTTAAAGAAATGTCTTTAGGATTACGAGCATCCAAACATGCTATCATTACTTGAGGGATGGAAATTTCCTCCAAAGTTCGGAGGAAATTTCTTTTGACCAACTTCAATAGGTGCCAAGTGCCATTTTCACTTTTTTTTTTTAATTAATTAAGAGTCATTTATTGCAATTCTACTAACCTAGAAATCTTAACATTAATTTTTGAGAAACTAAAAAATATTAAATAACACTTGTCACTTATTAAAATAGGTTAGAGAAAATTTCTGTCCTTAATGGAATAAGTAATTTTTATCAAAAGTCATCTGAACTATTTGTTTTTATGAAAACCAGATCAAGAGGTTTGAATCAAAAAACACAATGTATTTAAATGTGATGCAGGAGAAATTTGTTATTTGAATGAGATCTAGCTCCCACTTTTACAACAACCAATATAAGCTTGACACATCACCTAAAACCACACTATGGAATAAGATTGAAAACATTAGATTTTTCAACCAAACTTACCCATCATCCTTTCTTCTTCATTCTAAGAGCATTTCTAGTAGCCTTACAAAATTTATTCACCAAAATGACCAAAAATACACTTTTAGTTGTTTTAACAATTCACATTTTTAAAGTATTCACAACAGTTTCACTAATTTAACAATTCACTTTCATTATTTTATTTAAAAATTATTTTTAAAAAATTTGTTTATTCTTTATTTAACTTTAATATTTTAATGTTTGTTAATAGTCAATTTTAAGAATATTTGTCTTATTCTAACTGTAATATTTTAAAAAATTTGTAATATTTCCTTCATTTTCTTAGTTTTAATTTCTATTGGAAGAAAATAATGTTTTTCATGATTGATTTTGGATTGTTAGTCTCGGCACCTTATTTCCACTCCCATATTAATTCTGAAAGTTTTTTTTTTTTTTTGGTCAAAATAAAAAATAAAAACAGGGATTTTCATCTATATACTGTCACATTCAACGGTAATAATATTTAATACAATTATATGACATAATATATACTTTGATTACATTGAAGAGGAGATAAGAGAAAAGATAAGGGAGAGAGGCTGCAGAAAAAAAAAAAGAAGCCCGAAACGAAAAGTAGAATGGAAGAGAGATATATCATATTTGTTTAATGAATAGGCGAGTGAATAGTAAATATTAAGTTTGGTGAGAATTGTTCACTTCATTACTTTTTTTTTTTTGAAGTGGAGAGGTTGAAAAGCGGCAATTTAAACTATTTTAATTAAATTACCTCACCGAGAAAAAAATAAGAGACATTCTCTATAAGAGGAGGGAAGATCTAGATCTAGATCTGGATCTTCCCTCCTCCCCTTTCATGATTGCAGTGTTCGGTGTCTTCTTTATAAGTTCTACTGGTCTCCTTTTTTGGCGGGTTGCTTTAGATCTAGTTTATAGATCTAGATCCAGATCTAGTCTCTTCAACATTAGATCTGATCGTCTTCTTCAGCCAATGTATGTTTTCCGAAGGGATGTCTACGATACCGTCTCCTCCGATGCTGCTTGTAGGTTTTTTATTTTGGTTTTTTGTTTTTTATTTTATGGTCCTGGCCATTGGGCTAAGGACATGAATAATGCTTCTGGCTTTCAGTCGAGAGGGGAATGGCTTGGGTGTGGGTATTTTTGCTCATGCCTGAAAAATGGCTTCCTGTGCCATTGGAATGAGTTTGCTTTAGCAGATCTGTTCTATAAGCTGAAGATTGGGTTGTGATAGCGGATGCTTGATGTTATAGATTGGTTTTTCATTGTAAGATCTGTATATTTTTTACTTTTATGACATGTAATCTTTTAGCTTTGGCTATGATCTTGTAGAACTGTATGTTCTATGATTATAAGAGCTTTTATGCTCTTGACCATTGCTGATGAAATCAACTTGATTTTCCCTCAAAAAAAGAAAAAGAAAAAGTTAAATTACCTCACCCAAATAACCAAAACGTGATTTTTGTGAGGCTATAAGGAGTGCCCTAACCCACTAAGACAACAAACCAACTCCAAAACCACCTCCACCAGTGCTAAATGCAGTCGAGGAAAACCTCCATAGCCACCGTCGGAATCCACCAAAACCCATCGAAAACCTACTAGACCTATAGACAAAAGAAATATTTTTCCCCTTTCAACAAATCTCATCGGATCTGTTGTCTATTGAGAACCCCTTCAACATATATATATTTTTTTTCTTTATTCTGAGCATCAAACAAATTTCATTCATGTATGAGTATGATCCTATTTGCAGAAGAAAAATTCTCTCAATTGAAACGGAATAGTGGTCATGGGTGTGGTCATCGCAGGGAAGGAAAAACTCATCTTAAGCAAGGACATGGATTTTTCCTTTTGATGGGTGTTTGAGAAATTAAGTTCCCGTGTCTTTATCTCTTTTTGCCTTTGGTGCTTTTGCTTATGTGTTGAATTCTTAATAGGTGCTGTAGAATTGGGTTTTTATGCCAAATGGAAAATGCTAGGGGTTCTCCCCGTAGGTTCTCCTAGTGTTTTTCCAGTCTTACGTAAAACATGATTTAAGAAAAAATAGAATTGTAGTGGCCTTCACTACTGGTTTTTTTAGGCATTAGTACCAAAATTGAGGCATTAGCACCAAATTTAGGATGATCAAATCCATTTTGGGTGATACCATCCCTAAAAGGTTAACCTTCCACCTTTAAGGTTTTAGTTTTGAATCAAAAAATAAGTTTTAAAGCATTAGAACCTAACTATTAACTCATAAAAATTAATCGGTTGACAAAAAAAGGGTAATACAATTTTATTTTTTCTTAAATCATATTCTACGTAAGAGTGGAAGAACGCCAGAAGAACAATACGGGGAGAATCCCTAACAAACCCCATGCCAAATCGTGTTTGTTGGTTTTCTCTATTTTAATTAGGGCTACGTGCCTTTTCAGTTTTTAGAGTACATGCACTTTATAGTCACCTCGGTTTTAAAAAATATCACAAATAGTACTTATGGTAAACAAATAAATTTACTTGACACTTCTATCATGATTATGTTAGTTTTATGTCAAAAAAAAACAAAAAAAAACCAAAACCAAAAACGATTATGTTAGTTTTTTTTATGGAGCTTTACGTCACCCTTACATGTGAACTATCAAAACTGATACTTGTGGTTTCAAGGCAACACTTGGTGTGGTACCTGTGTTTTTGGGTGCTAAATTAGATTGAAAAACATTTAAAATAATATGTAACAATAAACAAAAAAACCAAAAACCTGAAATCACCAATTAACAAACTTAAAAAAATAATAATAATACTAAATAAAAAAATTGGGGAGGTTGGTTAGCCACCCCATTTTGTCCATAAGTGGTGGCCAAGCACCCCTATTTTAACTAGGGGTGGCTCAAAAATGGGCAGCCAGAGGGTGGCCGAAGCACTTCCATGGTTTATGAGGGTGGTTCAGCCACCCCCAACTTGCAAAATGGGGGTGGCCGAACCAACCCCTAAGAGCCTTGGGAGTGGCTTGACCACCCTTGTTTGGTCCAGGGGTGGCTTCGGCCACCCCAGACTGGATGGTCTCAGGGTGGGCCATGGCCAACCACCGCCAATGGCCAAATAAAAAAAAATGAAAGGTTTTCCTTTGGGGGTGGCTTCGATGGCGAATGGGGTGGTTCGGCCACCCCTATACCAACCAGTCTAGGGTGGCCGAAGCCTGGCTCAAAGGCAAACCCTTAATTTTATTTTTTATTTGGCCCTTGGGGGTGGTTGAGCTACCCCAAGGCTCTTAGGGGTGGTTGAGCCACCCTAAGGCTCTTGGGGATGATTCGGCCACCCCCATTTTGCAAGTTGGGGGTGGCCGGCCCCCTATGGCCAAAATGGGGTGGCCAGCCACCCCCAACCTACCTCCTCATATTTATTTTTGTTACATATTATTTAAATAATTTTTAATCTAATGTAGCACTAAAAAAGATAGTTACTACATCACATGTGATGTTGCCTTGAAACCACTAGCTAGTACCAGTCCACATGTAAGGGTGTGGTAGAGCTCCATAAAAAATACTAATAGAATCATGACGGAAGTACCAAGTGGATTTATTTGCTTACCATAAGTACCAATATTTGTTATATTTTTAAAAACCGAGGTGTCTATTTTTTTTTTTTTTTGAAATGTCCACACAAGGGAAGGGGGAGGAATGATTCGAACTAGTGACCTCCGCTTCATGAGGCATTGTTCATAGCCGATTGAGTTACCCCTTGGGAATACTAAGATGTCTATTTGATTCTTGCTCAAAGCACAAGTGCTAGAAAGGCATTTAACCTTTTTAATTATGCATGTGTGTTTTAGTTTTTCATTTTCAATAAGGATTGATTTTTTCCTTTCCTATTAGGAATTGTTTTCCTTTTCCAATTATGTTTGCTTTTCCTTTTCCTTATTAATTTAGGAGGTGCCTAACCTAACTATATAAAGGCATCTAGTCTTTATTATTTTTCAATTCAGTTTATACTATTAATTAAATTTAATTATTTTAGAGTTATTTCTCAATTTGCTTATTTTGGGCAATTAGGTACTTTCTTTCTTTATTTATTATTTTTTTCTCTTCCTGAATTCAATTTTCAATCTCAAATTCTTAGTTTTTGCTAGTATTATACGTTGTCAGAACAATCTAGCTAGTTATGTCTGGTGTCAAAATGGAATCTCCTCATTTGAAAGTTGTAGTTTATTTTTATTTTATTTTTGTTATTGATATTGTTTCGTGTGGGATATTTTGAACTGTTTAGGTGAAGCATGAGTCTTCCGTTTAATATTTATGATGTTTCCCCTATCACTTTGCACCCACATGAACCATGTTCATACTGCTCCAGCCATTACCAGAGTTTAGGTGATTGTTCACTGGGGACAATTTCCTAAATTTTTTTCAAATGAGCAGTTGAACACCAATTTCTCCAGTCCTGGGTTTGAATCAAATTCAAATTTTTATTACTCAGACTGGAGCAACTATTTTCCTTTTATTTTTTTTTCCACACCGCATTTTGATTTATTTTCTTTTGTTATTTTATTTTTCTGTATATATTTTATGTGTTTGATTTCTAACACAATTAATCTTTGATGTTTGATCTTTAAGAGAAAAGATTGCCGTTAGCTTTTGACAGTGTGTCTTATGTTTAAGTTTGGGGACGCCTTGGACTTTGCACATCCTAGTTCCTCATCCCACTGTAATGTATTTCTTGCCACATTTGGGACAATGTGTCATTTAAGTTTGGGGGTGTGGACAAACATTCTGTCTGTCTTTTTGTTTGTTTTATTTTATTTGTTTGTTTTTGCATGTATATATTTGATTTTGCCATGTATATAAAATTTTTTTCTTTTTGTTTGTTACTATGTTGTTAATTTGGTCATGACTTACATCGTAACTGTGGAGTGCATGTCATTGGTTTGTTTAACTTGTTTGAACGTTGCCTATAATTAGAAATCCCAGTTTTTTATTCATGTGTTGGATTAGAGAGACTCCATTTGTTTGATTGAAATTTCACATGCACACTAGCATTAGGGTCTGTGGGGTTTGAGATTTTACTTTGAA
This sequence comes from Carpinus viminea, assembly GCA_013348765.1. NCBI lineage: Eukaryota > Viridiplantae > Streptophyta > Magnoliopsida > Fagales > Betulaceae > Carpinus > Carpinus viminea. Next base: position 14,373,249 of record CP054668.1, read on the forward strand.
GTGTGTGTCTTGAAATTTTTAGGTTTGCAATGTGATGATGAAAACCTTGGCTTTAATAAAAAAAAAAAAAAAATCAAAATCATAATAAAGTGAATTTTTCATTGAGTAACGGACCTCTTGCCTGCCAAGCAATGAGTGTTCGCCAAAAGATGAAAATTGTTGTTAAAAATTGTATGGCTAGTTAGGCTTCAGAATCTTTTGACTTGAGTAATTAAGCCCTTAGGATGTCTCTACATCTAGTGCCCTAAAACCGCCTGGTTTGGGAGTCACTGGCCTAACACTCGTTACATAGGTCATTTAGAAGTTTAAGGAAGTCAACATTGCACAGCCTACACAAAAAAATTGCATATTTCAATTTAAGCCTTGGTTGTATTTATCACATTGTTTTTCCTTTAAATTCTGGGATACATGTCTTTGGAGAGTGATTGAAATCCCATGATCTTATTGTTAGTTCACTTTGCACATAATGGAGCACGTGTTGTCTCAATTTTCCAACCTTGAGTGAAAGGATGTTTGGATGCCTGATGATGTGGTTCATATGTTTAACATGTTAAATCTACTAATGATGTATGAACCATGTGTTTAAGTGTTGGGCTTTATCTAATTAATAACATAGTGCCAAATAATTGTTTGTGGGTGTCATTCCTAGAAAACTCTCACGAGACTTCACTCGTCCTCTAGGGAACTCCTAGAGGTTTAAAAGGCTTGTTGCATACGCTCAATGCAATCGTTCTCCCAAAGCGGACTTATGTTTTATTGTGTTTTTTTCATTTTGTTTTGCTAAGGGACTAGCAAAATGTAAGTTTGGGTATTTGATCGGTGCCTAAAAGTGCTGATTTGGACCCTTAATTTATATTCGTTAGGCCTTTAGCATTGTTAATATTTAATCATTTGTAGTGTTTTTAGTATTTGTGTTGTGCAGGACATTGCATTAAATCATGGCTAGCAAAAGGCAAAATGCACCAAGTGAAGAAGTGATTCTGCCAAGTGCGTTGAACGCACTTGAGTGAGTTCGAACGCACTCACGGTCGACGCATGAGCAGGGTCGAACGCATGCCCAGCCGCCCTATCTTCGGTTATCTCGTCAACGCAAAGTATCTGCATGAACGACGCCCGCCATCTAGCCGCCACAAGAGTTGTGCGATCGAACGACACCTTGCATTCTACCACAAATAATCGGTGCGTCAACGCAGTAGTGAGTTCGAACGCACTCCAATGACCTGCCAGCCTATAAATAGGACCTTATGTTTTCTTTTGTTCTTTACGTTGAGGTGCCTTGGAGGCCAAAACCTCCATGTTTATCATGTAAACTCTAAATTGTCATTTATTTATTTTATGTTTTATTTTACGCTTAATTAGTCTCTTAGTCCCTTCACTTGAATTTATTTATTTATATTTATGTTTAGTTCATATTATTTTGTCATTTAAGATTTATGTTTATTCATTTCAATACATTTTAGTGACAAAAATGTGTTGATTGTTGTCGACAAATCGCCAAACGTCAACACTCATTGCAACCGGAGATACATCGGATATTCGTCTTCGGACCATTATCCGCTGTGACCTCTTGTAACAGTGTTTGCCTCGAGTAGTTCGACAAGATTTGTGACAACAATAGGATACGCATATGTATATTATCGATAGACGGAAATATGAACAATGTGCTAGTTCTCAGAATATGCCTAGTAGCATAACTGTTAATACATATGAGCTAAGCATATTTATATATTAAATTAATTTATTGTAAGGTGGATTAGGGACTTAGTTATTTTTAGTTCTTTATTTTATTGCATTTTAATTTAGTTGATTTTAATGCACGCCACGTGTTCGATGTTGGGACTAGGTTAAGGTATTTTTAGTTTAGGCATTTAAAAGTTGATTTTTAGCAAAGCCGATTCTCTGTGGGTTTGACCTCGCACTTGCACAGCCACATTACTACAATCGACTCATGCAATTGGCGAGTACTATTTTTGGTACGATCAGATAACCACGCTTGAACAAAATCTATTAAAAAAATAAAACTAAGTTGTTATTATTGTTTTTTGAGAAATAAAATCTGGTTCTATTTTAATTTATAATCTGTTTTTTTTTTAAAAAAAAAATGAGGTTGCAACTTAATATACGGTCATCACTGATAATGTGTCAAGTGACTGGACTTCCGTTAAGTCAACTAACAGATAGACTAATTTGGTCCTTTATTAAAACCACACGGACTCTTTAGGATAAAATTCAAACCCTAAGGGGGAAAAAATAAAGTTGTAAAACCTCAGGGGCTATTAGGTATTTAACCCATATTTTAAAAACAAAATTGTGAAGTCATTCTTTTAGTTTGCCATTTTTTTTCCTTCAAGCCTTCAACAATTAAAATTAATTGCTTTTTGACTCCCTTTCTTAAAAAGTTTCATGTATATAATTAAACTTTAATACTAATTAAGATTGCTTAATTAAATTTATTATTTATATGTGTGTGTATATATATATTGTTATATACTTTAATTGTATGAAATATATAATTGTAACTATATGAGATTATAAAGAAAAACAATAATTCTATTAAGATCCAATCATGTTCTAAATGAGCTCATACCAAAATAAATTTAACAAATATGCTTGTAGATCTTTGCTTAAGAAAAACAAATTCTGATTGCCATCCAATCAAAAATCCAAAGTGCATATCTACACACACAAAAATCATTGTCAACAATTATGAAGAATTGTCAAAGATAATTGAAAAAAGCAACGTGTATGTTACCTTTATATAATTTAAAAATAAATAAATTTTATTGAATTATTTCATTTCTTTCATTAGTTATTTTTTTAATATTTTTAATTAAAATTTTTGTTTAATTTAATTTTTTTTCATTCATTAAAAAAAAAAAAAATTGACCCCGCCACTGCTATGATGTAAGAGTTTTATGCTCTTAATCTTTTTTTAAGGAATAAATATGAAAGATTCCCTGAAAATAAAAATAATGGAATTAAATACGAGCAAGATCTTCCTCTTAACAATCTTTCATGTTTTTTCTTCTATATTTTCTCAACTCATCTATTAAAAGAAAAAGCTTCATTCGATATAGATAAATGGTTAGTTAAAGGTGTCTAATTAAACTAATAAATAGATTACATGCAACAGAAATGCTTAAAAGAGTATGTGTTATTGGGATACATATTAAATTAGCAAATCTAAATGTTTTTTACATGAACGAGTAATGCTATAAGTCTTCCTAGAGTCCTTCTAGAATCATCTCAAATGTGATGTGGTTTTTAAAATTACCGTTGAATTTGAAATGTGATTTATTAAACTTTGATCTATTGGTAATTTTAAAAGAGCATGTATTATAGGGATATGTATTAAATTAGCCAATCTAAATGTTATCTACCTGAACATCATCTTTTTTATAAGTAAATTAGGTAACATTTGGTTAATTAATAGCATATGTTGACAACTTCAATTTCTTTTTTTAACTTTTTCACCTTTAGCCTATAGTTTTCACCACTATATATACCATGCATGGAGGAGGGCATTTGAAAGTCAAACCAGAAATAAAAAAGAAAGAAGATGATCATGTCATCCGGTAGAAATGTAATGTTGGTATTCATAATCATGTGGGTTATGTTTATGAGTGGATCATTTAAGAGTGGTGTTGAAGCAGCATTCAAAGCCGACCGAGTGGTCGTGTTAATAAAAAATGATTTGACGACTCCTCTTACGCTTGGGTGTCATTCATCAGAAGACGGCATCGGTACCCAAATTCTCCAAACAAAGCAGACATACGATTTCAGCTTTAGACCCAACTTTAGGGGTCTACAAAATTCGTATGTGATTTCTTGTGGGACTTGGACGGTAAAAAAATAACTCATAACAATTTCATGATTTATAAGTATAAACGGGACCATTATGTGTGCAATACTAATTGCACTTGGGGGATTAGTCAGACAAAGGCAACTCAATATATCCCCAAGGCCGACCCATTCGTAACGCGTAATCAAGACGATAAAGACTATAATTGGTGATGATTACAAGCAGCCTAAGCAGAGCACCTCTACCTCTTCATCACCTACTTAATTACCTTAATATGTGAATGTTGAGATAAAGCTAATTATTGTTATGTTATCAAGTGTTGTTGTGAGTCCCATGTTGAGAAAGTATAAGGAAAAGAGCACTTAATATATATATATATATATATATATATATATAAATAAGTGGATTCAAGCCTATTAATTTAGGCTTTTGGTGTTTCTCTCCCGGCTCCAAATGTGTGTATATATATTGTCATATATATAAAGGAATTGTTTATTTTATTTTTTTTTATCTTCTTTTTGCTTTTAATTGTTTCAACTTTTCTATTGAAGATATTCTCATAATTATTCAAAGCTAGGAATTGAAAGATGAACAAGAAGATAATGATTGTTTTGTATTTCATTTCTTTGTAACAGATTGTTCAAATGGGTTATTAATTAATCACAAACACGTGTTTATATTAGCATTTAAGAATTATGTCAAACAAAATTTTATCATTGTCATAACCACCGATTGTCATTCATTTTTTCTACCTACCCCAAAAACAAAAAAGGATAATTTGTTCGTATTTAGTTGTTATTATGACTAGGATACTTACACTTTACCCCCTAAAGTTTGGGGTAACTTTCAACTCGACTTTTAATATTTCAATTTTTGTAATGCACTCCCTCAAACTTCCAAATTCTTGCAATTCAACCATTTTAACTTCTTCTTTTTTCCAAAATGCCCCGATCCCAAGTTTAAAAAAAAAGGTAAAGTCCATATTCCCCCCGGATGACATGATCATCATCTTTTCTTTAAGTAAATTACGTAACATTTGGTAAATTAATAGCATATGTTGACAACTTCAATTTCTTTTTTTAACTTTTTTGCCTTTAGCCTATAATTTTCACCACTATATATACCATGCATGGAGGAGGGCATTTGAAAGTCAAACTAGAAATAAAAAAGAAAGAAGATGATCATGTCATCCGGTAGAAATGTAATGTTGGTATTCATAATCATGTGGGTTATGTTTATGAGTGGATCATTTAAGAGTGGTGTTGAAGCAGCATTTAAAGCCAACCGAGTCTTCGTGTTAATAAAAAATGATTTGACGACTCTTCTTACGCTTGGGTGTCATTCATCAGAAGACGGCATCGGTACCCGAATTCTCCAAACAAACCAGACATACGATTTCAACTTTAGACCCAACTTTTGGGGGTCCACAAAATTCGTATGTGATTTTTTATGGGACTTGGACGGTAAAAGATAACCCACATGATTATGAACACTACCACCCAATTGATAATGTTCCACCCAAATTTTCAATTATGATAATGTTCCCCCCAAACTACTGAAACATTGTCAATGTCCCTCCTAAGGCTAGAAAAAAATTAAAATGTCCCTATATATTTCTCAACAAGACAAAAATACCCCTATAAACCCAATTTAAAAAAATTAATTAAAAAAGAATGATTTTTTAAAAAATAAAATTATTTTTTAAACAAAGTTTTTTTAAACAAATTTTTTTAAAAATGATTTTTTTTTTAAACAGAAATTTTTATTTAAAAGAATTTTTTTTCATTTTTTTTTTAGAAAACAAAAATTTTATTTTCTTACATGAAAATTGTTATTGTTTTTTTTTTTAAAAAGATAAATTTTTATTTAAAAAAGTTATAAAATAAAAATCAATTTTTATAAAAAATAATAAAAAAATGAATTTTTTTTTAATTTTTTCATATACAAATGATTTTTTAAAATTTTTTAATTTTTAATTTTCCACCCTTTGGATTTTTTAATTGTTTTTTTCTAGAAGTTTTAGAATTTTTTTTTACCGAGGGTAGTTTCATCATTGGGGGAAACATTGACAATTTTTGGTAATTTGGGGGGGACACTATCACAATTGAAAATTTGAGGAGGATATTGTCAATTTGATGGTAGTTTGAGAGGGGTATGTGGACTTTCCCTTTAAAAAAATAAAAATTAAAAATTAAAGAGTGGCCGGTCTAAGATGGCCGAAGCCAACCCCAAGCCCAACTAGGGTGACCCGCCACCTCTTAATTTTTAATTTAAAAAAAAAATGGATGGGGACATTTTGGGAAGAAAAAAAAGTCAAAATGGTCGAATTACAAATATTTAAAAGTTTGAGGGGTGCATTACAAAAGTTAAAACTTTGAAAGTCGAATTAAAAATAGCCCCAAACTTTGGGTGGTAAAGTATAGTTTTCCCTTATGATAAATATGTATAGATTGCAGGGTAATTATTAAATAGACCAATTTAATTGAAATTGGATGAGAAAACTACTGGAATTCTATGGGATCAAGATGTCATCCTCCAAGCACTCTCAAGTTTCTGATCATTTTCTTTTTGCTGACAATTTGATGATCTTTGCCTAAGCAAATACCTTGGAAGCCAACCATTTTTTTTTACTATCTCAACAAATACTCTTGCTGGTTTGGCCAAAGGCCAATTTCAACAAATATTCCATCTTTTTTGTTGGGGATAAAATCTACTATGGGTCCTACGTACTATCTCTCAACCACATTCCATTATCTGAATGTAGATAACCCATTATCTATCAATCACCTCCATTATCTCTAAACTACCTCCCACTATCCATCAACCACCTAAAAATGGAACATGGGGAGAGTAGTTATATCAAACCCAATAAAAGGAATCAACCACCTAAAGGTGGAACATGGAGAGAGTAGTTATATAAAACCCAATAAAAGGGATGCAACGCAAGGGGTAAAGCAATAAAATCATTCTCAATAAACTTGAGCTCATGATATATTTTGACTTCACATAAGAGTGCTAACTTAAGCATCGAATAGTCTTTGGGCAAGGCTACAGCCAAACTGCATCAACAGTTTGGCGTCGTCTATGAGATATGTAATCTCATAGATATTTTATTATTCTTAAAATTGCAAGGACAACAATGAGTAATAATAAGAATCTTGGTATTTGTGCTCCAATTTGTTTTGGAATGAAGTGCCTGTAAAAAGACAAAACTTATTGAGCTGTTTCACTGCTAAAGGCATGGTTTTATATCGGATTTGATGTTCAAGTATTCATAAATTACTAATTACCACACTCAAGAATTCCATTGCTCTCTCTCTCTATGAAAACAATTGACTTACTTAGGAATCAGAACTATCCCCATTAACACACCCAGCAAATTCTTACCCTTTCTTATTTTGTAGATTACACCTCTCGAATTGCTGAGTCACCAGTCTCGAAAACTGTCCCAACATTTTTCAACCCCAACGGCAGGCAACACACCATCTCAGCAATAAGAACTATCCTAAACATGCAAATCCCAAAGCTAAATAATCTTGCACCACAAAAAATACATGATTTAGTTACATGGTTATTTATGGCGTTTTTGGCCAAAAAGCGTCCCAATTGATTTCACAGTGCTTTATTAAGGGCACTTGGGACACAAGTTATTATGGCGACTAGAATATAATTTCGAGGTGCTTTTTATTGAAAAATGCCTCAAAAAGGAGGTGCTTGAAACAAAAAGGGGTCATTTGAAACAAAAAGGGGGCGCTTAGTAGTGAGCAAGCACCCCTTTTAAAAAGGGGGCGCCTTCTTGCACAAGCGCCCCCTTTAATAAAAGGGGGCACTCACATGTAAAGCACCCTAGTTCTATATGGGGGCACTTCAACACCGCCAAGTGCCTCTAATAATTAATATAAAGGGAAAAAAAATCCCTATACAATCCAATCCATATTTTCCCTGATATACAATATGCAATACAATCCATAAAATTCAAATATACAATTTGTTCCATTCATCAATCTCATACAATCTTATATCTCATAATACATATCTAAATCCATATATAAAATCTCATATCTCATAAGACATATCTAAATCTAAAATGATATCATAAACATAAAGTGTACATCTTAATTGTGTGTGTTTTTTTTTCTGTTTGAAAATCATATAGAATGTTATAGTTTTTACAAATCATATACAATCTCATATCTCAATTGCTCTCAGTAAATTACATTCTAACTCTCACTTTTGCTTGGGTTTTTTTTTTTTTTTTTTTTTTAATACTAGAAAAACTATCCCTTGAGGTTGTCAAGTCTAAGATGTTGAATAGTATTTATGGTTAGAGGGCCAAACTTCTCTCCCAAGTTGCTAGAACAACTCTTATCAAATCAATTACTAGTGCCATCCCTAGTAGGGCTAGGCAAAAACCTGCCTAACCCGCAAATCTGCCCCAACCCATGCAGTTTTAGAGGTGTATTTGGCGGATTTGGGTTGGATAGGGGCGGGTTGTGGGGATAGAAGTTTTTTTTCCCACAGCTACTCGACCCGCCCCGCATAAGAATATAAAGGAAAAAAAAAAACCCCTAGTGTGCCTCTCTTTTCATCTCTAGCCACCTCTCATCTTTTTTTTTTTTTTTTTTATCTTCTTTCACTCTTGCCTTTCTCTCTCTCTGTGTTGTGTCTTCGTCTCTTCTGCAAGTTTCATCTCTTCATGGACATCATACCATTGCTTTGTGAGCTTGGGGAACATCTTCGGCTATTGGGGAATATTTTTGGGCTAATCTTGAGCATTTTTGGGTATTGATTTTTGAGTTTTTCGTAAGGTGGTGTTTGTTTAGGAGGAACAGAAACTTGCAAAAGAGGCGAAAATAGAGGAGAAGTGTAATACCCCGATAAAAACAATTGTTTTGATTGAAAGATTTTCTACAAGAACAGTCCAAGTATTTATGAAAGAAACCTGGTTTTATAACAACGAACCTAAGCCCATACTTATAGCCTAAAAACATTTGAAGCATAAAACCAAGCTTAACCTTTTATGTCAGAACATACGCTAGGGTTGCCGGACATACGCCCATGTCTCTAGTGTGGACATACGTGTGGGGACCACCAAATGTACACCTGCAAATAGTACACGGACATACATTGGGGACCACACAAACATACGCTAGTTTGAAAATACCTCTTGGATAAATACATAGACATACACTACACCATCAAACCACTGTGTATACAATACCAGACATACGTTTCATAGTACTAGGATGTTCGCTATTTTTTGAAGAGTTGGTAGCACCCTGATAAGTGCTTAAATATTCATATTTAAGCCCCTTAATTTATATTTGTTATGCCTTTAGTTTATGTTATTTTGTCTATTTTATTTCCTTTTTGTGTTTTCTTTGTTTTTTGTAGGTCATGGAAGAAAATGAAGCGTTTCTAGAAATGTTCCAAGCTTAAAGGGCAAATTGGGAAGATCTAGAAGATGTGGAAAGGATTAAATCGGAATTTATCAAATTGAAGTCAAAATCGGATTAAATTTGGATCCTGAACATGTCTCGGTATTTTGGCCATAACTTTCAGCTCAAATATCGGATTGAGGTGATTCCAACGGCATTGGAAAGCTAACTCAAAATTCTACAAATCATTGTGAAATATAATTTTCCCAATTAGGACCGCGCAATGTCAAAATCACCCCGCAAGATAGGAGCCCAATTCTGGACGAATCCTTCTCCGATTTGTAATAGGATTGTCTCCTAAATTGACTAGGAGATAGAATTCCGAAATTCCTAGGTTTATTAGTGTTTCTAGGACTCTCCTAAAGCCTATAAATAGACCTCTAAGCCTTACAATTAGACACACAATTTCAGGGAGGAGAAGTTGGAGGCTACTTCTAGGAGCGGTTTTCGGTTCATTCTTTTCCTTTTCTTTTTAGTTTTTATTTTAATTATGTGTAACTAATTATTTTAGTAGGGCTTGATTGAAACCCTAATTATGTTTATTTAATATTTCAATATTGGCGCCTTTGTGATAATCATATTGTGTTGCTTAACTTGATTAATGCTTGTTTTATTGAATTTCTCATATGTATGTGATTGGCCATTATATGCATGTGGTATGGACTTGTTAGTTAGATCAATTTGGATGACCGAGTCCTGAGTTTAACAAAAGTAACAAAAGTAATCCACGCCGGGTTCTTGGGTTAATCAACATGGGAAACCGAGAGTATACACCATGCCCTAGGTCTCATGTGGTTGTCGGTTTTCACAATTCATATGCTTTCCTAGAGAACAACTTAGTATACACCATACTGAATCCTTTAGGAAAGAAAAGAGTTAGAGTATACACCATGCCTAATTCGTTGCTTAGGGAAACCAATAGCTTAAGGAGTATACACCATGCCCTTAGGTTGGCAACCATTAGGTATTCATAATATGATTGGAGCATTGACATATTGTTATATTATTTGAATATGATTAGTGGTGGATATCAAAGCCCTACACTTTTATTTACCTTTTCATTTATTTTTATTTCTTTTAACAATATCAATTCTGTGACAAGTTGGTATTTTAATTAATTAATTCTAAACAAAATTAACAATCTCCGTGGGATCGATCTCATACTTTCTGCACTATAATATTGTTTTGATCTTGTGCACTTGCGAGTTAAAACGTACTAAATATTATCTATTAATTTAGGTAGTATTTGGCACAACACACCCTCAGCTATAAATACCCTCTTACCCTCCCTTATATTCTCACACCATTTTCACAGATTAGCATGCCCCTCAGCTGCCAGGTTGTGTTATTGTGAGTTTGAGTTGAGAGAAAGAGTTTTGTAGGAAAGGAACTCATGTTCTTGCCCAATTTAGAGGTAACCCCTTAACCATTTTATTCTTCCATTACTGTTTCATTACTTCATTAATGTTAAGAGTTTTCAAAAGAGGTCATGTTAATCTTTTTGCTCATTTCCTTACAAAACAAGAAATGTTTTCAAAAGCTTCTTTGATTTGCATGATGTTAAGTTTTCCTACATTACATGTGTTTATTTATTAGCTTAGAAGCGATATAGTAGCCTATAGATGATATAGGAACCTTAAAACATTGTTTGAGCCTTGAGTAGATTTGTTTAACTCACTGACCAGACGTACGCCCTTAAGACCAGACGTACGGTCTGGGAGCCAAGCAGCTGCATTAAGCCTCATTTACGCGTATTTTAGGGTTTAGGGAACCTTTCGTTGAAGCCTAGTATTCTACTCATAAGGATCCTCTAATGCTATGTGTAACGGTGTGTTATATTTCGTTATAGTAGGATTTACCCATGTTGGAAGATTCAAGTGAGCATGTGAGATAAGTAAATACTTACGAACCTTTTTCCTTAAAATGTGAAATATGTTAATTGACTGACCACGAGTATGATATGAGTATGCCTACTTTTATAATTACTTGGTAACTTTCTTATAAACTGACTGTTATGATGCATTGCATGACATGGTACACCGGTACGTGCAATATAACAGTCATGGGCTTACTATATAGACTTAAGTGATATGGTCAAATATGTATGTTATATGGGTCTTGGATCCAAAGGTTGTTTAGTGACCAACATAGCCTTAATGAGCGGTCACTAAAGGTCAGACATTATTAGCGGTATAGGCCACCAAAGGTTGAACTCTGTCGTGCCGCTAGTGTTATGTACGGTAGCGTACAATATCCGGAGCATCATTGTTGTATTGAAGGTCCCTCAAGATAGTGTCAACCCTGCTAGGAGTGGATCATATCTCGGGTAGACCATACATAAAAGTTATGACGTATAAAATATTAGATTTTATGCATTAAAATATTTAGGCGATTGCTGTTGATAGTACACCTTTATTTGAAAACCAATACCCTACTATATGATGTATTAAAGGAAACAACACCACCTTTTGAATACTTACTAGATCTGCATGTTTATTTCTACTTAATTAGGTTCATGTCATACCTAGTTGTTGAATTTACTTACTAAGTCTTTAGATTTACACGGTTATTACTTTTATATGAAATCTATCCCTAAGTCCCGAAAATGGCATGGCCGCCACTACAAACTTTGCTTAGAAGTTTACTTGCCGTTATCAGGTTTGTTTATTATTATCAAATAGATGATCTATGTCTTTATTTTGAGAAATATACTCATTCCTGTAATAATTTATAGTTTTCTTAGATTTATTTCATCGTCCTATGCATTAATTCTGATAATGCTAGAAGGACGATTCCCCATTTAGCCACATGTTGGTTTAACTAGGGTAATTGTCAGTAACCTTACCAAATTAGCCAAGGCTAATTTTGGGGGTTCAATAAGGAACTAGAGAAGAAGAAAGAGGAAAAGAAAGGAGAGGATCTGAGGAAGCACAACCCACAGAACCCGCCCCGATTCGCCTCGCCCTACAGTACCCGAACCCACACAAATATGATCCATTTTGCCCGGGTAGCAGGCTGTGTTTTCCAAACCTGCAAGGTGTGGATTGGGAAGGAGTAAAGGCCCAAACCCGTCCCGCCCCGACCCACGCCCACCCCTAATCCCTAGTTATATATATACCATGTCCCTTTTCCTATAGCCTAAATCCCTTTGCCATGATCTTAATTCCATTTTTTAGGAAATTTTGGTGGGGTTTTATCCAAGATAAGAAAGAATATTGTCTTTCCCTCATGGGGGTGGCACAAGAGATGCTCTCCTTAATCTTTGTAAGGTTTTTTTTTATTATTATTATTTAAGTAAGAAACAACAAATTACAAACTAAAGGTTGGGCAACCAAAACAAAAAGTTCTTAAACCACCAAAAGGACAAGTAAACAGAAAATAAAAGAGGCAATGCATCAAATGAATGACACGGGCCTATGCTTTCTTGGTGCAAGGTCCAAGAAAATTGGATGCCAATGAAGGTAGCAAGACTTGGTGTGTGAGAGATGACACAACCAAATGATCCAAGGAGAAGAACAAAACCGAAAAGGTTCCATAATCCTCCCCAAACCACAGAGATCGAATAATTACAAATGGTGGAATGAACTCTTAAAAATACAGAAAAAAAAAATGAACAAAAAAGTAAAATACAAAACCCAAAACAAACTAGATGGTTGCATCAAACAATGAAGGTGCACCAGAGGCAAAGGAGGATGAGGCAGAGCAACGTAGATGCAGCATTGTAGAGGACAGCCCATGGACTGCACGCGCTTGCGAGTGAGATCCACTCGCAGAAGCGTGTTGCTCACGCTCCGGCGCATGGGCATCGTATGGGGGCGATCCTGGCAGCAGACAGAAGCGGTGACACCGAGGAACAAGGTGGAGAGGCACGTGTATGAAGATGACATCCTGAAATGAATAGATCTGATTTTGAAAAAATCAAATCTAAAAATTCCAAGAAGGTAGCAAAGGGAGCAAACTAGAGAATGTGAGCCGTCTTTGATGTTAGTGAACGGCAGATTTACAATGAAGGGTTGGGCGATGCAGTTTTTGAAAAAAGAAAATACGACAAAGACATAAGATAGGGCCTCCGAAGAGACGGATAGGACCTCCGAAGAGGTGGATAGGGTCTCCAAAGAGACGGGTTTGGCCACAAAAGAGGTAAGAAGGGTAGGGAGATGGCGAGGGAAACGAAGGAAGGAAGAGGAAGAGGAGGAAGGAGCCATGGCTCCATTCTCCCATGGCAACCATTGGGGTAGGACTATGGGTTTTTAAGGAGAGAGAACATAGAGATTTAAGGGTGAATAAAATCTCTTTCTTCGAATCGACAATCTTTGAGAGATTTAAGCATAAGAAATATGGAATTCCATATATAATTGTGCTTTTGGATTATGAAGCTCTTTGGTCTCAAATTTTTTAGTCCAAATTCTTAAGGAATTGTGACTTGTTGGCTTTGGAGCAAAATTCTTAATGATAGAAAGGTCATCTCAGTGACAATGCTTGTTGTGCTTTTCTTGTTGGCCTTAACACTAACATTTGGCAGTCCCCATCAATCCCTAGCATTTCTTGTTTCAAGCCCACCCCAACACACTCTACTTCCCTCCTTCCCAAGCCTTAATGTGGCTGATCTTATTAGCCCTTCACCCATGAGTGGAACCCCTTTATAAGGATCCCCTACAATTTCAAAGATTTGAAATTGTAGATTCCCATCTTTTTTATCCTCATCCCAAATTTCCTTCATCCACCTAATTTTCATCTTTCAAACCAACATATGGGTATATATGGTTCCCTCACCCCTCCAGTTCCTTCTCTATGAGATTAGCACATGAATCCTTATACACCTCTTCACAAATTCACCACTCCCTTTTTAGCCCTGTTGACTGGAAATGCCTTCGGAGTTTGATGATCCAACATAGGTTGAAACATCTTATTTCGAAGATGACTTGGAACATTCTCCCTTCTAGGCCCAACATATTCAGATTTTCCGATAACATATTGACTTAAATCTCCTTAATTTCCTGCCCCAAAGTGTGATGGCCAATCCAAAAGATTTTAGCATCTCTTTCTTGGATGCCCTTTTGCTAGAGCTCTTTGGAGGAATAACGTTTGGCCTCTTAAAGAAACTGGCCCTTATGGAAGCTCTCTCAGGTGAAGCACATGTTGCTTTGTTGGCCACTTATAAAAAAAATAAATAAAATAAAATAAAAAATCTATAATTTCATATATATACAAAAATATGTAAGGAAATCTTGCTAGATTAGAATGCAAACAATAACCCATAAATAAGCATTACAACTTTAATATTTTTCAAAAAATTTAGATTTTTTGCACCAAACTCTACCGCGTGTCCCTCCTTTCTGTATTTTTTTTTTTCCCTTTAGCAACAACATTTGTCGTCGCCACTAAGGATTTTAATGTTTTTTCTTTAATTCATTTGCAATGACATTGCCGTCTCTAATAAGCATTTTAAATTGTCGTCGCTAATAAGACTTTGAATTTTTTCTTTTGATTCATTAGCAACAACAATGTTGTCACCAATTTAAAATGCTTATTAGCGACAACAATTTCATCGCAAATGATTTGAATTTCATCACAAAAGCTACATATTAGCGACGACATCTAGTCGTTGCTGTTATCCTTTTTTTTTTTAATGAAATTAGCGATGACAAAAAATTGTTGTCGCTAATTGGTGAGCAATAGCGACCATGTATGGGTCATCGCTAAAGACTAATTTTCCTGTAGTGGCATTTTATATATATAAATAAATTCTGAAGTCACTCTTTTAGTTTGCCATTTTTTTCTTCAATCCTTCAACAATTAAAATTGATTGCTTTTTGACAACTTCCCTTTCTTAAAAAAATTCATGTATGTCATTAAATTTAATATTAATTAAGATTGCTTAGTTAAATTTATTGTTTATTTGTGTGTGTATATATATATTGTTACATATTTCAATTGTATGAAATATATAATTGTAATTACATGAGATTATAAAGAAAAACAATAATTCTATTAAATAAGTTCTAATCACATTTTAAATGAGCTCATACTAAAATAAATGTAACAAATATGCTTGTAGATCTTTGCTTAAGAAAAACAAATTCTAATTACCATCCAGTCATAAATTCAAAGTGCATATCTAAAAAGCAAAACAAAACAAAAAAAAAAAACAAAACAAAAATTGTCAACCAATTATGAAATGTTGTCTAAAGATTATTGAAGAAAGTAATGTGCATGTTACCTTTATATATTTTAAACAATAAATAAATTTTATTGAATTATTTTGTTTCTTTCATTAGTTTTTTTTTGGGTTAAATACTAAAAAACTCCCTAGGGTTTGAATTCTTTATTTTTTGCCTCCTAGGTTTTCATTTTTATCACATGTAGTACATGTAGTTTTCTTTCTTTTTTTTTTACATGTCCGCACAAAAGGGGAAAGAGATATTCGAACTAATAACCTCCGCTCCTCTGCTTCATTAGGTGTGGTCCTAACCAATTGAGCTACCTCTTGAAGGCAGTACATGTGTTTTTCATAAGACGTAAATAGTACCTCCATTAAAATTCCGTCCTAAACTTAATGAAACACCACGTCATCACCAATAAAATTGTGCTACGTATCCTATTATTAATTTTTTGATTTTTTTTGTTAAAAAATATTAAAAAATTATTTTTATCAAAAAAATAAAAATAAAAATAAAAATTTTGGAGGGCCGTAGCCAACCCCATAACCCACTGAGCCAACCCCATCTGGCCGTGGTTGCAAGCTTCAAACGAATCACAACAGTAGTATATGTGATTTACAAATGCCATTGGGTTTAGAGGAAGTTTCTATGCTTTGAGTTTACAGGGAACTCTAGCTGTGATGGAAGACATTGGCTCTGTTCTGAAAATTACTTCAATTTCATAAAAGCATTTCAGGCGGGGAGATTTTACTGATTTTTCTCATCTCTAAAAAGTCTGTTCATGTTGTTGATGATGCAGAGGTTTTTCGGCTTGATCTTGTCAGACTCTAATGAATTAAGGTGGAGAGCCTTCAAGATCAAACAATATTTTGGCTTGATCTGTCCATGTTGTTGATGATGCAAAGGTTTTTCTTTTTTAAAAAAAAAATAAATAAATATCATTTTTAATATTTTTTTAACAAAAAAATAAAATATATATATTAATTATAGGACACTTTGAGCACTTTGATTGATGAAGACGTAGTGTTCCGTTAAGTTATGGACGAAATTTTAACGGAAGTCCCATTTTCATCTTTATAAAAACCACAAGTATCTTCTATGATAAAAATGAAAACCTGAGCAAAAAATAAAGAGTTCAAACCCTATGAGGTTTTCTAGTATTTAACCCTTTTTTAATTTTTTAACCAATTTTTGTTTTACTTTAATTTGTTTTCATTCATTTAAAAATAAAATAAAAAAATTTACCTGCCCTAAACCATAATTCTAGCTCTGCCACTGCTCTAATGTAAGAGCTTTATACTCTTGATCTTTTTTCAAGAAATAAATATGAAATATTCTCCTAAAATAAAAATAATGGAATTAAAGATGAGCGAGATCTTCCTCTTAACAATCTTTCATATTTTTTTCTTGGGTAAAGTCCATTTAACCCCATTCAAACTACCACTCTAATGATAATCTATCCCCCAAACTATCAATTACGATAATTTACCCCTCAAACTATCAAAACAATGACAATATACCCCCAATTTTACAAAAATAACGAAATTACCATTACTAAAATAAAAACAAAAATACTAAAATTTAATTTTTTATTTCAAAATTTTAAGGGTATTTTTGTCTTATTGAAAATTCTTTAAGAGTAATTTCAACACTTTGTTAGCATTAGGGGAGTACATTGTCATTGTTTTGGTAATTTAGGGGGGTAAATTATCGCAATTAATAGTTTGGGGAATATATTGTCATTGGAGAGGTAGTTTGAGGGGGATAGGTGAACTTTACCCTTTTTTCTTCTATATTTTCTCACCTCATCTATAAATAGAAAAAGCTTCATTAGATATAGATAAATGGTTAGTTAAAGGTGTCTAAAGAAACCAATAGACAAATTACACTCAACAAAAATGCTTAAAAGAGGACGTGTTATTGGGATATGTATTAAATTAGCCAATCTAAATGTTATCTACCTGTACAACATCTTTTTGATAAGTAAATTAGGTAAAATTTGGTTCAAATTAATAGCATATGTTGACAACTTCAATTTCTTTTTTTAACTTCATCGCCTTTAGCCTATAGTTTTCACCACTATATATACCGTGCATGGAAGAGAGCATTTGAAAGTGAAATCGACAATTAAAAAAAAAAAAAAAATAGAAGATGATCATGTCATCCGATAGAAATGTAACGTTGGTATTCTCAATCATGTGGGTTATGTGTATGAGTGGATCATTTAACAGTGGTGTTGAAGCAGGACTTAAAAACAAACGAGTGTTCGTATCAATAAGAAATGGTTTGACGACTCTTCTTACGCTTGGTTGTCAATCATCAGAAGACGACATCGGAACCCGACCTCTCCAAACAAACCAGACGTACGATTTCAACTTTAGACCCAACATTTGGGGGTCTACAAAATTCGTATGTGATTTTTTGTGGGACTTCGAAAATAAAACAGTAATTCATAACAATTTTCTAATTTACAAGTATAGACGGGACAGGTTCTTGTGCGGTACAGACTGCCTTTGGGGGATTAATCAAACATATGCAACTCAATATGCCCCCAATAATGGCACAAATTTTCATGGGGATCAATTCTATCCTTGGATTATAAAAGCAACCTAAGGAGAGCACTTATTCATCACCTACCTAAATATGTGAATATTGAAATAAAGTTAATTATTGTTATGTTATGAGAAAGTATAAAGAAAAAGAACACTAATATATATACAAAAGCGGATCCAAGCTTATTAATTTAGCCTTTCGGTGTTTCTCTCTTGGCCTCGATATGTGTGTATATATATTGTCTTTTTTGTTTTGTATTTTTTTTTTCTCTATTCAAAGCAGGAGAGGGGGAGAAGGGAATATATATATTGTCTTATATATCAAGGAATTGTTTATTTTTATCTTCTTTTTGCTTTTAATTGTTTCAATTTTTCTATTGGAGATATTCTCATAATTAAATTTAGGACTTGAAAGATGAACAAGAAGATAATGCTTGTTTTGTATTTCATTTCTTTGTAACATATTGTTCAAATGGATTGTTAATTAATCACAAACACGTGTTTATATTAGCGTTTAAGAATTAACTTTTTTTTTTTTTTGACATGGTTTAAGAATTAACTTGAATACATCAAGTTATTATGTCAAACAAAATTTATCATTATCATAACCACCGATTGTAATTCATTTTTTCTACTTACCAAAAAAAAAAAAAAAATTGGTATAATTTGTTTGTTTTTAGTTTCTTACTATGATAAATATGTATATATAGCAGGGTAGTTAACAAATAGACCAATTTAATTTAAAATTGGATTAGCAAAAAACTATTGGGGTAATTACTTTTTTCCCCCTAAACTACACCACATTTTTACTTTACTCCCATGAACTATCATCCCTACTGTCCGACCTTCATAAACTACAATTTTGTGCCCAAAACCCCCATTCAGTCAGTCAAAGATGTTAACTCAGGCAGTTTACTCGTCACTTTGCCTCCATGAACTATAATTCATTGTCACTTTGCACCCATAAACTACAACGCATTGTCACTTTGATTATGTGAGTTAACACCTTTAACTAACAAAAAGGGTCTTTGACTACGGAAGGGTATTCTCATCAACCAATCACTCTCCTCAAGTTTCTGATCGTTTTCTTTTTATTGACAATTTGATGATCTTTGCTTGAGCAAATACCTTGGAAGGAACCTTTTTTTTTTTTACTGTCTTAACAAATACTCTTGTTGGTCTTGCCAAAATTAAGGCCAATTTCAACAAATATTCCATCTTTTTTGTAGGGGATAAAACCTACTATAGTTCCTACTATCTCTTAACCACCTTCCATTATCTGAATGTAGACAATCCATGATCTATCAACCACTTCCATTATCTCTATACTACTTCCCACTATCCACCAACCACCTAAAGGTAGAACATGGAGAGAGTAATTACATAAAAGTTAAAGCCCAATAAAAGGGACACAAAATAGGGGTAATGCGATCAATAAAGTCATTCTCAATAAACTTGAGCTCATGATATATTTTGACTTCACATAAGAGTGTTAACTTAAGCATCGGACAGTCTTCAGGCAAGGCTGGACCCTTTGACGTTCTTATTATTTTGGAGGCATTCCATCGCCAAGCAAGCCATACCAAAAACTGCATCAATAGTTCATCGC
This sequence comes from Carpinus viminea, assembly GCA_013348765.1. NCBI lineage: Eukaryota > Viridiplantae > Streptophyta > Magnoliopsida > Fagales > Betulaceae > Carpinus > Carpinus viminea. The sequence goes on from CP054668.1 coordinate 14,392,811, forward strand.
CGTCTGTGGGATGTCTCGTAGAAATTGCAAGGACAATGAGTAATAATAAGAATCTTGGTATTTGTCCTCCAATTTGTTTTGGAACGAAGTGTTTGTAGAAAGGCAAAAAACTTATTGAGCTATTTCACAGCTAAAGGCACAGTTTTATATTGGATCTAATGTTCGAGTATTTTTTTATTAAAATTAATATACTTATCGAAACATAAATATTCATCCACACTGGCACACCCGACAAGCTCTTACCCTTTCTTATTTGTATATTACACCTCTCATATTGCTGAGTCACCAATCTCAAAAACTCTCCCAAGATTTTTCAACCCCAACAGTAGGCAGCACACCATCTCAGCAATAAGCACTATCCTAAACATGCAAATCCCAAAGCTAAATAATACCTTGGGTTTCGCTTAATTTTTTCAGTACTAGAAAAAACTAGCCCTTGAGGATGTCGAGTCTAAGATGTTGGATAGTATTTCTGGTTGGAGGCAAAACTTTTCTCTGAAGCTGCTGGAACAACTCTTATCAAATCAATTGCTAATGACATCCCTAGTTATATATATGCCATGTCCCTTTTCCTATAGCCTAAATCCCTTTGCCATGATCTTGATTCCATTTTTTAGGAAGTTTTGGTGGGGTTTTTCCCAAGATAAGAAACAATATTGTCTTTCCCTCATGGTGTGGCGGCACAAGAGATGCTCTCCTTAATCTTTGTTAGGTTTAAGCATAAGAAATATGGAATTCCATATATAACTGTGCTTTTAGATTATGATGCTCTTTGGTCTCAAATTTTTTAGTCCAAATACTTAAGGAATTATGACTTGTTGGCTTTGGAACGGAATTCTTAATGATAGAAAGATCATCTCAATGACAATGCTTGTTGTGCTTTTCCTGTTGGCTTTAACACTAACATTTGGCAGTCCCCATCGATCCCTAGCATTTCTTGTTTCAAGCCCACCCCAACACACTCTACTTCCCTCCTTCCCAAACCTTAATGTGGCTGATCTTATTAGCCCTTCACCCATGAGTGGAACCCCCTTATAAGTGTTGAAATATATATTAAAATATAAAATAAAAAAGAAGAGAGAGCATAAGCGGAGAGAGAGAAGAGAGAAAGTAGAGCTGCGGAAGCATATAATAGATTACATCTCTTCTATATTTGATATATTTTAAGACGATTACATAGATATCAATATATAGAGAGGTTAAAAGTGATAGACAAAAAACCATAAACTAATTAAGGTAGGAAATAAACTCTAATAGGAAAACAATAAGCCTATAGTTAACCCCCCTTAACTTATATAAAATCAATATATAAAAACAATATATAAAATCAATATATATTTATCAGTGTCAAATATTGTATAGTTAACCCCCCTTAACTTATGTTTGTTAAGCTCTTAGCTTTGTTAATTTCTAATGTTTTGGTTAGTTTTGGTGTTTTAGTGTTTTACATGTTGTTAAGTTGCATTTGGGGCTAACGCCATCAACTCTGGGGCTTAAAAGAGTTCGAGGAGCTTTGGCGGCAAAATTGAGTCGAGCTATGATTCACACCCAATGACTCCCAAAATAATGGCCATATCTAGAGTTGTAGAACTCCGATTGGGGTGATCTTGGTGTCTTTAGAAAGCTAACTCAAAGATCTACAACTTTGTATTTCACATGTGAGGGCTAATTCTAAAGGCAGTGCGCTCAAACGCACATTTTTGCGTTCAAACGCACTTATGCCCATCTGATGCAGAAATTCTTGCACTTAACTGACCTGGCAGCGCTAAAACCCTAAAAATTAGCCTATAAATACCCCCTTTCTTTTGTAAACGAACCTAGATGCTTGGGAGACGATTTGAGGCGCCCTTAGTGGCCCAAAACCTCATTGTTCTTCATTGTAAACACTCCTAACGTCATTTCTTTAATTTAATGTTTTATTTTGCTTTTATTTAGTCTCTTATTCCCCTCACTATGGATTTGTTTATATATATTCATGTTTAATTCGTATTATTCTATCATTTAATTTATGTATTTTCGTTTCAATACATTTTAGTGACAAAAGTGTGTTGATTGTTGTTTACAAATCGTTAAACGTCAACATTCGTTGCAACCGGAGATACATCAGATGATTCGTCTTCGGACCAATATCCGTTGTGACCTCTTAAAACAGTGTTTGTATCGATTAGTTCGACAAGATTTTGTAATAACAATAGGATATACATATGTGCTTTATCGACAGATGGAAATATGAACATTGTGTTAGCACTCAAAATATGCCTTGTAGCATAGTTGTTAATAAATATGAGCTAAGCATGTTTATATGTAGATTAATTTGTTGTGATGTGGATTAGGGACCTTAGCGTTTTTATTTCTTTATTTTAAAGCATTTTAATTTAGTTTATATTTTATGCACACCACCTGTTTGATATTGGGACTAGGTTAAGATAGGATTAGTTTAGGCATTTTAAAATTAGTTTTTAACAAACACGATTCTCTATGGGATCGACCTCGCACTTGCACACCTGCTACACTGCTAACGACTCATACAATTGGCGAATACAATTAAATTTGTGCAACATAAGTGTTGAAATATATATTAAAATATAAAATAAAAAAGAAGAGAAAGCATAAGCGGAGAGAGAGAAGAGAGAGAGCGGAGCTGCGGAAGCATATAATAGACTACATCTGTTCTATATTTGATATATTTTAAGACGATTACATAGATATCAATATATAGAGAGGTTAAAAGTGATAGACAAAAAGCCCTAAACTAATTAAGGTAGGAAATAAACTCTAATAGGAAAACAATAAGCCTAGAGAATAATATATAAAATATTCTAACAATAAGGATCCCCTACAATTTCAGAGATTTGAAATTGTAGATTCCCATCTTTTATATCCTCATCCCAAATTTCCGTCATCCACCTAATTTTCATCTTTCAAACCAACATGTGGGTATGGTTCCCCCACCCCTCCGGTTCCTTCTCTGTGAGATTAGCACATGAATCCTTATACACCTCTTCTCAGATTCACCACTCCCTTTTTAGCCTTGTTGACTGGAAATGCCTTCGGAGTTTGATGATCCAACATAGGTTGAAACATCTTATTTCAAAGATAACTTGGAACATTCTCCCTTCTAGGCCCAACATATTCAAATTTGCCAATAACATATTGACTTAAATCTCCTTAATTTCTTGCCCCAAAGTGTGATGGCCCATCCGAAAGATTTTAGCATCTCTTTCTTGGATGCCCTTTTGCTAGAGCTCTTTCGTGGAATAATGTTTGGCCTCTTAAAGAAACTAGCGGCTTGCACAAAGAAACTGACCCTTATGGTAGCTTTCTCAGGTGAAGCACACGTTGCTTTGTTAATTGGCCACTTGATTGGAGGGGATTCCTTACTCAGCGTTTTTGGCTATCAACAAAGGATATATTTTCAATTACATTTAAAGGTTTTAACTGTACAAATTTTCATGCACATTTAAGCTGCGCTATTTGCTTAATGTTTGAAAGCATTCCTTTTTTTTTTTTTTTTCTTATATTCTTTAAGGATCCATTTTTCCTTCGAATCAATTTTTCCCTCTCCCCCACATTGAATAGGGAATAAAAAAGGAAAGCCTGTTTTGGAATTGACCATTTCCAAAGGGGAAGAAATATTCTTCAAAATCAAAACCTCTCAAAGAATTATGACCAAGAAAAATGTTGGAGTTCCCGGGCTTTATGTATGATAAAATTTCAAATACATTTATCTATCTTTATACCTACTCCAAATTTGCAATAAGCTCCATATGGTATAAAAGAGAATAACTTCAATTTGGAGGTGGTGTAAACCACCTCCTTTCTGCCCACCAATCAGCATTTGACAACTAGGATTATTACACCAACTAAAATAAGATGTAAAACACCTTATTAAAAACTTTTTCTCACAAAAACCCTTATTTTGCCCTCTCCCTCTCTCTCTCTCTCTCTTTCTCCTCCCCCAGCGACGTGCTCTGCCGTTCTCCCTCAGACCCTTACTCCCTTTCTCTCTCTAATCTCTCCCTCTCCTCCATCTCGCAACACCTCGTGGCGACCCATCTCACAACAAGTCGACGACTGGCCACTAAGATCCACAACTGGGTCTTGCTGGCCTTGGGTTTGGTTTTTTCTTGGTTTTTTCTTAGTTTTTAGGATGATAAAATCCCAAAAAGGGTTAACTTTTTCCTCTAGGTTTTAGTTTTGAGGCATTAGAAATGAGTTTTGTGGCATTAGAATCGATTTTTGAGGCATTATAAACGATTTTTTAGGCTAGCCGAAATTTTTTTTTTTTTTGGGTTTGCTGGAGACAAAAATGGCCACTAGGGGTGGCCAGATCTCTCTCCCCCTGGCCGTTGAGGTGGATCGCAGCCACCCCTAGTGGCCGGATCTTTTTTCTTCTTCTTTTTTCACCGAAAAAGTCGCCGGAAAGGGCCGTGGGTGGTGACGTCTGTTCGCCGGAGGTGGGCAGCGGTGAGTGGCGATGTCTGGGTTGGTTGGTTGGTTGATTAGTTAATTGGGTGTTTTGATTTTATTCTACATTTGTGCATTTTCCTTAATAGTATGAGGTGTCAAAATTTGAGTGGGAGGCAGAAACCCCATAGGAGATGCTCTTGGTATAAAAATATTATAAGAACTCCTCTAACATGCACATAGGTCTTGCACCCAACTTTTGTCCAATTTTTTGACAAAACCCATTAAATACCACCTTAACACCAATCAAATTACAAAATGTGTCACTATAATTAAATGAAAATTTATAAACACATATCTATATATAACATATAAATAATTACAACATCCTTATTCGATCTCTTTAACTAAGAAGAGGAATCCAAGGTGTGGTAACTAAGTACAAATCATTCTTTCTCTTACAAGATAATCTGAGAAGCTCAGACATGTCAAGTTCTTCTGGTTTGATATCATTGGGGAGTTTCCAGTTGAAGCGATGCAACAACTGAGAAAGAGCAAGTTCAATGGTAGCTAAAGCAAATGATATGCCTGGACATATCCTCTTACCACCTCCGAAAGGAATATATTCATATTTTGTTCCTTTACAATCAATACAAGAGCTATGGAACCTCTCAGGGCGAAAGCAATCGGCATCAATCCAATATTCTGGATCTCTACCAATGGCCTAAACATTAATGACTACTTTTGTGTTGCTTGGAATCATATCCACTAAGTTCACACTTTTCCCTTGATTCTCTTGGGACTAAGGCACCAGGAGGGTGTAATCGCAAAGCTTCTTTGACTACTAATTTCAAGTAATCTAGTTTCTCTATGTCTGTCTCGTCAATGTTCCTCTTCCCCTCAAAGACTCGTCGCACTTCGGCTTGTGCCTTCTCCATTGCTCTTGGGTTTCTCAACTATTTGGATATTGCCCATTCTATTGTATTTGCTGAAGTTTCACTTGCTTTAGAGACAACGTCCTGGAAAAGGATTTTGAACACAATATGAGCATAAACAAAGAATGTTGTTGTACTTTTGGCAAAAATTAGTGGAGATGAAGGGAGCTACAATCAGATTGTTTTAATCTCTCCAGTAAAACATGCACCATTAAGTACTTATTATTAGGACCATTTTATACCATACACAAAAACAAATTCTCAGGCAATAATACTTAACTAAACATAAGTACTAGAACAAAAGTTAAAAATATCTAATAATATGTTTGATATTTACAACACTTAAGCCATAACCTTCTCCTCCTTGGAGGAATTTTTGGGCCTTGTTGACATGGCATAGGTCTCCTAGAATTTTTGAAAGTTGGTTGGTTTTTTTTACGCGATCGCGATCATGATCGGACTACATGTTTGCTAGTTCTCATGCATGAGGCGCTATGACTTTTCAGACGATGGAGATTCCGATGAAGGTGTGCCAAAATACTACTAGTGCTTGTAATTCATAGGTGGTTCAGGATTCAATTGGTGAATTATGGCTAGAAGAGCCAACAGAGGTTGTGGCGGGAAAAAGAATTTGAAGGTGAACCTAAAGGAGGTTGAAAATACTAGGAAGGATGCTTTGCGATCTTTTGATTGCAATGTAGATGTTAGTGAGGAGGAAGATAATTGTGAATCTCTGGTATGTGGAGATCAATTTGAGATGGATGCATAAAGGTTGCCTGGTATTCAATCCTCTGTTGTTGGGTTGGGAATTGATGAGTTGGAGATTAGTGATTGCCCTGATGGAGAGGTTCCTATTGTTTTGGAAACCTCTGGTGTGAAGCTTGGAATCTCTGAAGATGTTCGTAAGGTGGTATCTGAGCATAAGAATTTAGTTCAAGATTGGAGAAAACTGTTCTGATCTGAAAAGCCTGTTGGAAACCTACAATTTTTTGCGCCTTCTCAAGAGGATGGTAGAGTTGTTATTAAGCCTCCTAAGGAAGCTAATGAACAAGGCATCTTGAAATGGTCATCTTCTCTGGTTGGTCAATTTCTTAATATAAGCCTTTGCGTTATTATACAGTGAAGTGAGCTGTGGAAAGCATTTGGGCTCAATATGGTAAGATTGAAGTTTTTCTACTGAAGAATGGCCTTTATCTGTTTAGGTTTGAAGATGAGAAGACTAGAGATGAGGTTATGGAGGCTAAGGTTTGGCATATGGCTAATAAACCTTTGATTTTGCGAAAGTGGACTCCAGGTATGCAGCTTTTGAAACTTTCATTGTCTTCTATTCCTATTTGGATCAAGTTGCACAATCTGCCTATTGAATTTTGGAACACTACTTGCCTGAGTTATGTAGCTAGTGGTGTTGGTAAGCTTATTTGTGCTGACTCGATCACTAAGGTGCAGCTTAGGCTTGGTTTTGCTAGAGTGTTGGTTGAAGTTAATATTGATTCAAATTTTCCTAAAGAAGTTGAGATTGTTGGTGCTAATGGAAGTAGAGTTGTTGTAGGTGTGGAATACCCTTGGATTCTTATCAAATGTAAAAAGTGTAAGTCATTTGGTCATTTGGCTCACACTTGTACAAAAATTGAAAAGCAGGTTTGGATTCTTAAGAGAAATGTTCCTGTTTTTCCTAATCATAATGGTTCTAGGACTAAAAAGGGTTCTGAGGTCAATATGGAGACTATTCCTAGTGTGGTGGATAAGGAACAGTGGAAGGTTGTTAAGTCTGCTAGGAAAACTCTTGTCACCAAACATGCTGTCATGGATAGTCAAAGACATTGGACTAACTCTTTCCATTTATTGGCAAGGGCTGATGGTAGATATGAATCAGGTGAGGAGAGAGGTTCAAGTCCAAAGTCTCAATCTCTTCAACAAGTTATTGAATATGCTCTGAATGAAGAGAGTGCAAATGTCTTAAAGGACAAAGGGAAAGGTAAAATGGGAGAAGATGAGGAGATTTTGATGAGGTTTTTCTCCTACTACATGAACTTCTTGATTTGGAATGTGAGGGGTTCGAATCATCCCTCTAAGCAAAAAGAGGTGAGGAATATGATTAATTTGCATAAAATTGGGCTAATTTGTCTAATAAAGACCAGAGTAAAGGAGTCAAAAGCTGATGAGATCAAATCTTTTATTGTTTCAAATTGGGACTATGCTTTCAATTATGATAAGCATTTTTTGGGTAGGATTTGGATTTGTTGGAAAAAATCTGATTATGAAGTCATTGTGATTGATAAGCGTGAGCAAAGTGTCAATTCTTCTATTAAGTCTCTTAAGAATAATATTTGCTAGTTTCATTCCCTTGTTTATGGGGCTAACAAAGGGGTGGATAGAAAGCTGCTTTGGACCAATCTTTGTTCTATGAAAATTATGGTGGCTACTAATCCTTGGATGATTAATGTTGCTCATTCCTTGGCTGAGAAATGGGGTTCTGACAAGCTAAACTCTTATGAATTGGAATTTGGTAAATGTTTAAATGATCTTGAGGTCATGGATCTAAACTTTAGTGGCTGTTTTTATACTTGGACAAACAAAAGTGAGGAGCCACGGTTTACAGCTAGAAAAAATGACAAAGTACTAGATGAGTGCTTTTGGTAGAACTATTGTGGACTTCAAGTCTGGAGGTATGTCTGATCATTTTCCTACTGTTATCTCAGTTGGTTTTTTTTGCAGAATTTTGGTCCTAAGCCTTACTGGCTGGAGCATAAAGATTTCTTGGATTGAGTCAAAGAAGGTTGGAATGTGCATGTTGTTGGCTTTCCTATGTACCAGTTGTATGTTAAGCTTAGATCTGTTAAGGCTGTGTTGAAAAAACAGAATGTGGCTTGTTATGGTAATCTAAAGCAGAAAGTGGTGCAAGCTCGAGACAATCTTGATTTAGCTCAAAAAGAGGTCATTGCTTCTTTTGGGAGGGTTGATTGCTTGCTCAAGGAGAGAGAATGCATGCTTATGTTTCTATAACAAAAGCTGAGGAATCTTTTTTGAAATAGAAGGCTAGAAATCAATGGTTGCAGCTAGGGGACCAGAATAATAGCTTCTTCCATCGTTCTCTTAAAATTAAGAATGCAAGGAGTACCATTACTCATTTATGGGATGAGCAAGGCTAGAGAGTGGATGAAGTGAAGCAAATAAAGCTGGTTGCTGAGAACTTTTATAAGAAGTTACTAGGTACTGATCAATTGCTTTTTAATGAGTCAAAAGCTGCTCGTTTAAGGCAACTGATCCCTGTGGCTATTCTTGATGATAAGGCTATCTTGTTAGAGAAAGAGATTACAGAAGAAGAAAATAGGGATACTATTTTTCACATGAAAACCAATAAAGCTCCTTGGCCTGATGGGTTTTCTGTTGATTTTTTTTAAAGCTGCTTGGTCTATTGTTGGGAAAGAGGTGGTTGCAGCTATTAAGGGTTTCTTCATTTCTGGTTTGCTATTGAAAGAAGTGAATGCTACTATTATTACTTTGGTTCCAAAGAAGATAAACCCTTCTGCTATGGGGGATTTCAGACCTATAGCTTGTTGCAATGTCATTTATAATTGCATTACCAAGATTATTTCTAATAGAATGCTGCCCTTATTGGGAGATTTGGTAAGCATGAACCAGTCAACTTTTATTCCTTTCTTTTGGATAAGTAATTTTTTATAGAAAAAGCACAGAAGGGTGCAACCCTAGTACATAGGACATATACAAGAGAACGCCTAAGGGGGACTAGAGAAGAGAGAAAGAAAATCAAAGAAGGTAATCACAATAGGGGCCAGCCAAGCTGCCGCCCAAGTGAAGAGGGTAGTAAAAAAGAAATGAACAAGATCCCCCAAGCTTCTTTTGGAATCCTCGAAAAATCTCTCATTTCTCTCGGACCATAGGCTCCACATGATGCAAAGCGAAACCATTTTCCAAACCACAGCGCTACAAGAATGACCCCCCAACCACCAACAATGCAAAAGGTCCACAACCCCCCGAGGCATCACCCAAGCCAAGCCAAAGCGACTGAAAAAAGCGTTCCATAATAATTGGGCACTCTCACGATGAAGAAGCAAATGATCTATAGATTCCTCATCCTTTTTGCAAATCCCACATCAATTGACCAAAACCATATTTTTCTTCCTCAAATTGTCCAATGTAAGAATTTTGCCAAGAGCCGCCAACCACACAAAGAATGCCACCCTCGGAGGGGCTTTAGTACACCAAATACTCAATTTTTATTCCTTCTAGAAGCATATCTGAGAATGTCTTGTTGGCTTAGGAAATTGTGAGAAATTATCATAAGGGCACAGGGAATCCTAGATGTACTTTAAAGATTAATCTCATGAAAGCTTATAACTCAATTAATTAGGAGTTTATGATAAGTTGTTTGTAGTGTTTTGGTTTTCCTAAGAAGTTTTTGGGTTGGATAAATGAGTGTATTACTTCTCCCAGATTTTCTATTTGCCTTAATGGTACTTTGGTTGGATATTTTGAAGGAAAGAAGGGTCTAAGACATGGTGATCCATTGTCTCCTTATTTGTTTGCGTTAGTTATGGAAGTTTTTTCCAGACTTAGAGCTATGTCTACTGGCCCTAATTTAGGTTTTAAATTTCATCCTAAATGCTTGAAGTTAAAGCTTACTCATATATGCTTTGCAGATGATCTTTTAATTTTCTCTTAAGCTAGTTTGAGTTCTATTAATGTCATTAAGGATGTTTTGGTTGAATTTGAGGAGCTTTCTGGCCTAAAGGCCAACCCTTCAAAAAGTTCTTTTTACTGCTCTAGAATTTCTAAGAGGGTAAAACATACTTTATTGAATGAGTTGCAAATGAAGGAGGGTTCTCTTCCTGTGAGATACCTTAGGGTTCCTCTTATTTCTTCCAAGCTTTCTTCTACAGATTGTAGGGTTCTTTTGGAGAGAATTAAAGGCCATATTATTTTTGGTTATCTAGAAATCTCTCTTATGCAAGAAGGCTGCAACTGCTCTCCTTTGTCCTGTATAGCTTGCAAGTGTACTGGACAGGTATCTTCATTCTCCCTAAGAAAGTTATTAAGTCTATTGAACAGAAATTTAATAGGTTTATGTGGAATGGGAAGGATGTTAAGGCTGCAAAGGCAAAAGTGCCCTGGATTGATTTTTTTTTCCTAAGAAGGAGGGTGGTTTGGGGTTGAAGAGGCTTAAAGTTTGGAATCAAACTTCTATGCTTAGACACATTTGGAGTATTTTTGCTAGGTCTGGCTCTCTTTGGGTGGCTTGGATTAAGGAAAACTTTTTGAAACAAAAGAGCTTCTAGAGTGTTGGTATCCCACATAATTGTTATTGGTGTTGGAGGAAGATTCTCAAATTAAGCGATATAACCAAAAAGTTTTTGAGATTTGAGGTTGGGGATGGGAAAACTATCCATCTTTGGTTGGACTGTTGGCATCTTGCTGGCATATTACTTGATATATATGGTTATAGGGCTGTGTATGATGCCCATAGTAGTGTGGAAGCAAAGCTGTCTTTTGTGATTCATAATGGGACTGGTTTTGGAGGCCTGCTAGATCTGAAACTTTGGTGGAAATATAAGCCAAAGTTTCTGAAATTTGATTGGGTTCTATGGACAAACCTATCTGGAATGCCTCGAAGAAGGGTTATTATGTTAGCTCCAATACATGGGAGGTTTTAAGAGTTAAAAGGGAGCAGCCTGAGTAGTGGAAGTTAGTTTGGTTTCCTCTTGCTATTCCTAAGCAAGCTTTTATCTTGTGGCTTGTCATGAAAGAAAGGCTAGTTACAGGAGACAGGTTGCTGAGTTGGGGTTATAAAAGGGATGTTAAATGCTTGTTCTGCAGGAATCAGTTGGAAAGTTGTGCACGCCTATTTTTTTAATGCAGTTTCTGTTATAGAATCTAGAAATTCTGTATGGCAAGATGTAATGTGGCCAATCCTCCTACTGTATGGGAGGATATACTTCAATTGGCATATAGCAATTGGGGTTCTAAATCTCTAAAGGCTATTCTTTGTCATCTAGTTTTGGGATCTGCTGTTTATAATATCTGGTGTACTCAAAATGAACTCAAGCATGCAGGACATCCTATCACTAAGAAGCAAATTTTGAAGAAGATTATGTGGGAAGTTCGTACCAGATTTGTAGGGAAAGGAGTTTTCTCAAGAACTAGGGAGACCTTCTGTTTTGTTCTCTTTGGAATCTGCCTACATATTTGCTTGTTGCTTAGCTTGCTGCAGGTTTCTTTGGTTGTATGTTTTCTGGTTTTGGTTTGAGGTTTGGTAGTCATCTGTAAGAGCTTTTGTGGTGGTGCTGTGTTGATAGTTGTTTTTGCAGTTTTTTCTGTAAGCTGTATAGTTTGGCCACTGTGAGGCTTTGTTTTTCTAGCCTATTTTGATAGGCTTGTAAGTGGTTTTTGTACTTGGTTTGTTTGTTAATGAAAGTGCTTATTCATCCCAAAAAAAAAATACATTCTCCTCCTTGAACTCCAAATGTTTCTCTCAGTTTTTGGAACTTCTCCTTAGGTAATGCTTTAGTGAAAATGTATGCTTCTATCAACTTTGTTGAGCTTCTACTTTTACTTTGTTGAGCTTCTATCAAGTTTGCTTTGAACTTGGGAACTCGATACACTGATTCAACAATGCCCAATAAATCTTAGAAAATAAATAAAGTCTTCATCTTAAACGTTGCTCCAATTTATACTACTTGAGCTAATGATGTTTCTCTCTCAAAGTCATTTTTTTCTTCTTCTTCTCTTCCTGTCCTAAAGCCTTATGTGAACACGAATGTGATACCTAGATATTCCAACAAGTATACAACACAAGAAAAGCTAAGAAAACTAGAGCAAATAAGTCTTACAAAAGAAACTTTTCTGTAGAAAACAGAGTAAATTTGCCATCTAAAGTTTCTCTTCTTCTCTTACTCCAGCAATACTCACAACCTTAAAGGAGTAAAAGAATTCTATTTAAAAGAAAAAGAAACAAAGAAATATGGGTAATAATTTAATTTTCCATTTTCTGAGAAATTTCTGTAATAAATTCATACATCTTACTTGCATTATTGCATACTAGAGTGACAGCTTTGATGTGGTTTCTGGTGATATTAAAGTCAAGCCCGCCCGTCTCCCGAAGTTGAAGAAGTACATCAACTATATCATCATCTTTGGTGGCTGTAATTGTTTGCATCTTCTCCTCGATTATATCATCGAGAATCTTGTCCATCTTTCTGTGTATTTTCTCCACCGCAGGCTTAAACCCAGTAAGGAAAGCAAGGAACTTCAATGAAGGGAAAACATCAGGCACCTTTCATAAGGGTAGTATGGACTTGATGCCTTATGATTTGGGAGGTCAGTAGCATCTAGAAGAAGCAAAGAGTTATAACATAATAAAGTATGGTATTACAGGGGAATATATGACAGCAAGGCAGCAACTGCAAGTAGCTGCTCAAACAACCTGGCGATGGTTAAAGGATATTCAGGGTGTGAACTCACGCTTTCTTGGGTGATTCCAACTGTTACAACTGATTAAAGCAGCAGTGATAGCCTACCAGTGTTTTCCCTTGTAATCACAATAGTAGTATAAATAGTATGATTTCATTCTTGTTGACAGTACTGAAAACTTTGATCCTGTAATTAGTTTAGTTTAGCTAGATATTCTGTTTAGCTAGGCTCCTTCTTGGTGTAAGAAGAACTATTGCAGTGGTTTGATCAATAAAAGTTGCAGAATCCTTTTCTCATTTTTCTTGAGTGAAACACTGAGTTCTTAGGTGAAACCTTTGAGTGATTACATTTGTTGTGAGAGAATTAGAGTGTAACACTCCACGACACAAATCTTTCAAATTTGTCTCCAATAATCACCGTAGGGAGTACTAGTAAAGACAATACCTGAATAACCATAAGACAAATGCAACGGCAACAACGCTATGCCGATTTGCAAAAACAACGTCATGTGTCTTGAGCACCTCTTTGGCTAAATCTGGTGATGAAATGATTATAGCCGACACCTCACCCAGTTGCAGATGCATAATGGGTCCATGCTTCTTGGCCAAGTCTCTCATGGAACGATGTGGTAGTGATGAAAAAGCAAGCTGCTGCAGGTTCCCTATTAGAGGCAGTTTCCATGGTCCTGGAGGAAGCTTCTGGAGTACTTGGCATCTGGGTTTATATCTTTTCCAACAAATAAACAGCTTTCTCCTTAAATTTTAGGGAAATGCTAAAATACAATAAAACTCTCATATTTAGCCCATAAAATCCTAAGCGGTAAGACTCAATCATGGTTATGTGAACCATGGTTATTGACTTTAAAAAAAATAAATAAATAAAAGAAAAATTTGAAGAGTTAAAAGAACCACCTGGCGCAATATGCTGCTACAAGGGAGGACTATCAAACACGGGTTTCGGACTTTCCAGATTTTCTTCAATCTTTTGTAATCTTTGACCTTGACAGGTCTTGATTTATCTATAATATGAGTACCATTTCAAAAAAAAAAAATCTAAAGCGTTTATTTTTTCCCCCCAAAATCTTTTCCTCCTCCCTCTTCTTCTTCTTCTTCTTACGCTTCTCCCTCCCCCAACAGGGCCAACACCCTCTGCCTCCGCCACCTTCAACCACTGCTGCCACCTAACGCACCGGTGACGCCCACCCACAGCAATCCGGAGACGCACCCAGCCACCGGCGGTGACGCCCAAGCCCACGCACTGCAATAGATTGGAGACGACCACACTTTGTACCAGAGACGCCCCACACCACGACGACAAATCTACGACTCCGGCGACGCCCACCAACCACCATCTCTCCCGCCCACCCCACGCCTTTGGCTTCCGGCGAGGCCCACGCCCACCCATCGACGACCCACCATCCAACCAGAAAGATTTTTTTTTAAATTTTTTTTTTTATATATTTGGTATTTCTAACAGATCTGCATTATTTTTTGTCCCTGAGTTTTTTCGATGCTTCTTTGAAATTGAGGATGGGAAATGGGTCTAGAGTGAGAGCTTGTTTTGTATTCGTAGGTAATATGTTTGTTAAAATGCCTGAGTGAGATATAGTTTTGTTTTAGTCATATATATTTTCTGTAAATTCTATTATTTGAATTAATTTTACTTTTCTCTTGTTAATATTCTCAGGGATGCTTTTCAACATCTTTATCTAAAGCTTGCTCCATTGCTTGCTTTTAGAGGAAAGATAAGAGGTGGGGATGGTTCTGCATTTTTTATGATGCCAGAGTTCAATTGATATGGCTGCCAGTTTACGTGGAGGATCTGTCATATCTGGCCCATCTCACTTTCGTTTTTCCTAATACAATGAGGAAGAGTGGCTTAATCATCTCATGTTTACACTTCAAGTGATGCGTCCAATGAAGTGAGATTGACTGTAAGCCCCTACTTCTCTTACACATTTTACAGCGGAAGGAATTTGCCTAGGACGCCATGGCGACAGTGCTGAAGTCAATTAATTATAAGCAATTTATCGACGTTTTTCTCTATGACCTATGAGAAAAGTAAAGTAGGGCTAGTGAACCTTAAGAAGTGTTCAAGCTATCCATCTGCTAGATTACCACAAATGGCAGCATTGGTCATAGCTCGAAGCTGGATGGGGCAACTCAACTATAATGGCACAGGCCCTCTGATGACATTGCCAAGCCCAGGCTGCAAGTTCTTTGTATTTATTCATGCTATTCTTCCACAATTATTTAAGACCATTTATTGTAGACACCATACTTCTCTATAAATAAAGTTTATGTAAGTTACACTATTATGAAGCGCTAAGTATAAAATTCCTCTCAACTCATTAAGGAAATAAAAAAGAAGACTCAAGTGAACCCAAAATAACCAGAGAGGATAGGCCATGATAATGCAGATTTCACATCCCAGAAGCTCCAACCCTATCACGAGGTATGAGGCGTAGTTCAGAACCATGTTTGAGGAAGACATTGCCTGCAAAGCAAGACACATTTTTTTAAAGAAATTAATGGGTCTAAATTGTTTTGAAGATTGCATACTTATTTACCTATTTTGTTTCCTTAGATTCTCAATTCTCCTGTCTTATGGGAAATAAATGGGTGTTATATTGACTCCAAATTTGGCTTCCTTTATTTTACATTTTTCTTTTTTTCTGGAATTAGCATACTGGTATTACATCCAATGGAGAGTTGAGTTCCACATATTTGCAATTTCTTGGACTTGAAGATTGTTTTTGTTAATGGGGGCATTTGCTAATTGGTGAATCCGTTTGTTAATGAAAGTGCAATTTTAACTGCTATTGCAATTCCCTTGTAAATTGTCAATTGAGATTAAGTTACTACTACTTGTGGACATCTCAATTCTAAAATTCAAAATATATATCTACTCACTGGTCAAAACATAAAAAATAGTTGCAATGAATCAATGACCAAATACTTGTAGTCTTGTACATATCTTAATTCAAACATGCATTTATACTTCGAAAAAACTCTATCACAAGATTGGGTTTTGCTCAACTACAAACAAAACGATGGTCAGCAATGAACAATCGGCATGAAATTTTACATTTCTCCTTGAACGATATAACAGGTCTTTAAAGTACATTTTTTTCTTTTTCTTGAATCTAGTGGCATGGGATAGAACATTGGTACATCCAACACAAGAAAGATGCTCGTGACAAATGCAACCCTAAAAGAGTTAAAGATGGAATACCTGAGAATATTAACAAGAGAAAAGTAAAATTAATTCAAATAATAGAATTTACAAAAAAATATATATGACTAAAACAAAACTATATCTCACTCAGGCATTTTAACAAACATATTACCTACGAATACAAAACAAGCTCTCACTCTAAACCCATTTCCCATCCTCAATTTCAAAGACGCATCGAAAAAACTCAGGGACAAAAAAATAATGCAGATCTGTTAGAAATACCAAATATATAAATAAAAAAAAATTAAAAAAAATCTTTTCCGTTGGATGGTGGGTCGTCGATGGTGGGATATCTCACGGAAGCCAAAGGCGTGGGGTGGGCGAGAGAGATGGTGGTTGGTGCCGCCAGAGTCGAGATCTGCCGTCGTGGTGTGGGGCGCCCAAAGGCAAAGTGTGGTCGTCTCCAATCTATTGCAGTGTGTGGGCTTGGGCGCCACCGATGGTTGCGCCCCCGATTGCCGTGGGTGGGCGTCGCCGCGTGCTCGTGCAGCAGTGGTTGAAGGTGGCGGAGGCAGAGGGTGTTGGCCCTGTTGGGGGAGGAAGAAGAAGAAAAGGGAGGAAAAGATTTTGGGGGGAAAAAATAAACGCTTCAGATTTTTCTTTTAACTCTTCAGATTTTTCTTTTATTTATTTATTTTTTTTAAAGTCAATAACCATGATTCACATAACCAGGATTGACTCTTATCACCTAAGATTTTATGGGACAAATATGAGAGTTTTATTGTATTCTAACATTTTCTTAAATTTTACTTCCAGCATGAACTCACGTGGGACCTATCTCCCCACATGAGAGAGGAGATGGTGAGAAGATGGGTGTGGGAGAATGAAAAAGAGAATATCCCAATAAACAGGTAGAAGAAGAAGAAGAAAATATTTTTTTTTTCTCCCTATTTGTAATGATTTTTTGTTTTGTGGGCCCTTCGTAACAAAGGTGAAAGTCAAAATACCAATAAGTATTATCTAAGAATTATTATTTACGCATATTTTTCAATTAGGATAAAGTTTTCTTTTAAACTAAGTTGAATGAATTTCTTTTAATCTGATCTATATAAGTAATATTTGTTCCTTTTTTTAATAACATATGAGATACAGATAAGTTTTTAATAAAATTTATTCTAACTTTATCCTGACTATTAAAAAAACATGTGCGTCTCACATGCTAAGGGACACATATCACGTATATAAATCAGGTTGAAGGAAATTCTTCCGACTCAGTTTGAAGGAAAAATTTGTCCTTCAAATTAATACCACACTTTTTTAGCAGTCTCAATATACTCATATATTGACCACAATTTATTTAACAGCCTCATTAAATTTTATTCATTTTTTTTTAACTACTTATTTTTTTAGAACGCTTTAACAACTTTGTTGTTTTAATAATTAATTTTTATTATTTTATTTAAATATTATTTTTCAAATACTTATTTATTTTTTTCTCTCTAACTAGTAAAGGATGGCAGAGAAATGAAAAACAAAAAAGGGTGAGAGAAAAATTATCTCTAACTATTAAAGGATGAAAGAGAAATGAAAAACAAAAAAGGGTGAGAGAAAAATTAATTTTGTATTCAGTAAGTACTCACTTTTATTCTCTCACTATTTTTTTTTTTTCATTAAAATTGTGAGTCTGAAAATGAAAATTTTAAGTCATTTTTGCCGGATTACCTCACCAAAATAATAAAAAAATAATAATTTTAATATGGCTGCAAATAGTGCTCTTAAGAGCACCCACTGCAGGCTCTTCAAATACATTTTTTTGTTAGTTTGAAGAGCTCATTTAACAAAAAGAGCTAAAAACACTACTATTCAGCCTCTTCATTTTAACAAAAAACTTAACAATGTGAACAGTATTCTTTCAAACTTAATAATTACTATTCCCTCTCTACTCTTTAAACAATTATATTTTATCTCTCATCATTTTTCCTTTTCAATTTCTCTCTCCTCTTTTCTTTCCGCAACCTCTGTTTTTTTTCTTTTTTTTCCTCTTTGCTTTCTTCCCCTATATGTTTTTTTCTTCCTCTTGCTCCCAGAGAAGCCGTTTTTCACCTCCATCTTCATCAGACGATCCTAAATGATCCTGAATGGGAAATGTCTCTCTCCTTTGTCTGGACAATCGCAGCCCTATGTGTTTTTTTTTTGTTTTCCCTTCTCAACTTTCTTCCTTACCGCCAGAAAACGCCGGCGAGCACCACTGCACTTCTCGAGCTCCCGACAACCCAGGCCATGGAGCTCCTCCACTCGCAATCTGTCAACGAAGCTTCGGTACCGCTCTCTGGCGACCCCCTCCACCGAACCGACGATGATCGCAAACCCTTCCTCACCTTCGTCAACAACAATCTCACCTTCCCTTCAAACAAAGCCTTGTGCCATCAAGTTGTCAGTCTTCTCTGCCGGCGAGCACCGGTGGACGGCATGAAGATGTTCCACTGGTGCTACAGCACCCAATCGATGAAGCTTTGCAAAAAGTTGAAACAGAACATGCAAGACCTAGAAAAGCTACAGAAATTGATGCAGAAGTGAGAGGAGTTGAATGTCAAGGAGAAAAAAGAATGGTTGATTCAGGTGAAAAAATAACTGGAGGAAAGTGAAGCCTGCGTTGAGAGAGGAGTTGAAGCCTGCGTTGTTGTTCTCCTTTTTCTGGAGGAAAGATTAAAATAATATTTTAATAAAAAATAAAGTGGAGAAGGAAAGTAAAAAATAATATTTAAATGAAATAGTGAAAGTGAATTGTTAAAGTAAAGAGACTAAAAAGTGTGCTTTCAAAAAGATGGACTGTTAAAATAATTAAAAGTATACTTTTAATTATTTTAAGAAGAAAAATTTAAAGAAACTGTTTAGGATGCTCCAAGCATTGGCTAACAGTCACCATTCGAGCTCCAAAAGGAGTTGATAAACGTACAAACTAGCCAAGGGTGATAACTTCATTCAGGTCCTATAGGATGATGTCACGTCATCAGACACCCAACACGGCAACTAAGGTGGCCTGTCACATGGCATAAATCATTGGCTCCCGCGTGTCATCTTGTTTAACCCCGAAAAAAAAAAAAAAATGATAAAAAATAATTTATGTGATATAAAAAAATAAAAATATTTAGGTTGATTTTAAGAAAAAAAAAAAATTGGGACTTTATAAAGTTCAGTCCTATCCCTTCGCAAACAAGGCCTTATTGCCCCTAATTTTTTTTTCCAAGGTCCTTCGAAACTCAGATCAACACGAAATTATACGAGAATGTGACCTGGTTTGGATATGCATTTTTTTTGTTTTTGTTTTCAGTTTTAGATTTTTTTGTTTTCGAAATGATTTTACATCAAATTCTCAAGCTTGAGTTTGTTTCTAATGTTTCAAAATTTGAATTTCGAAATTCTCAATCCAAACAAAACATTCACATTGATTTCTTAAAAAATCCAAAACAAAAACAAAAAAAATGCCTATCCAAACCAGGCCTAGAATTTGTTTGACCTCTTTTACATCCCCACACTTGCTTAAATCCACTCAAAATTATTAATAAATAATCCAATAATTATTATTTAGTCATAATTTTTCAAATTAAGATATACATATTCAAGAGTTCACCCGACAGCCGCCACAAGAAGTATCATGCACCATTGTGGAGTGGATGGAAAAAAAAATTAAAACAATTAAAACAAAAAGAAAATATAAGAAAAATAAAGAATTCCTTTAAAAGACAATATACTGGTAAACAATTATAAATTAATTCATGGAAATGGGCAAACTAGCTAGGAAGGTGACATAACATAACAACTACCTAGCTAGCTAGTGTTTGTCCTCGGTGGGGTGGCTTTCAAATGCTCTCTACACATATAATTGAAGCAAAAAATATTTATAAAAAATAAAAAAAAAAGAAAGTGAATATCCGATTTGAAGCAAATGCTACCATCTCCTCATCTTAAATTCTCAATATTAGGATATAAACGATTCAACCAGGTGTCCTTTATCTTAAACCATAGAAAGGATTCATCTAATTATATGATATGACATCACAAGAGATTTTACAAGTTAAACTAATTACCTGTAATTCTATAAAAACATAAACATTCTTTTCTTTTTCTTCTAATTAAGAGAGTTACAGAAATATCATGTTGTAATTTTTAATAAATTCTTGTTCTAATATGACATCACAAGAGATTTTACAAGTTAAACTAATTACCTGTAATTCTATAAAAACATAAACATTCTTTTCTTTTTCTTCTAATTAAGAGAGTTACAGAATATCATGTTGAAATTTTTAATAAATTCTTGTTCTAATAGGTTCTATCACTGAATAGCCGAAGGGAGAGTTTTTGCTAGATTTCTTATTTTGTTTATTCAGTGTCTAAAACAAGTGCCTTTATATTTTTGTTGCATTGGGTAGTTTTGTATTTAGGGTATGGAAGAATGCTAAGTGCTCTGCTAGTGTTCTCTTCGTGTCTTCCTAACTTTGGTTAGATATTATTTTTTTTTAAAAAAAGTGAAAAAGAAAGTTGTCATTATTTCTCTTGGATTTAAAAAAATAATATACACCGAGAACTACGAGGACACTAAGAGAATTCTAGGAAAGCACCTAGCTATTATTTCCCTTAGGGTATGGACTGAAGATTTCTCAATAAAATAAAGTACACAAGATTATTTCAAAACATGACTAGTTGGTTTATGGACAAGCTAGTGGCGGAGGAGCAGAGCTTTTCGGCTACCAAGAGGTAGGCAGCCTAGCGTCTACCATGTTTTGTTTTTGGTTTTTTTCTACTTCTTTTTTTTTTTTTTTTCTAAAATTGAATAGGAAAGAGGTTAAAGGAGGAAGTGCTTGCCAATTTTAAAATTAAGAATCATTTATCAAAAATTGATTAAATTATATATTAAATTCACTAACCTTCATGAATCACTGATCAAAAATTGATATCAACAAAACTATATAAAACTGAGATAGCGTTTTAGGGCATTAACACCAAATTTAGGATGAGCAAATCCCTTTAAGGTCATACAATCTCTAAAGGGTTAACTTTCTACCCTTAAGTTTTAGTTTTGAATCCAAAAACGAGTTTTGAGGCATTAACACCAAATTTAGGATAACCAAATCCCTTTAGAATTATATCATCCCTAAAGGGTTTACCTTTCACCCTTAGGTTTTAGTTTTGAATCCAGACATAAGTTTTGAGGCATTAGAACTTAAATATTAATTCATAAAAATTTAGCTAATATTACTTAAATATCTCAAAATACAATTCAAAACATTTCATCAAATATATAGAATGCGAAAAAAAAAATCTGTTTAAAAAATAAAAAAATAAAGATTGATGCTGGTCTTCCAAAAAAAAAAAAAAACACATGGCCTACGCATGGCTGCCACACTTTGGCAGCCGAATAGCAGGCCTCGTGGTGGAGAGTTGTGTGCACGCATATGTCTGGATAAGAGAGCCGCACATCTTTTTTTTTTTTTTTTTTTTTTTGACATGTCTACACAATGATAAGGGAAAAGGGGATTCGAACTAATGACTTCCGCTTCATAAGGCGTGAGAGCCACACATCTTAATTCCCCTTATATGTTCGAATGGTAACATTTTCTCTTATATTTTTCATTGACTTGGTCTTAATAGTGAAAATACGGGTGAATCCTCTTAAGCATCTCTCATTTTGTTTCTATATTCTCTCATCTCATCTATAAAAAGAAAAACATGAAAATAAGAGCATAATATGCTTCAAATAGGATATTTAATTTCTTTTTTTGTCTATCTTGTTTGCTTCAAACATGTTTCACCACCATCTATATATATATGAGAAATGTTAAAGGCACAACATACACCCAACAAAGACCCAACTTCTTCCTTTAAGTGTTAGATTTTTTTTTAAAAAAAAAAAAATGTTAGTGGAGGAGAGAGAAAGCTTTAAACTGTAAAATAGGAAAAAAGTTGAGTTTTTATTGGATCTTTATTGTGACTGTATCACATCTCTTTTTCGAAACAAGACCCAACAAGCACACAATAAATGCTCGCCAGTCATCATCTCTGGATCATGTCGACTCGTCCTGCATTTTAAATAACCTTCAAGCAAGCACACATCAAAATGATTAATTTCTGTGTTGTTTAAAGGAGTTGTAAAGTGGCCATTTTTTTGTACAAAATTTAACAGCATGTGCAAAGCATGTATGTATGGTTTCTTCAACTTCATCAAATTCAAGGGAGTGAAGATACGGGATGGGCATTGGAGGGGGTGGAAAAGTGGTAGGGATAACGTCATTAGTTTGAACTTTATCAAGTTTAGAAAAATGAGGAAGAAGAATAGAACGTGACAAGGGATGAAGAGATATTCGAGCAATATCATTAGCTTGCACTTTTAAGAGAATAAAGGTAAATAACTCCATCATCACTAACATAAGTTTTTGAATATATTTGCAACCCATTGATTTTCAACTTCTTTAGAAATTTTTTAGTTTGATGTTTAATCAAAAAGATGATGGCTTAGCCCTTATATATTGTAAGAAATTGATTTCTTCGTAAAGTAATTTTATTCAAATAAATATTCTTTAATAGTTGTGACTTTTGAAACTAGCTATGATCGCTTTTGGATGAAGTAATACCTTTTTTCTAGGGTTTTAAGATTATTTCTTTTGAAATATTTTTTAGAGGAAATTTCATAAAACACCCATAAACTTCCACTCGTCTTGAAAGTATCACCCAAAATTCAAAAAATTTCAATTAAGGGTATCGAATTTTTAATTTTTTTCAATTAACTTATTCCGTTAAATATTTTCAAAATTTTAAAGACACCCAAATTTTTTATTATAAAAAAATAAAATAAAAATTGTAAAGATTCAGGCATTTTTTTATTTAAAAAAATATTTTTGCCAACATCTTTGAATATTATTTTTTTGTTAAATAAGGTTATTTTGGGTATTTTTTGAAAAAAAAATAATAAAAATCTTAGCAGAAATGTTAAAAGTTTGATACTATTAATTAAGAGTCATTTATATATATATATATATATATATATATATATATATATATGAAAGTTATGATTGAAAAGCATGTACTTTCATGTAAATGAAGAATTTTTCACAAAATTAAAAAAAAAAACCTTTTGTATGTGATAAAGAGACATTCAACCTGATCAAATATGAGAATAAAAATAGTGATTCAATACTTAAACCAATGCAAAATAGAATGTCATGACCCGAAATTGCATGAAGAAAGTTTTCTAAGCTATTTAGAAAATAATAATTTTTTATAGGGTAAGGTGGTGTTAGTGATGATTAAGGCTTAGCCCTTATTTATTATAAGAAATTGATTTCTTCTTAAAGTAATTTTATTCAAATAAATATTATTTAATAGTTTTAACTTTTGAAACTGGCTATGATCACTTTTACATAAAGTGTATTTTGGGTGAAGTAATATTTTTTGCTTGGATTTCAAGATTATTATTTTTGAAATATTTTTTAGGAGAAATTTCACAAAACTTATATGAACTTCCTTACATTTTGAAAGTATCACCCGAATTTCAAAAACCCTCAATTAAGGGTATTGGGCTTTTTTCTTTTTTTTTTTTTTTTTTGATATATCCACACAAGAGGGGGGAAGAGGGATTCGAACTAGTGACCTCCACTTTATGAGACGTGGTCCCAGCCAATTGAGCTACCTCTTGGAGACAGGGTATCGGGCATTTAATTTCTTTTAGTTACCCCATTCTATTAAAATTTTCTGTTCAATCTTTTCAAAAAAAAAAATTCAAGATACACCTTGTTTTATTATAAAAAATTGTAAAGATTCATGCATTTATTTTCTTATTTGAAAAATATCTTTGGGATTTTTTCTAAAAAAAATAATGGAAATCCTAGCAAAATGGTTAATTGAAATAAATTGAAAGTTCGATAATCTAAATTGAAAGTTTTTAGACTTTAAAATGGTAGTGTATGAATGAGTGAAAGTTCATAAGAGTTTTTTTAAGTTTCTCCTATTTTTTATGTTAACTTTTTTTTTTTTTTTAAGTTAACTTTTTTTTTTTAGCAAAACAGTTAGTTCTTGTGTTGGCTTAATTCAATTCCAAAATGCAGAGGTTACTGTTCACAGGCTTGAATAATGATATAGAATGTTCATAATCAAATCTCCACATTCATAATATAGATTCATGTGTCATGAACGTCTTTACAAAATTTCAGCTCAATCGGACCATAAACGCCTATCAATCGAAGCTGTTGATCAAGGCTGGACAGCATTTCCAAAATGTTGTTTTCTCCCCACTACGCACAAGCCATGTCCGAACAGGGTGCTAGGCTGTCTAGACAGGATTTCCATAAAGCATATTTTTGCCCCGCAATGCCCTGTCCGGACAGCCCATTAACCAGTCCGGACACCCTGTACCTATTATGCCCAAAAACATGTTTTCAATGGGCCTAGGTCTAGGGTTTGATGTACTGATATATATACATCATTATAGAAGAGAGAGACACAAATTTTCACCCTAGAGAGTTCATCGGAGGCTGTGCTAAGAGAAATCATATGTGGTGAGCGTTAAATTGAATCTCTTAAAATTTTAGTTATTCCTTTGATAAATCTACGGTTGAGAAATCTATCGGAAGAATCCGGTAAAGGAGAATCACGTTGAAGAAGATTGTAAGTAAGGAAACGAGTTGTAAGCTTGTCGATCTTATAGAAGCAAGGTCTTGCAAAGGGTTGTAAGTATTCCTAGTGTTTGTAATCTCTACATAATATTTTGATAGTGATTTTCTAGGTTTGACGACTCCGAAGAGATTTTACTTTTAAATCTGTTTCTAAAAGGCTTCTTCTTCGTAACCAAAATATGTGTCTGCCTCTTTATTTCTTTAGATATTTTGGTGATTGAATTATTTATTGCTTTATAGTCTTAATTCCGCATAAATTGTGATAAACAAGTTTTTAGAGTCGGTTAAGCGTTTTTCAAAAACATATGTACCAATAAGAAATTAAGTACTTTCAAATACACAAGTGAAAGGATGATCCTCTTGTCATGATATATTACATCAAGAAACCTTTACTTTTTGTTTGGTAAAAAAAATGTTGATTTGAAAAGCGTAATAAACATGAATATTTGAATATTTTAGATGCAATTTTATATTATTCATTTATGAAAGACACTATATATATATATATATATATATATATATGAAAGTTACAATTGAAAAGCACGTAATTTCATGAAAATAAATCATTTTACAAAAAAAAGGGGGGACTTTTGTAGGTGATAAAGAGACGTTTAAAGTAAATACAATAAAGCAATTTGGTCAAAGATGGGAATAAATGTAGTGATTCTATACTTAAAGCAATGCAAAATATAGGATTAATTCTAGAAATCTCTCTTGTGTCATTTTAATGTCTTTTTATAAATAATGTGACTCTTAAAATTACCATTCGATCAAAATCTTATAATAATCAATCACAAACCCAATAATGATTTAAAAGCCACATCATTCATGAAGGGACATAAGAGAGACTTGTAGCATTACTCAAAATATAATGTTACCTCACATTGCATGAAGTACTAAGTATGTCTTCAGAAAAAATTTAGTTTGCCCCCTAACTTCCGGCCGATTTTACAAATGACTCCTGAACTTTTAAATTTTTCAGTTTGGACTCCTGAACTTTGATTTGCTCTCACTTAAAACTTCTCTATTAGTTTTCAACGTTCAATTTAAACGATTTGACTTTTTATACCCATTATACCCTCACGTTAAAACTACACTATTTTGGGCCTCAAACTTTAGTTCCCACCCAACCCAAAACACACTATTTTTTGCATTAAAATTATTATTATTATTTTTTTTTTTAAAAAAAAGGAAGATGTTTAAAAAAAAAATCCGGGTGGCTCCGACCACCCAATTTTTGGCCAAGGGATGGCTCCAGGCACCCCCACAACCTATTTGGGGGTGGTCCGGCCACCCCCGAAAGGCCCCACAAAAAAAAATCTCTTGGTTTTATCATTTGCAGGTAATGCAGATAAGACGTTCAGTGATGAAGCTGTTGAGTTGGATTGAGCAAGTTGTTTTTCTTTATTAGTTGGTTTTTCAGAGATAGTTTGATTGTTTGTTCAAAATAGTTTGTTAGTCTTTGATTTAGTTGATGGAAATTGTATAAAGTCTGGATTTGTTTGTTCAAAATGGTTTGTTAGTCTTAGATTTAGTTGATGGAAATTGTATGAAGTCTTGGATTTAGCTAGATCCAATGGCGAATGGATAGTTCTTTTGTATATTTGTGTTGTGTTGGAACCTTTTTTTGAAATTGTCTATCAGGTTAACACGTTAATACGGGTATAGATCCTAATAATTCATAAAATATATACGGGGGAGCAAAAAAAAAAATTAAAATTACCAAATTTATTGGCATGGCAGTATGCCTGATACATCAAAAATTCCTCGTAAAAGAAAAAAAAAAAAATCTTTTTTTGTAATGTAATTTTTTTTTTTAATTTGTTTTTTTAGGTTTTTTTTTTTTTTTTAATGTAATTAGATATCAATGGAAGAATAAGGAAATGTTGCCGTGGTCAGGTGATGTCCTCTCCTGAAAACTTGGTGTTATGTCCAACTCAAGCCTTCAAAAAATTGGATGAGCTAACATCACCCTGCGATTTCCTATTTTTAGAGTTTCAGTAGCAACATTTGCGTTTCCAGAATGATATAAGATATGACAATTATATCTGACCTAGCTATCTCATGTCTAATTTCTTTTGAGTAAAGATATACTTTTATTGGCAATGATATAAGATATGATGGTCTGTGAAAAACTTTATATAATTGCGTAAGCTCCTTCCCGTGTTAAACTTTTGTTTAAATAATTAAATTTTTTTACTTTTATTAGCTCAAAGTCATTGTCAAACTTTTTTATAATTATCAACAATTGTGATTTAATATGATCTCAAAGTTGAGGTCCTAACAATTGGTGGTTTTATAATACTATGCTATAGAGTTGTAGTCCATAGTTTAAAATTTGGCTTTACGATTTATTCTCGTGTTGTACAATCTCACACATGAAAGAAAATATTGAAGTATTAATTAAATAATTAAATTCATCATTTTCAATATGTTTAAATTTTCAAGATAAATAATAATTTAAAACCAAAACAAGAATTGGCTAGTCTGATAAAACCAACCATGCTAACCCAATCTTTTGTTCTACTTCTAATGTATACGTCGTGTGTGCAAGCACTCGCGGGAGAGAGAGAAAGCAAATTTCTATGAGATGCTACATGCACTTTCTTTTGTTATTTCATACATAATTTAGCATCTAATGATAATTTTCACTGATAATTTAGCATCCAATGATAATTTTCACTGCTATCCCAGGGGGTGGATACTTGGGAGTGACCACTTTGGAATATGTGTAGTATTTCTCAATTTCCATTGTGACTTGGTGCTTAATTATTGAATTGAAAAATATTTAGGGTACTATAGCTTTTGTTATATCTCCTTACAAACTTGCATGGTGGTATCTTCGAACAATGATCATCTTCAGTTTATTTGAATTAGAATAGATCCTATTAGTTTTAAAATAAAGGAAAAATTGACCTTTCACATTTTTTTTGAACAATTTTGACCTTCTATTTATACCAACCGGCTCTTCTCTCTAGAGGGTCCAATTAATTCAGTATCTTAATGGTTAAATAATTAAACAACATAATTTAACAGGTAAACTTGTTTAATGGTTAATGTGCATGATAAGTGTCACTTGAAGTGACACATTAATTTATAGGAACTAATGAGAAAATTTTAAATTTAGGAGAACGAGCATGTCAATGCGCAAGCCGCGGAAATTACTCTAAATGCTAGAGAAAAGTAACCTTTGTTCTAAAGTGTTTTCGTTCTTTTGCATACTTGAATGGTGGATATATTTTACTTTTTTTAACTTTTTTTCTCTTTTTTTTTCTTCTAATTTTCTCCTTCTTTTTATTTATTTTTTCAAATACGGTTTAAATCTAGTATGTAAAACCTAATTTATCATGTCCCTTTACGACATCAAGAAAACATGACCATCACATGATAAAGATGTAAAACATGACCATAACATGAAGAAAAAAAAAAACAAATAAAAAAAAAACAAACGAACAAATACTAGAATATAATCATATAACCTTTGCTTAACTCCACCCAAAAAAAAAGTGTTTAAAAAATGTCCTTATTCATTCATAGTAACTCGAACATCATAAACTATCTCAAAATCATCCCATTTAGACAAGAAATTGAAATGAAGAAACTTCAAAACTGTCCATGCTCAACACCAAAATTACCATAGCTACCAGAAAAATCACCACCAATATCACCATTACCACCCTTCAAATTCGGATTAACAAATTCATTCCCCAACCCCACATGATCCCCCACACCCATGCCCGTTTCCATTGGAGACACCAAAGAACAAATCCTCATCATCATCATCTCTTCCACCCTCGCCGCCACTTTCCTCCGCACCTCTTGCAACGCCCTCGTATAGTGCTGCAACTCCTCCAACCCCATGTTCTCATCCAGTGGCGCATCCCACCAAAATCCTAATTCTTCGTTCCCGGCCGCATTCTTCTTCTCCTCCTCAATCTCGGCCACATGGTTTTTCTCTATTTCCAACTCCTTTTGAGCCTCAGCATACTGCCTGATGAACTCATTCACAAGCACATACTTTTTGAACGGCTGTGGGAAGGTCTTTCCATTGCCGAGATAGCGGTTAAGGATGGCTTCAACATCGGGGTGGCCGAAGCAAAACGGCTTCTTTTTCTTCTCCGAGAACACAATGACTGCGACTTCGGCACCGCACAAGACACATAGCTCACCGGCTTTCTTGAAGAGGCCTGTGCGGCGCTTCGAGAAGGTGACTTGCTGCTTGCTACCATCTAGCTTCTTCATCTCTATCCTTTGTCTGCCTCTGGTTTTCTTTGTCGGCATATCCATGGCTGGCTGCTGATTCTAATGCAAAAAAGAAAAGGATGAATGCATATATAGGGTATTTATAAGTAGATCGTGTTCCTTGGTATAAGGGTTAAATTGCTTGGTGGTAGTAATTAATTTGTTCCCTTTACATACTCCTTTTTTATTGGTGATATGCCAAACAAAATCAACACAATGAGGGAATAATTGGTGCGAACTCACTTAAGGGCAAACCGTAATTTAGATTTATTGCCAAATCTTTTTGACAAGAGAAAAAAGTACGGAGTGTATCTTAATTGGTCTCAAAATTTTGAATCATTTTGTTGACCAAAGGAGAATGTAATAAGGAATATTATTAATTGAAAGTTACGATAATCAAGACAACTTTCCTGGGAAAATAAATAAACATTCGAAGAATTTGAAAGCATA
Organism: Carpinus viminea; assembly: GCA_013348765.1. Taxonomy (NCBI): domain Eukaryota; kingdom Viridiplantae; phylum Streptophyta; class Magnoliopsida; order Fagales; family Betulaceae; genus Carpinus; species Carpinus viminea. The sequence goes on from CP054668.1 coordinate 14,422,116, forward strand.
TGAGGAAGGAGGAAGACAAATTAGTAAGAAAAATTAGAAAATTAAGAACACTGTCTATTAATGTTTTGTTCCCCATCAAGTGACAATAACACATGAACCCAACATGAATCTCACACAAAATTAGTGATATGAGATTGAAGAGTGTGGCCTATTTAATTGAATAGGTAGAATATTGGGGTTGACTTATATAATCTTATACATATATTTTGGCACGACCTAAACGGGACACATAACAATATTTGGAATTGGCAATTTTTTACATGATCAGCAAACCTAACATGAACTCAACACACTATTAATAAGTTAGGGTTGAAGGACACAAACTATTTAAAGGGGTCAGACATGAACCATTTGTTTTGACACTCACAAGACGATGATATTATTGGTCATTATTTTTTTTTTTTTTTTTGACATGTCTACATAAAAAGGATAAAAAAATTCGAATTAGTAATATCCATTTCATTAGACGTAGTCCTAACTGATTTGGGCTACTTATTAATAATATTATTATTCACTATTAAAACTATTACTTCTTGGAAGGAATAAACAAGGCTTTATTATGTGGGGAAATCCCATTAACATAACTTGGGGGAAATCCCATTAACATAACTTTTTTTGTGCCTAACTTTTTTTGTGCCTAAGTAGACTATAAAATGGAAAGTATCCCTCGCTGTAGGAGAGAATATTTGTGATTGATTGATTGTATATTACTATGGAAAAACCATAAGTACTAGTCCTTTCTATACAATATTAATGGCTGGTTATTCATTTGAATATTCTTATTATTTTATTTTATAAAAAACAAGATTTTATTAGGGAAAAAAAATCTTAGAAAATTTTTCTAGAAATCTTTTTGGAAAAAATGAAACTGAAAATTTTTTTTTTCCAAGCCGGACAGTATATTTTCCCTACGCGCGTCCAAAAGCGTGGTTCAACCTCTTTTCTTTACTAAAGGACTAGTACTATAATACAAGGAACTGAAGGAAGAAAGGGTACCGACGAGTGACGACATCCATACGCTTCTAACTCTCGTGTAAACGTGCATCTAAGCTTTTAATTTTAATTTTAATGTTTTTTCCAAAGCTTTTGTTATTTTTTTGGTTTTTGCTAACAATAATAATTGTGAAGTCAGAATGTCAGATGTTCATTAATGAAATATCCTCGTAGACTATCTTAAATATTTTAGCTCTTTGAAGGAAGGCCAGTACGTGCCAAATTAAAATTATGCCTTCTGATCTTTTTCCCAATAAAAATCTCATTATGTTATCACTTGATTAATCTCATTATGTTATCACTTGATTTTTTTTAATAAAAAAAAAAAAAGAGAAAGAAAAAATGATATTAATGGCAGAGATTCGATTGTAGAGCTATAGCCTTGGAAAGGTATGAACATTTTCTTTCTATAATCTTCATTAGTCTTGTAAAAACTAAAATAACACCAATTATAATCCTATGATGCATTCTTACACAAAGGATCAAATGCAGCTAAAGCCAATTTTGATCTAACTTAGACATTTTATGTTCAACAAACTAGAACAAGTGTAAAACAAAATCAATTTTCGATCTTACATAATTGGTAATTTTGTACTTCTAATTCTTAAGGACTAGGTACTATGTTAATTTTCAACCATATTGATGTGCACAATTATCAATGGATCTTTGGGTCTAGCTAACTACCACAAGACCACCTTCCTCCACTCTAACCCCCAAGATGTTGAGCACGCCCGGCCCGCCTAGCCATAAGAGGTCGACGAGGAAGTCCAGGATGTTGGGCTTAGTGTGTGCCATACCACGGCCGAAAACTAGCCGGGTGCGAAAACTATTATGAGGTACAACATATCAAATCATCACAAAGGTACATCATATAACTTCCCTGGAAAATATAAGGATTAATTGAGACTGACACATTAGTGCGCATTGTGGGTTAAAAATGTTGTTTATATCAATTCTCTTAAAATTTTATTTAAAAGTAAAATAAAATTGCGAGGATAGTTTGATTTATTCATAGAATATGTAGATTATAAAGAAGTTCGTGTATGTTAAGTATCACATTAATTCTTTACTAGGTAAGATTAACTTGAGACTGAACTTTACAAATAGTTATAAGGAGCTTAAATTATAACTTTCCTACATCCTTTAGGGCGGTAATGTAAATATGGCTAACCCTTACATAAATGAAACCACCTATTATTATTATTATTATTATTATTATACTGTCTTTTGGGGTTTGGAAAGGGTCAAAGCTTCAAATGGGAATGCAGAGGAATTTTTTTTTTTCTGAAGGGATTGCTGAAGATTCACACAAGTAGCCTAAAGGCCTTCCAAATACTTTGGTCAAATCATAAGAGAGAAAATCCAAAATTCCATGTAACTTCATGCTTTTGGTTGCCTCCTGCAACCATGTTGTGTGGTTAAAAAGGTCTACGTAGCATTAAACCAATCCAAGCCAAAGGTCACCTGTTCTAATTCATGACTGCTATGCAGTTAATTTGCCAAATAAGGGTAAAGAAAAGGCACAATAAGTACACACCAAACTATTAGAGCATGCACTCACATGCTCTCCAAGCGCGTCTATTTCCTTCTATTTTCCGTTATGTTTTTTCTTTTTGCTTTTCAATTTGATGAAATGATTGATTTGCTACTTGGGCTATCTTTTGTTTCAACTTTTTGCCTCCCTGACAGCTCAAATTAAAGTGATCCCAGAGATCTTTAGACCCTGCAAAAAGCCTTACGGAAAATTTGGCACCTTTTTTGTTTTCTGTCCAAACTCTTCTTTCACTGTATATATAACTTGAACCGGCCTTAGAGAGAGAATCTGCTACTAACTCAAAGAAGTTCATGTTTATCTGAGAGAGAATATTTGTTGTGTTTACTTTTGGTTCTGAGATGAATAACAGAACAAATGTTGCTGTTACTCCTAGTATTACAACAACAAGGTTCATCAAATGTGTGACAGTTGGAGATGGTGCTGTTGGGAAGACAAGCCTTCTCATCTCCTACACTACCAACACTTTCCCAACTGTATAAATTTACTGTCTTTGCTCTCTAGCTATTTCTTTTGTTCTATTTTCTAATTGCTTTTGTTCATGTGCATATGATTTCCAATGGGTTTTTGTTGGGAAGACAAGCCTTCTCATCTCCTACACTACCAACACTTTCCCAACTGTATAAATTTACTGTCTTTTCTTGCATGCTCTCTAGCTATTTCTTTTGTTCTCTTTTCTAATTGCTTTTGTTCATGTGCATATGATTTCCAATGGGTTTTTGTTGGGAAGACAAGCCTTCTCATCTCCTACACTACCAACACTTTCCCAATTGTATAAATTTACTGTCTTTTCTTGCATGCTCTCTAGTTATTTCTTTTGTTTTCTTTTCTCATTGCTTTTGTTCATGTGCATATGATTTCCAATGGGTTTTTCTTAATGTGTTTTTATTGTTTGACAGGATTATATACCAACTGTTTTTGATAACTTCAGTGCCAATGTTATGGTTGATGGGAAGACTGTGAATCTGGGTCTCTGGGATACTGCTGGTATTCTATATTTCTCTCTTGCTTATGATTAATTTGCACGATATATGCATTGTTTTTATCTTTTTCCTTACTAGTTCTTCAGTGGTTGTTTAATTTCTAATGTTACAACTTACAAGAACCATATGTCCTCCTTAGGGAAAGAAAGTCTGGCCTCTGATTTGAAGCCACTGTTTCATGATCAATGTAGCCTGACTTTCATTTGTTGAAATGGCTATGTTGAAAACTTCTACTCGTTTTTTTTCTTCTATTTTTGAAAAGCAAAATCTAATTTTCTGGTGGCTGTGATTTGGTGACATTGCTACACGATGCAATTTTCATATCTTTCAATCTGAATCATGAGAAACAAACAGGAAGAAACGATTTTTAGGCAAATATTGCAGAATTGAAAATTATTAGTCTAATTGCAATCAAGTAGTATTGGTGATCCTATGACGGATTGGAAAGTTGAATATTCTGAACCATGAAATAATATGAATTTGTTCCATATATTTAAGAATTACATTAGAACTTCCATGTGATATAAAGCAGCATGACCACCAAACTTCGCTTTTGCTTTTGAAATCCAATTATTATAAAGCAGCATGATTCTTGGGATAAATAGTAACTTTTCCTATTTAATATTCTGCAATTTCTATGATATTGCAACGTGGCACTGGCCTCTATGGATATGACATGCATGCAATTTTTATAGGTCAAGAAGATTACAACAGGCTGAGGCCCCTAAGTTACAGAGGAGCTGATGTTTTCCTTCTTTGCTTTTCTCTCATAAGTAGGCCTAGCTTTGAGAACATAGCGAAGAAGGTAAGCTTCTTTTTGTCTATTAAAGTCTTCTTTTGATTCCCTTTCATTGACAAAATATTCAATCAAATGTATATACTAATCAGATTCTCTGTTTGTGCTTGTTTCTTTTTCTTTCTGCCTCTAATTATGTTGGAGTAGTGGGTTCCGGAGCTGAGACATTATGCCCCATCAGTGCCCATTGTTCTTGTGGGGACCAAGCTGGGTAATAGATTCTTTCCTTTATCAATTTGCTTCTTATGTGAATGGGTATTGCCAGAAGTCTTCCCTTGCTTTTCTATGAAGTTTCCCAATGCTCTAAATAATCGAGTATGCTTGGTGGAAGACTAAAAGTAAAGACTGAAAAGTTCTTTTTTTTCTCCTCTTCTGATTTTCAACATTTTCCCTTCATTAGAAGGTAGAGTGGTAAATAATTTATATATATGTGTGTAGTAAAAATTCTCTTATATAGAAATTAAGGATCAGTCTACCAATTATTGTTAACATTAAAACAAAGAGTAATGTTACTTTGAAGTGGTTTTTTATGTCAATTACTTAAAAAAATAAAGCCATTGAAAACACGTCATGTCGATCGGTGTGAAATGAGCATAAAGAATAGTATTACTGTAACACAGAAGGTCAAGATTGGTGCTTCCCCTGCCCACTTCCTTCACAAGTTATTCTGTGCTTGTGCATGCGGTTGTGTTATTTTCTGCTAAAAATGGTTATTTGGGATGGCAGATCTGAGAGAAGATCAACAGTTCCTCTTAAATTATCCTGGGGCATGTACCATTTCTACAAAACAGGTGCAACTTTTTCCTCTACACACTCAGTCACTTATGTTGTGCTTGGTGTTCATTCATTGGTTAGTGGCACACTATTGGACATATCTATACGATTTTATGCCAATGATGATGATTACTTTATATCTATCTATAAAGCTTCTTTTCAATACCAGGGTGAAGAACTCAAAAGGCAAATTGGAGCAGTAGTGTATATAGAGTGCAGCTCAAAGACACAACAGGTATGTTTCACATTTATAGATGTTCTAACATTTATGAAGAAGATGCAGATCATATGAAACTTCAATACTCAGTCTTCTAGGTGGTTAAGTGGGAACATAATTGATTGATTGATTGATAATTCAAACATGTTCTGTCTTGCCAATTGAAGCCATCATCATGGAAGAAAATTTCTTCAAATTGCCACCTAAATGTTAAGTTTGTAACATATTTCAGACATCATTATAAAGGAAAATTTATATATAGGCGTGTAGTTTCAGCAAGAAGCTCCTGCTTCAGCTCCCAACTAAGGCCATTTTGGAGGCATCATTGGCCTTGTTGTCTGTGGGATAATAGTAGCATAGTTTGTTCATTTAATAGCTTACTTTATTCATTGTATGGCATTCTTCCAAGTTGGCTCGAAGAACTGGCGGTTGAAACTTTGCAGCTGAAAAAATGCAGAATTTGAAAGCTGTCTTTGACACCTCTATCAAGATGGTTCTGGATCCCCCCAAGGCCAAAAATCAAAAGAGAAAACTGAGGACCTGCATTGTTCTTTGATCATGCTCTAGTGATCCCTGATTTTATGCCAATGATGATGACTTCCTTCTCTCTTCACTGCTGTCAATTCTCATCTTTTTTCCATTTTTTTTTTCTCCTGTGGATGTTTACGTTGCTTGTCTGGGAGAAAGATCTACCAATTGGACTTTGTAAATTTTATGGCCTCTTTATTTCCTTTGCTTTTCTTAAATTTCTTTCTCTGGTATAATGGATTTTTGGATAAATGGGGAAGCCTGGTGCATTGTGTCTACTTTTCCTAATATTTTTTAATGTTTAATCTTTAATTAAAAATTAAAAATTTTAAAAATAAAATAAAAACTTGAAAGAGAGGCTTGCTTGCTCTTTTGAAAATCAGTGTCTTTTTTTTTTTTTTTTTTTTTAATCACTCAAAGCTTTTTATTGAATTATTGGTAACCATTTTTTTTTTCTCTATTGAGTAAATAAGGCAAAAATAATATTTGTTTTGGTTACATTAGCTGTCAATCTCGTATAAAACTTCAAGAGATATATGTTTATAAAAAAAAAAATTTTAAAAAAATGGGAATTGTTCATAATCAAGGCAAAAAATTAAACATTTCAGCTGTATATAATTTATTCCATGATTATATATACATAATCATGGAATAAACTACATATATATATATATGTATATGTATATATGTGTGTGTATGCAATTGAAAAACATTTATTTTCTATTTTAAATTGTGTTTATTATATTTTTAATTTGCCTCCTATAATTGTAAATTTCTGGTTCCGCCACTGGTTGTTGTAAAAGTTGTTTTTAGCATGTTCACCTCTAATTGCCATCCAAGATGCCCCTCTCTTGGTTTATGACCCAATAATTCAATGGGCTTGGAAAATCAATTGGCCCATTCCCAATCAATTTTAAATTTTTACATCATTGAATTTGTTGTGCCAATCTTTGTTGGGCTAGCCCACTTTTTTTATCCTTTTTTTTAATTACATGTCCACATAAAGGAAAGAAAATGGAGGAGAGATATTCAAACTAATAACCTTTGCTTTATAAGGCGTGATCTTCGACTGATTAAGCTATCCCTTAAAAATGTTGCCCACTCATATTTGAATTAAAAGTAATGCTGCACACACATCCACTTTCTCACACTCATTCTCCTTTTCCCTTCTACTAAGTATATAAAGTTGTGATGTTGCTTATGCCCTGCCATATAGTGTAATAGTATATGCATATGAGAATCACATGTTTTAACTAAAAACAAATGTTAATTTAATATATTGAATTGAGAATATTCCAATGATCAAGCTTTGGACAAAAAAAAAACTTTGTCAAGGTTTAAAGGTATAATTGTAATTCTCTTGAAGGTGTTTTATTAAATGTTTGATGACAACGAGAACCCCACTAATGAGTATTGAATAAAAGCTTTGAATTAAAATTAGAAAACAATCTGATTGATCTCATGAGATATCCAGTGCCTTCCAACTCATATATAAATTTAGATGGATAGTTGAGATTGGGACTTCACCAGTTGTGCCTGAAATTTTTTTTGTCTTGGAAAAAGCCAATTAAGGGATCAACAATAAGTTAGGCGAAAGTTTAGGATTGAGATCTTTAGAACTAAGCCTATCCAAATTCTATTTAATTAGTCTTCTGGTTATAGCTAGGATAGTTGAGATTAGGACTTCACCAGTTGTGACTGAAATTTTAATTATAATGTACACAATTATCATATATTTTCATATAATATGAGGAACTACGAGGAAGGCTTTAATTTCATGATGGAGATGAGATCTAGTGCAATTGTATGATCATATTATTTGCAATTTAGGCAAGTAATTGTTAGAGGTCCCTTGTGGGCCCACCATCCCGAGTAGGCGTTTGGACAGCTCGATAACTACTTGACTTAATAAGAGCATTATTAGTAACCTCACCAAATTTTCTTTATTTTAATTACTCACTTTTTCAAAGCACCCCAGCAACCTCACTATTTTAACAAGGAAAATATTAGGTGTTCTTCTAATGTTATCCTGGTGTCCTCCAAATTGTGATGTAGCTTTTAAAATCACTGTTGAATTTGAGATTATCATTATTGACTTTTTATCTATTTATGATTTTGAAAGTCACATCACAGTTGAAAGAACATCCGGAGAACATTAGAATATCACTTATCATTTTCCTTTTAACAATCCGCTTTCACTATTTTATTTTTAAACATTTGTTTATTCTTTCTTCAACTATTAAAGGAGGAGAGAGAAACGGAAAAGAAAAATTGGGAGAGAGAAATCATTTTTTATTCAATTTGTGAGATTGAAAAGTAGGGCTGGACACGGGTCGGTTCGGGCGGGTTTTGGCCTTTTTGGCCACCCGACCCGTGCCCCTCGGGTTTTAGCAAATTCTACCCGCAGTATTCAGTGAAAACACTGAATCCGTCGGGTATTTGGGTAGGGCGGGGCGGATTGTGCGGGCGGGTTGGTCGGCGGGTTGGTCGGGTTGAACCAGGCACCAAAAAAACAATTATCACAGCTATATACTTTCTTTTCCTCTTTTTTTCTCAGCAAACAAACAGATTCGAACCCAACCTAAACCCTTACAAGAAAATCAACCCTTAATAAGAGGTATAGAGGAGCCGCTGGCCGCGACAGAGAGATGAGCGGCGAGAGAGAGAGGAGCGGAGACAGTGAGCCGTGACTCGTGAGGATTGAGGAGAGAGGAGAGACTCCGACGGTGAGAGGCGGCTGCTCGAAAATGAGCCCACTTGGTCGTCCAGTCTCGGGTTGCTCATTCGCCGGATTGTCCATGTCTGTGAGTGTGTTGTTTGCTTAGATCAGATCTGAAGCAGAGTGGATCGCATTGAATAAAGGAAGCAGGGGATGGGAGTTGGAGAGCGTGGGATGTAATTGGAGGGTGGAGATTTAGATTTGGAGTGGAGAAAGGGTGAAGGCCGTTGGATGAGGATAGGGGCATGGGTTTCTAAGTTATATGTTTTAGGTTAAGTCATAAGTTCGGGTAGAAGCGGGTCGGTTCGGGTACCCGCGTAAGAAAAATTAGTAAACCCTAAACCCGATCCGATCCGGGCGGATTTAGGAAATTCCAACCCGAACCCGCGAAAATAAGCACAAAAACCGCACGGATCGGGGCGGATCGGGCGGGTTCTGCCCACCCCTAAATGAAAAGTGGAGATTTTAAACATTTTTACCAAATTGTCTCACCAAAATAACCAAAAAATAATTTTGGTGAGGCTACTAAAAGTGCTATTCTCGCAATTGCCTAACTGGATGTGAGAGAGCGGCGTCAAATGGTTTACACATAAGAAGCGTAAATAACACTTCATAAAGGTTATTTCCCTTAGGTAATTGAAAATAGGGTTAAATACTCCATTAGTCCCTAGGGTTTGGAAACTTTATTTTTTCCTCCTTAGGGTTTGGAAATAGACTAAATTAGTTCTTATGGTTTTAAAAAGTAACTAAGTTAGTCCTTCTGTTAGTTGACCGTTAGTTGACTTAACATATTGACACGTGGACCAATTAGAAGTTGACATGTGGTCACTCCTAATTACATTTTTTTTATTTTTTATTTTTTAAAAAAAAAAACTTTTTTTTTCCTAAAAAAAAAAAAAAGAGAAAAAAGGCCACCTCTTGGGCACCAAGGAGCCACCCCCATGGAGCCAAGGGGGTCCCCCAAACCGTTGGTTTTTCTACTCAAAACCAACCAGATTTGTTTTCCTTTTCTACCCAAACCGAGGATTTGAGAGTTGGCATTGGATGGGTCGAAGGGTCCGAATGACCTTACGCCCACTAGTGTCGTGTTCCTGCCCTTTGAGGAGGCCAAGAAGGAGCTCAAGGCCACGATTAACAAGCAGATCAAGTGGGTTTTTAAGTTTTTTGTTTGGATTTCATCACTTTGAGTCTTTTACATGTTTTGTGAAAGATTTCCGCCTTGGGCTTTTTAGATTTCATTGCTTTGAATCATTTACTGTTCCTTGGCTCCACGCATGCCGCCCCAAGTTTTTTCTGTTCTTCTTTTTTTTTTGAAAAAAAAAATTATGAATTTTTTTTTTTAAAAAAAAATGTAATTATGAGTGGCCACGTGTCAACTTCTAATTGGTCAACGGATCAATCAGTTAAGTCAACTAACGGTTAACTGACGGAATGATTAACTTTGTCACTTTTTAAAACCACAAGGACTAATTTGGTCACTTTTCAAACCCTAAAGAGAAAAAAATAAAGTTTCCAAACCCTAAGGACTAATAAAGTATTTAACCCTTGAAAATAATTTCATATTAACTAATATTTTACATCGCGTCAAACCCAAATAGCGTAATCAATTGCGGTCTACATGGTTATTATTCAAAATCAACTATTCTTATTAAAGAAAATTGAGACATTTTTGGAATTTCAAATTTCAAATTTGACAAGTTATCGATATGGAAATACGTTTTGACATCCCTTTCTTGATTGTTTTGCATGAAACTTGTCCTGTTGAAATTACCTAAGGAAAGAAATTAAATTCCAATACGACTTTGCTACATAACAAAATTAAACACAATTCATTTCTATAGGAGCTATGATAATTTGTTAAAAAATTATGCACTATCTATAGTATATATTATGCCAAGCTAATATTGTTAGTTATATCAATATCTATATAATCTTAAATTCTAAATGTACATAATTCCATATTTTTATCACTCATTCACTTATGCACGTCTGTCTTCTAAAAAAAAAATGGAGTCTATTTCTTAAGGGTGTGCTTGACAATGTAATTTTATAGACAAAATGTAAAATTTTAAACTAAATCAATAAAATAGATTGTTTTGGACTGTGCTTTTTTTAAAAATAACAATTTGAAAGAAAAAAAAATTAATAAATAATAATCAAATCGTAAGTAAGGAGGTGCATTTTTTGAAAAAGCACAATTAATAACCCAAACCTAGAACAAAGGTAATGGGTATAGAATGGGATTGATATCTCCTACATTTCTCTTTAAATTTGAGATTTTTAAATTCATAAATTTCAATATTTCATCTCATCTAAGTATCTAAAATAAGCCATATTTCAAAAATTAATGTAGCTTAATAAGTCATATTTTAAAATTTAATGAGAAAGCTATTAAATGACATAAATTTAATGCTCATTCTAGCATGCATCCCCCACGTGCTGATGTGGGGCATGTGGGCTACACGCACCAACTCCCATTTTCGTCTCTTTTTGGCATATTTTAGGCTCCTTAAATGTAGCCCTACTCAGTTGCTCCGAATCTTTCTCTATATATAGTAGGGGTGTAAAAAAATACCAGGAAACCGGAACCGAAAAATCGGAAAACCGGGAAACCAGAAATCGGGAAACCGGGGTCCTGTTACTGGTTCGTTTGAAAACCAAAACCGGGTACCCAGCCCGATACCCGCTTTTGGTACTGGTTTTACAGTTACCGAACCCAAGTTAAATATATATTTTTTATTTTTATTATTATTATTTTTAGTTAGGGTTTTATATTTTAAAATTTAATGCTGCATTCATCATTAAAATTAAAAACATGTTGTTTCAAGAAAAGGAAAAAAAAATGAGAAACTTCTTGGCGGTGTCCTACACATTATGCAATGAAGGAAACTATAATAACACTGATTTTGGATGGTAAATTCTCGTTACTATGTTTTTCTTTTTAGTTAATTTTTAAAATCATCACTAAATGTATTTAATAATAATTTATCTTAAATTCAAATGCAATTTTAAAAGTCAAACAAAATAAAAATGTAGATTGTAGTACTTTTCATAAAATTGCATGAAATAATAGGCTATCATAATTCCGTTGTTGTGTGTTTTTTTAATCTACCTAGTTTCTTTGGAAGTTGGTGTAGATATAACTTTTTTAAGAGTTCTCTTATTTCTCATGGTTTTACCTACTATAATGTGCTACCAATTTTATTAGCTGCATTTGCAAGTAATTTTCACCTTTTAAGTTTTTTTCTCTAGTTCATTGAATTTTTTAGGATTTTTGGTCTTTTTTATGTTTATTTTTTAATTATTTGGAACAATTGCAACAAGGCCACTTTAATTTGGACAAAAATACTAACAAATTTTTTTAAAAAAAGCCAACTTATGGGGGAAAGGCTTATTTTAAATAAGCCCAAAAAGTAATTTTTTTAAAAAAACCGGTTATCGGATCGGTACAACTGAACGCGGCAGGGACCAGTCCGTTTTCCAGTTTCCCAAAACAAGGAACCGGGGTACCCCGGTTCCGGTTCCCCGTTTTGGCCAAAAACCGGAAAACCGGACCGGATTGACACCCCTAATATATAGAGACATGGATGGAGCCAAGAAAATTTATGGGTGGGGGCAGCCAAATTTTTCTTTCAGATCTTTAGATTGTTTTTATTAAAAAAAATATTTTTGTTGCTTTTTATAAAACTAAAGACTACAATATGTGCCAAAAAAAAAGTGAGCATTTGAAAGTTAAGGCTAAAAATCAAAAAACTTAAGAGTACAATTGATTTAAAAGATGTCCTACTAATTAACTAGACTTTTACTATTAATTAATTAAAACAATGGATTATATAGTTGCCTAACCCTCGGCTTCACTGTTCACCTTGCCGAACTAAATTGCGTTATTAAGCTTTGATTTAATGTTCTAAAACACGCAACAAAAGATATAATGGTAATTAACAAAGAAGATGAAACTCAATATGATTTCACAATGACATAGAAAATGGTTGATAATTGTAGTGGATTGGCATAATATATTCTCCCACTTGAATACTTACTTTTTCCCACTTCATAAAGTAAATTAAGTGAAGCATGCATGTTATGTCCATTTCAGTGGGTCTTTATTTGGGTTGCACTAACTTAAGTGAACTACATACCATGTTACCACATCCCAAAGTGGGTTGCTTCCTGCTTTCTCTATGTTTTGGTTGGTAGCTTTTGCAATTGTGTTTCTAGAAGAAGATTTCTGGATTTTTCAGGACGTTTCTCAAACTGCTATTTAATTTATAATATCTCTTCAAACTTTAAATTAAGACAATATTGTCTATCTAAACTATAAAAAAGTGTCAATACTATCCTACAACGATAAAATATCCTTAAGTACATCAAGCAAGTATACATGAGTATCTCATGATTGTATCGTCAGTTCGCCACGCCCTAAGCAAAAGGAAAGAGCGTGTAATGAAAATCAGGCTAGCTAGGCCATATAATCCTTTCTTTCTTTTTTATATATGAGATGGACAGATATTATATCAAGAAGTTCATGTGGCTCACATTTGTTACAAGTTCAACCTCTGTAATCTCCAAGCCACAAAAGCTTCTACTGAACACTTTGGGTGGTGGCAAACCCAGCAAATTAAAATCATGATCGAAGAACTACTTCCATTGTGATCATCAACATGTCTTCCACATTAACAAAAAAAAAAACCAATTTTTTTAAAAAAATTTCTTTCTCTTTTTTTTTCAAATTAATTTATAAAGGTATTATTAAAAATTTATTGGAGTTATTTTTATATTTGAGAGCTTTTGGAAAAATATTGACAATTTTTTATAATTTAAAAGGACATTGTCAATTAAATGATTGTTTAATTAGTAAGTGCCAAGTGGCATAGTGCTCTCTCACTCACCATAGCAAGCTTAGGATTTATTGATTTGATTTTTTTTTCTTAATGATTGTATTAAAATATTGTTCTACTATATATATACATACCATATGAGTAATGCTAGAGACCATCTTTTTATCATCCTAAAGTTGATGTAGCTTTCAAAATCACCATTTGATTAAAATCCATATATGATTCATCTAAAATTTCGTAGTGATTTTAAAAGCCACATTAACTTTAGGAGGATAAAAAGATGGTCCTAGCATTACTCTATAGCGTAACCTTGCAAGGAATACGGCTTTACAGTGCTTCAAAACCTTTGGAAACTAATGAAGCAAAAACTTTAATTTCATGTTTCTTTAAAAGTTTGATGGGGAAAGACCGAGATATAAATTTTTTTAGAATTGGCTAACAGCCTGTAATTTTGGTGAAGCTACTAATAATGCTCTTCTCGCAATTGCCTAACTGGATGTGAGAGAGTGGCGTCAAATAGTTTATACATAAGAAGCATAAATAACTCTTCATAAAGGTTATTTCCCTTAGGTAATTGAAAATAATTTCATATTAACTAATATTTTACATCGCATCAAACCCAAATAGCGTAATCAATTGCGGTCTACATGGTTATTATTCAAAATCAACTATTCTTATTAAAGAAAATTGAAACATTTTTGGAATTTCAAATTTGACAAGTTATCGATATGGAAATACGTTTTGACATCCCTTTCTTAATTGTTTTGCATGTAACTTGTCCTGTTGAAATTACCTAAGGAAAGAAATTAAATTCCAATACGACTTTGCTACATAACAAAATTAAACACAATTCATTTCTATAGGAGCTATGATAATTTGTTAAAAAAAAATTATGCACTATCTTTTTTTTTTTGAGAAAACTGTTGTAGTGTTATCTTATTCCTGCTCTGAAGAGCAAAAAAATCAAGAGGTGGTGTATAGACCTTCCCTCTGTACAATACCACTGATGCTTGGTGGCATAAAGTTCCACCTAATAACATCAATGACATGGGTCCTAGCTAAAGAAGCTAGTTCGTGGGCTACTGCATTGGCTGAGCGACGTACGTGGCAAAATCTTTCACAATTCAGATTCCTCAGGCCATGCTTCACATCTTCCACCAAGTGGCCATAGTACTTGCTGCATTGTTCTTCCGTATTAACATCTTGCACCACTTGCAGAGCATCCCCTTCAAAAATAATTTCTTCAAAATTCTGCTCCTGACACCAAAGTATAGCATTCAAAGCTGCTAATGTTTCAGCTACTACCGGCTCCACTATCATTCTTTCTTGTTTGCTGACAGCAGCTAAAAATCTTCCTTTGTCATCCCGTGCAATATAGCCCATTCCAATAACTTTGTTAACAGTGTCAACTGATGCATCCCAATTTATCTTGACCGTGTTCCTGGGGGGAGGCACCCATTTCTCTTCTTCCGTGTCAGAGCTTTCAGTTCTAGGTTGGATGGTTAGGGAGATTGCTTTTCTGAACTCCTTCTGTGCCATCTCTGCTTCAAGGCGCAGTGTGTTGGGGGGGTTAAATTCTCCATTAAATACCAACTTGTTACGTCGCATCCAGATTTTCCGTGCTGTAACCATGAACAATTCAACTCCTTCCTGGTCACACCTTTTGACTACCTCTGAGAGGATTTGTTGGAAATCGCCCTCGCTTCTTCTGCACTTTTGCATCTTAATACTACTCCCGCACCAAACATCACAGGCAGAAGCACATTCCCAAATTACGTGCTCAATGGTTTCCTCCTCATGCAAGCAGATTGGGCATGAAGCTTCCTCACAAACCCCTCTTCGGCGTAAGTTCACTCTTGTCGGCAGCAGGTTGTGGCAAGCATGCCATATAAATGTTTTAACCGCAGGGGGAACATTTGAATTCCAGCACACCTTCCACACTTCATTATCATCAGTTTGCACAGAACTACTTGGTTTTTCTGCCGCTTGAATATCCAATCCCAGGTGATAGGCACTCCTCACATAAAATTCGCCCTTTTTGGTGCACCTCCATATAAGCCTATCCCTCGGCAGAAGTGGGCTGAGGGGAATATTTAGAATGATTTCCCTTTCATCTTCCAAAAAGTGTTGTTCAATAAGGCTTCTATTCCATTTTTTGGTGTCCCGATCGATCAGTTTACTGACTAAGGACTTTTCTGGCATGTGCAGCCTCGGTGAGTGAACCGAAAAAGAAGATGGTTTGGGTAGCCAACTATCACCCCATATCCATACACTTTCCCCATTCCCTATTCTCCATATAGCCCCTTGGTGCACTAACTCCCTGGCTGAGAGCATGCTCCTCCACGCTAGTGAGGGCCTTGACCCTATCTTGGCCTCAAATAAATCGGATCGTGGGAAATACTTGCATTTCATTATTCTTGCCACCAGTGAATTTGGATTTTGCATTATTCTCCATACTTGTTTGGCCAAGAGAGCTTTGTTAAACATGACCAAATCTCTAAACCCCATGCCACCCTTCGATTTTGACACCCCCATCTTTTCCCATTTCATCCAGTGAATCTTCGATGTGTTTTCTTTGTGACCCCACCAGAATCTCTGCATAAGGCTGTTGAGCTCCTTGCATAAAGACACAGGTAGTTGGAAAACACTCATGCAGTACGTGGGTATGGCTTGGATCACTGCCTTGATTAATATCTCTTTTCCTGCCTGTGAGAGAAAGTGGACCTTCCAATCATTGAGTCTCGCCCACACTTTATCTTTTATTCCCTTGAAAGCTTTCATCCTCGACCTCCCTACCAAAGTAGGTAGCCCCAATATCTATATAATCTTAAATTCTAAATGTACATAATTCCATATTTTTATCACTCATTCACTTATGTACGTCTGTCTTCTAAAAAAATAGAGTATATTTCTTAAGGGTGTGCTTGACAATGTAATTTTATAGACAAAATGTAAAATTTTAAACTAAATCAATAAAATAGATTGTTTTGGACTGCGCTTTTTTTAAAAATAACAAGTTGAAAGAAACAAAATTAAAAAATAATAATAATCAAATCGTAAATAAGGAGGTGCATTTTTTGAAAAAGCACAATTAATAACCCAAACCTAGAACAAGGGTAATGGGTATAGGATGGGATTGATATCTCCTACATTTTTCTTTAAATTCACAAATTTAAGTCTTTCATCTTATTTAAGTATTTAAAATAAGTCATATTTCAAATTTTTTTTTTTTTTTTGACATGTCCACACAAGAGGGAGAGGGAAAAATTCAAACTAATGACCTCCGCTTTTGGCGCTTCATAAGGCGTGGTCCCAATCATATTTTAAAATTTAATGAAGAAGTTATTAAATGACATAAATTTAAAGCTCATTCTAGCATGCACCCCACGTCCATGCGGACTACATCTTATTTTACACTAAATGGATATTATCCATTTCATTTGAAATGAAGAGGATCCTGTTCCCGTGCATGCTAGGCTCCTTAAACGTAGCCCTACTCAGTTGCTTTGGATCTTTCTCCATATAGAGTCATAGAGAGATAAATGCTTCTTTTTTCTTTTTTTCTTTTTGTATTCTTTTAATTTTACGTGAATATTAATGTTTTCAAAAATTTATATATATGATACTATGATAGACCAGTGACTGAGGTAAGTTTTTTTTTTTTTTTCAAAAAATAATATCTACATAAGATTAGAAGAACATCAAGAAGCATTGTATTATATAAAAACTTCCGGATACACGCCTCGGCCACACTTAATAATGTTGTCTTTGATATTATTTGCCACTTAATTTTTAAAAAGGATTCCATTAATTGCTGGTAGTTCAGGTTTCTCTTGTTCTCCTCAATTATCAACTACTTGAAATTTATTCTATTACTGTTGGTTCAGTTTTCTCATGGTCTCCTGACTCTCCTCAATCAACTCCGGAGTTGATTGAGAAGACCATGAGAAAACTGAACCAACCGTAATAGAAAGGGCATGACATCTTGTATTTATATATATATTTTTTCTTATTAGTCTTTTAATTCAGCTATTTGACTCTCATAAATTAATATAAATTTTAAAATTATCATTAGGAAAAAATTAATAATAATCACAAGTTTAATAATAATTTTAAAAGTAATATCATTTTTAAAGGGACATAAAGTGACCCTAAAGCAACTTCTAACATTACTCCAAATCAAATGGTTATTTTAAAACCACGTCAATTTTAAAATAACACAGAGAAATAAAATTTAACATTACCTTTTATCTTTTACATGCGTGTATATATAATACCATATCCGAAAAGTATAATGACATGGTCTTGAGGGTGCACTTGTGATTTTCGATGTATAGGTTTCTCTTAAATAATCCTCTTACAAGTTGGTGTTACTATAATCAAGTTCAGATAAAATAATGACAATTGTCTTCCTGATCTTTTTTACTTAAAAAAAAAGGGGGGTGTCATAAAATGGGATAACGTACATTGATTTAATTAGCACTTTGGGTAAGTGTACTTTCAACCTTTTAGTTTGTTGTTTTCCCATTAGTTTTATATTGGTCACCAAATTTCACCATGAGAAAATTAATGCCCCAATGGTGACCTCAGGAACACTGCATGACTTTTGACTTTTAGACCAAACCCATCTATTCCTTCCTTCTTCCTCTATCTCTCTTGAAAGCTCCTCCTCTTAAATTATTTACACCGACCAAAACCTTTTCTCCTGCACAATTCTTTCAAAAGCCACCCAAAACTACTCAGACACCAAAACACATGTACAGCATGGATCACACAAAACAATCTATTGGAAACCCTGCACTGCTCTTATTATTCTTCTCCGGCCTCTTCTTTCTCTTTTTCTGGTCTTCCTCTTACAGAAATCCTTTCGTTGGATTCCAAAAGGACTCCATTTGCACATTGTCAAACACAGTAAGTTTTTCCTCTTATTCCTCCATTCATTCCGCATGTCGGGCACAGAGCAATAGTAACTTACCAGTTACCAGTCAAGCTAACCCTTTCATTTTTGCAGACTACCATTTATGCCCCTCAAGATGACCTTGAAGAAGCTCTGTCGAAAGCTTCAATGGCGAACAAAACGGTCATTATCGCAATCATAAACAAAGCGTACGCGGCGCAAGACATTAAAGCCGACACTACCATGCTTGACCTGTTTCTCGAGAGCTTTTGGCTAGGGGAGGACACCAGACCGCTGCTTGACCACCTCTTGCTCGTCGCCGTCGATCAGACGGCCTACGATCGCTGCCTGTTTCGACGGCTGAACTGCTACAGATTGGAGACGGACGGTGTGGATTTCGGGGGAGAAAAGATTTACATGTCCGACGACTTCATCAAGATGATGTGGAGAAGAACTCATTTTGTCTTAGAAGTTCTCAACCGGGGCTATAACTTCATCTTCACGGTACGTCACCGCGCGTTATCTTTATTGCAATTTGCTAGGCACCGAATATTTGTTTATTGTCTGTGATTCTCAACGCCGTTTGGTTTATGGAACCCTTTTTTTTTTGGGGGCTGGGTTGTACAATGACTGATATGCCCTACTTGAGAGTTTATGGTGATAATATTTTACCTCCGAATTTGGAATTAGGATCCATTTGAGCAGGAGAATATACTGTTAGATATAATAGATGAATATTTTTGTAAACTCGAAAAGTAAAAAGACAAAACTATTTTTTCACTATAATTAACTGAATATTTTCCAGTTCACATGAATTAGATAGATCTTGTTCCCTTACCTCCTGGTCATTATTCTTTCCGTCATATTCATTAATAGGATCTTGTTCCCTTACCTCTTGGGCACTATTATTTCCGCTCATTTAATATTCATTAAGACGACGTATTTTAAGTGAATTCTATTTCTTTTTGAAGTAATTAATTGATATTAAAAGTCATTTAAAACATATATGTTCATTCATTACTCATAGTGGGTTCATGTAGAGCGTTGGGGTTTGTAGATAGCAAGATATTCTCTTAGTAATTTCTAACTATAATTTAGCCCCGATCTTATCTTAGGCATAGCGGTAATATGATAATTAAGAACTAACACATCATTTGGTGCTTGGGATTAGTATTTTATTAAGAAAATGAATAATTATTATTAGAAACGGAGGAGGATAGAATAAAATAGTTATTTATATTCTTTAGTTTAATGATAACCAATAAATTCTCACCGAAATCGTACCAAAAGTATTTAATAAAAAAAAAAACCCTAAATTGTAGGAATTCTGTGGTGGCGAAGACCACCTGAGTTTTTTTCTTAAAAAATTTTTGAAAGAAAATTAAAAATAATGTAAGATTTTTTATTTTTTAAAAAAAAAAAATACTTGGTAGAGGTAAACTTTAACTCTAAATACTAAAAGTCAACACTATTTGGTGGTTTTGACTGTTGAGGGTTGGAAAGAAGTGATAGATCGAGATCATTAACATACTGTGACTGGTTGAAGGGTAGATATGAAAGACAATTAATTACTACTGTTTAAATAAGTAATTACCTTGACTTTTGGTTTCTCAGGAAACTGATGTTGGTGGGATCTCTAAATTTTAATTAATTAATCCCTTTAGCAAGAACGAGGTTGCCGATAGGGCACCTGAATATTCTTTCACTTTAACTCAATAAATAAATAAATAAATAAAAATCTTTCACTTTATTTACTTTTTTTCTTTGAGCTGTGAATTATTTCGTTGATCTGTATGTTTTTGGCCTGAGGCAATCATCTAGCTATAGCAATGCCCAAAGTTTGACAGCTGAGAGCTGTGGACATTGACCTCTCAGTCACGTGAAAACATTTCAAGACACCGTTTAGATAGGCAGGTTTTTGTTTTTGTTTTTAATTTTATATTTTTTGGTTTTCGAAATAATCTTACTTCAAATTTTCAAACTTAAGTTTGTTTCTAATATTTTAAAATTTGGGTTTTAAAATTCTTAATCCAAATAAAGAACTTACATTAATTTCTTAAAAAATCCAAACTCAAAACAAAAACAGGCCTATCCAAACAAAGCCTTGCTGTCATGAAAATGGTTCTAATTAAATGCATATATGGTTTTGTTTCTCAACCAAGGTTTTATTAATTTCTTAGGATTTTTGTTTTGCATTCATTTTGGTGTCAAAATCAAGCATTCGGGTTGCCTCCGGTGAAAAAAAAAAAAGTGGTGGAGCTCGTCTCCGCTGTTCATTATTTCATAAAATGATCTTCAATGATTTTTTTTACTGGAAGCAAGCCGAACTCTAAATCCAAGGACTTTTGTTTGGTTCCTAAGGTTTTGATTCGAATCAAATCAGTCATTCACACTGGAGAAAAAGCTTAGGAAATTTACAATTATAGGCATCAGCCCAGGTGACACACACGAGCATTTGTTTTTGGATTTAATTAAGTGGGTGGCAAATATTAATCGATTGCGAGATATATATATATATATATATATATATACGAGTTATATATATATGATAGTGAAGTTTCATTATATATATGTATATGTTTATGGGAGACAGAACCATATATATAAACATCCAATGATGATGGATTGCCGTCTGATTATTTAAATTAATAAACGCTTGTTCTTTAGAAATAATTGGTGGGCGTCACGTACTTCCCTGCAGAAAAAAGCAATATTGGTTGGTGGTATGCCAAAAAGGTAGGGATATATGTTTTCTCTACCTAAAACATAAATAAAATAAGTATATATAATGTCGGGATATTTAGTTCTTTGGCCTTATTTCTAAAAGGTAATGTCCCATGAAATGACCATGTAACTTTTTATGCCGACACTCATCCAACCAATTATCATCTTATTTGAAGAGCAATAATATGATCTAACACATTTTTACTTCGTTTTTAAACCAAAGTGTAGTATTTGGTTACCAAATTCTCTTAAAATCTCTGCACATGTTTATTACATTCATATCACATAGAATATGATCTTGATGAACTCTAAGCGTTTTATGTCAATTACTTAAAACATATACATCATATATATCTGTCACTATAAATTGAGTGTGATTATTGTAGACGGGTATAAAAAATAGTATTATTTTATTTGAATTTGGCTTTTGTTTTTGGTTTATTTTCCCCTTAATGATTGGGTTGATTAATGGTTGGTATGTAGCTCTTTCACCATGACGTATGAAGTTCACCCAACTTGGTTTCTAACATGGACACACACATTAGAATCATATGGCTGCTCACCGATAGTATCCATTAAATTAAGGCAGAAATGTTTCACATGAGACTTTGTGTCTTTGTTCATGGCCAGAAAAGTTTCACGTGTCGCCTGTGTAACGTGCTCTGGCTTGTCAATGTCGACCTGCATATATATATATATATTGGTCAAATTTTGTGTTAGATGATCCGATTAAGGGGAAGGTTGTCGGCCGGGCCTACCTACGACGTCGACAGAGCTTCAAAAGTCTTTCAGTCGTGGGGAAATTTTGTAGATTCAAAATTTGAGGAACAATAATCTGGTCTTCGTCATTTTGCTTGCTTTCTTGTACGCCACTTCATATATATGCATAGAAAATTAGAAATTGATATCTGGGTGGCTAGGGTTGGTTACTGAACCCATCTTGTCCAAATTTGGTGGGTTTTTCCAAACTTGGATGGTTGATTTTTCAAACCCAATTTGGTGACAAATTCTATTTTATTGGATTGATGAGACGATATGAAAAATAAGCATTATTATGAGATTATATATATATATTAGAAGATATTTTATGGTTTGCTAAAAGAAATTGAATAAAATATGCAAAGAGGTCATTTATGGAGTTAATATATACTTTCTTCGAAAGGTTTAAGCTTTTTAGAGAGTTTTTTTTGCGATTTTGGTCATAACATGATACAAAGGTAAAATTGTTTATGTTAAATATATTGTATAGAACGGAAGAATGAGAGAGAGCGGAAGCCAACAACGGATTACATTGTATTATATTGAGATATATTAGAATGGATACAATAGCCTTCTTATATAGGAGGGAAAGAGCCTTGGCTCATTTCCCCAATGTCACATATACACTAACATCCCCCCTCAAACTCAATGTGTCTAAACATTGAGGTTGGAAAACAAAAGCAAGAATAATAAAGAAAAAAAATACTTTTTTTTTTTTTTAAGTTCACCGGAAAAGTTGCCGGAGGTACCCAGAGTTGGGCGGCCGTTGGCGGTGGATGGCGGCTGGCAGCGGCAGCTGGTGGCTAGAGATGGCTGGAGGTAGCTGCTAGACCCAAAAGATTAGGCTTGAGACTTGTATTAAGAGACTTATAGACTAATTGGGCCGGTTAAATGGGCCAAAATTTGGCCATAATCCATGGACCATTGAATATGGTTGACCCAACAATAATATGAACCGGGTAGAGGATCCAAACCGAAATGAGACCTGCTTGGTCAAGTTGATGGATTGGATTGCCAGATTGGTGGATCTGGGTCTAACCCACTGGACTAGGTCGATGGTTTTTGGATCCGTTTTAAACCTGATTTGAATGGGCCGGTTTAAATGGGCCTAAAAGACCAAAACCCTTGGACCGATTAAAGGTCTGACCCACTTGAGAAGATCCGATTCTAACCCGTTGGATTGGGCCGAAAATATTGGATCCAAATCATATTTGATTTTTTTTTTTTTGGAAACTTGACACGTGGTAGAGGCTAAGGCTGACGTGGCGGCTCTCTGGAGGACACGTGGAAGTTGGAGAGTGATGAGGAGCGCCTGATGCATGTATGCACGCGCCAAAGTGTGCTGGCTGCAAGGGCGCGTGCATCTCACGCGCCAGTAAGCTCATGGGGTTGGAAGAACGCCTAGCGCGTGTAGTGCACGCGCAAAAGCCTGATGGCTACATGAAACGCATGTATCACACGCGTCAGTAAACGCGTGGAAGCGTGAAATTCAAGCACCAGAAGGTCTAGGGCGAGTGGGAGCGTGAATTTCACGCACCAGAAGGTGCTAGGGCGTGTGGAAGCGCGTGGGAGATGTAACCAGCGCGTGGAGGAGTGTGCCACACCATGGCGGCGCGTGGGAGCGCGTGAGGCGCGTTTGCAAACTGGCAAATCCTTCTGGACACGCGTGTAGACACGTGGAAGCTTGGACGGCGGTGATCTCTTCGGATCTGGACTCGGAGCATCTGATCTGTCGTTTGGGGAGGAGCGTGGTGCGCGTGCAATGCCGGAATGGACTGAAATTGCACAGATCCACAGATTCGGGGCCGAGACACCACTTTTGGTGGTTCTTTTGGCCAAAAGGGGTATTAGTGGCGGTGCAATAGGCTCGGGCAAAAGCTGCCGGAGGAACTGGCGGCGCGGCCGGAGATGGGCGGCCGTCGGAAGGAATGCCGAAGGAAGAGCGGGAATACCGCATTGGCAGCACGGTCGGCCGGAGTTGGGTGGCTGCCGGAAGGAACACCAAAGAAGGAGTGGGAGTACCGCTTTATTGGAGGCCACAAGAAAGATGGCTTTAATACCATGTTAAATATATTATATAGAGTGGAAGAAGGAGAGAGAGCGGAAGCCAACAACGGATTACATTGTATTATATTGAGATATATTAGAATGGATACAATAACCTCCTTATATAGGAGGGAGAGAGGAGTCTTGGCTCCCAATCTTACCAATGTGGGACAAGCCCCACATATACACTAACAATTTCGAATGTTTTATGTGTAGTGAGTGGTTTTGTTAATGTATTTTTAAAAAATATATATTGCAAAACAGCAAAAGGTTGTCCTAGAGAGTGGTGCCAAATGAGTTAACAATGGGTTTGGTCCAAGGGATGAATCTCCAATTCAAATCAATTCTTTGTTAGGGCTTGGACCTAGATATTTAACCGAGATAGAAATTCTAAGTAATTTTTATGTCTAGATTGCTACCAATGTGCACAGTCAACAAATGTAAGACAATTCTCATGAGAATTGAAACTCACATGTCTAAATAAATTTTGAGCAACTTGTCACCTTATTCAGACAAGTGAGCCTCATAAAAGCTCTCTCACATTTATTGTCCAAATTACTAGCTAACAATTCGGACTATAAATTATTGGAGATCCCGATCCGTTCAATTGATCCCCCCTATATTCATAATCACTTCTTTTTTCTTTTTCGTTTTTTTTTTTTAATTTGTTTAACATTTTAATTATATAGTTCATGATTTTTATTTTATTTTATTTTTTTCGTAACAGGATACCGACGTAATGTGGCTAAGAAACCCATTTGCAAGGCTAAGCAAAAACGAAAGCGACGATCTCCAAATCAGCACCGACCTATTCCTGGGCGATCCACGGCCGGAAAAACAGCTCATCAACACCGGTTTTTACTACGTCCGATCAAACAACAAGACCATCAAATTATTAAACACCTGGTACACCATGAAAGACAACGCCACAGGGCTGAAAGAGCAGGACGTGTTGCTGAATCTGATACGAGGAGGCATCATCGGAGAACTAAATCTAACTGTTCGGTTTCTGGACACCCTCTATTTCAGTGGGTTTTGCCAAGACAGCAAGGATTTGAGGGCGGTGACCACCGTCCACGCCAACTGCTGCCGGAGCATCGACGCCAAGGTGAAAGATTTGAAGGCTGTGCTTCGCGATTGGAAGCGATTCAAGAAGTACAGTTCTTATAAAAGATTGGAGAATGTAACGGCTAATTTGGGGTGGTCGGGGCACTTTGGATGTTGGAATTCATGGAGGGTAGATAATAAGCCAAAGGGTTAAAACTTGTTTGGTTTGTAAGTTAAATTCTTTTAAAATAAAAAATGAGTGATACGCTCACACGTTTTATATTGATTGAAGTAACGTATTTTAAATGGTTTCTTATATTACTCACTTAAAGCATATTACGTTAAGTTAAGCAGTATGAAATGTGTGCGATAAATAAGTGTAAAAAGCAAAATTACTCGTTCAAATTTGTTATAGAAGAACTCGATACATTGGAGTATAGGAATAAGTACAAATAATATATGATTTATTATTATTGGTTGTGTTTGGCGAACAGCATGGCTTTCCACGGCTCTGTGCAACGATTTGGCAAATTTGCTGCATAAGAGATGTAGACTTTGATTGTCGCTAAAGTTTGCCCTGACTATGGGTCAAGTGACTAGGTACTTAACTGTTGTTTGAAAATACTGCAAGTGTAATTGATAAGTATCGAATGTTACATATTCAAGCCATTTAATTTGCATATGTTAATTTTTTGGCCTATTTTTTTTTAATTTTTTATTTTAGGGTTTTATATGAAAGATGCAAGAAATACTATTTAATTTGGCTTAAAATGCACTTTGTTGAGCATTGGCAAAAAATTTGGATCGAGCGATAATTTGCACCTAACGAGTCTTATTAAAAATGTCATATCTAAAGTTTCAAAACCTTGATTGGAGAACGCTTTGTGGTGTTGGAAAGTTAACTCAAAGATCTACAAAGTAATATTTTACAAAAGTTTGTTAATTCTTGTGTTTATTAAGTCAAAAGAGCTTTTGTTCGAAGGTCGTTCGAAAGTCGTCTGAATGCTGAAGTTCTTGTTTGAAAGATGAAAGTATCCATCCGAACAAAGGTGCGCTCAAGCGTACCATTCATGGGCTCGAGCGTACTCAAGCTCCTAGGTTGCGGAAAGTGCCCAAATCCGCCCTGGAGGAGGTTTTCAATCTCTTACTTAGACTACGAGACTGACCTACGACTTTCCTAGGTTTTCTAGGGCTTCTAAAGTTCTCATAATCCCTATAAATAGGTCTCTAAACATTGAAGAAAAACACACTAATACCTAAAGCAAAAATTCAGTAAATACTTCTTGAAGAGTTGAAGAGAAGTAAATCATGACAGAAGGCAATTGTAGCAGAGTCATAAGTGGCTAAACCTCTCGTGGGATATTGATGTAACTCTAACCAAGTACAATGGTTTAACTAAATCTTAATTTAGAGATTTTCAATTTATTCATGTTGGTTGTAAAATCTAAAGGATTGCTACAAATTGATATTGTTCTTATGTTTAAATGCAATTATTCTTAAATTCAAAACTAATATTGGTAAAATTCTTTTCTTGTCTTAGAAAGCTTTTTATTTTTATTTAACTTAAATCATTCTTGTTTTCTGTGATTTTGGGGATGATGATTATACAACGGGTTTAATTTACATATGATCAAGAAAGTTGGATAGGTCATATCTAGGAAAGACGAATTATATTATACCATAGTTTAATGTAATTTACGTAAACAATTTGTGTCAACCGAAAATGATCCATACTATTCCCTTAATTATATGTATCCTATTAAGAAATTAGATAATACATACCTATGGAAGATGGGTCATACCACATCTTATTGGTTAGGTGTACAGTTTGTGCCAATCGAAGATAGATTATACTTATTCCTTACTACAGTACTTTATTATTTATTAATAACATGCATATAATGAATTTCTTTAATTAAATATGATTAACCATTGTTTATAAAGTTAAAGTCAATACCTTACACTCTTTCTTTATTTTAATTCAATTTTATTTGCTTTTTGCACTTTAGTCTAAAACAAAATTAACAAACTCTTTTCTTAAGTTACTTTTGATATTAAAACTTGATAACAATTTGTTGTAGTCCTTAAAAGATTGACACCCTCAATATAGCAATATCCTACCTGAATTCGTGATATTTAATTATTGATATATTTTATGGGAAAATTTACTTTACCCTCATGAAGTTTCAAGAGTTTTTCAATTTTAACCCCAAAGTTTTAAAATTAGCAATTTACCCCTTGAAGTTTTTAAAAGTGACAATTTAAACCATTTGTTAATTTTTTCGTCAAATTGGACGGAAATATGTGAAATTACGTAATTACCCTCAGTTTTTTTTAAAAAAAATTTCTGTCCATTTAAATGTAAAAAGTTAACGAAGAGTTTAAATTGCCACTTTTTTAAACTTCAGAGGATACATTGCCAATTTTAAAACTTTGAGATTAAAATTGAAAAATACATAAAACTTCGTAGAGATAAGGTGAATTTTCCCCCATATTTTAGTAAACAAAATACCACATCAGTAATTTACACTTTCGTCCTTCAGAGTAGAGAACCAAAAATAGTGAAATTCCTCACAGAACGTCGATCGTCACCCTCACATAAGCGTTTTTTTCCTCCTTCTCCACTGGTTCGATCCCATCTTTTTCCACAAACGCCATCACTATTTCCTCCCATTCCCTTTCTCTTTCCCCCATTCTCTGTCTTAGCATATACGTACGAAGAGAAATGCCTCAACCTCAGCCACTCATCAAAAAACACAACAACTTCACTGGCTTGGTGACTGGGTTCTCTATTGGAACCTGTGCGCCACCGGTGAGTTTCATCCCAACTAAATAGGAATAAGTACAAATAATATGCTTGTTTCTTAATAAATGATGTCAAATGATCGTTTATTTCAAAAAGTCTAACATGTGAGGTCAAAACACGTAGAGATCTTCTCTCGCGACTTGCAAGGGATCCTCCTTGAGTTTGGTTCTTTGCCCCCACCCACCCACCAAGAGTGGGGCGCCGGCCCCCCCAAAGTCTGTTAAGCCTTTGAATGGAATATAGACAAATTGACTATCGCCGACATTTTCAAAACCAAATTGACAATTTAATAATACGGAAATGTGTAAATTTAATATAATATTAAAATAAATTCAAAGGTTCTTAAAGTATGTTAAAAAAATAATTTAATTTTTATAGCCAAATTTCGTCTACTAATTTAATAGATTCTGTTAGAATGACATTGACTTAAATTGGACAAGTATCACAATTTTTTGGCTCTAATGTTTCATGTTATTAGAATTTGTTAAGTCAGTGAACATAATTTCACTCTAAAGACTAAATTGGTTTTTTCGCATACCTCATGAACGTTTGAGTTCATTTTGATAATATTTAGAATTAATTGCAAATTAGGTAAATTATAAATATTGATTTTGCATTTTTTCCCCTTAATAATAAGGAAAAGTACATACTAAAAAAAGTATTTAAACCCTACTTTTTTTAAAAAATGTTTTATTCATTAAATTACTTAAAAAGAAAGAACACTCTAAATAGAGTAATGTTATAACTTCCTATTCTAAAATCATCACAAATATGATGTAACTTTTAAAATTATCGTTGAATTTAAGATGTGATTTATTGATAATTTTAAAAGCCATATTATATTTGGGATGACTCTAGGAAGACTTAGGCTTCGTTTGGTTCACAAATTAAACCCTTGGATTGGACTAGCTAATACTAGTTATAGCTAATCATTTGTTTGGTAACACTCTATTTCTGATAATAGTCTACTCCCATGAGATTACTAATCTCATACACACAATATTAACTAAGTCACTCAAAAGTGAATGGCGTATCTAATCCATTAATGTGGGATTAAAATTAACATGCAAAATTGCGGAAAAAAAAAAAACAAAACAAAACAAACAAACAAACTAGCTAAGAGAGAAGGGTGGGTTTTTTTTGTGGCAATTTTGCATATTAATTTTAACCCCACATTAATGGATTAGCTACACCATTCATTTTTGAGTGACTTGGCTAATATTGTGTGTATAAGATTAGTAATCCTCACCCTTCTCTCTTAGTTATTTATTTATTTTTTTGTTCTCTCTCAGTCTTTTTTTTTTCTTAATTTCTTTTGATTCTTTGCAGGGTTTCTTTGATTTTGTTTCTCTGTCTTTCTTTCTCTACACCGTTTCTCAGTTTTTTTTTATTCTATTTTTTTTTAATTTCTTTTAATTCTCTGTAATGTTTATCTTTGATTCTATTTCCACGTCTCTGCGTTTTTTTTTTTTAAAAAATAAAAAATTATGTATCGTTTATTTTTCTTGATTGAGTTTGATTGACATTAGAATTCAAGGTTGAGTTTAATTCTGTTTTCTCCAACTATGTTTTTTTTGTTTGAGAAAAACTAAATGAATATTTTATGAAATAAGATCACAATATGATTAAATTCACCAACATATTGCATTATACCAAATGAAAGAATATGATTAGCTAGTTTATTCCAGCGTTACAACCAAACAAATGAATATGAATAGCTAATTTATTTCACATTCTTTTATTCCTAGTGGTAGCTAATCATTTTTCAATGGACTAGACAATCCGCAAAAACGAGGCCTTATAGCATTACTCTTCTAAATATGAGCGGGATCCTCCTTTTAACAATATTTCATATTTGTTTCTTCTGTATTGTTTATAAAAAGAAAAAGCTTCATTAAATATAGATAAATATGGTTAGTTAAAGGTATCTAAAGAAACTAATAGATAGATTACACGCAATAGTAATGCTTAGAAGAGCATATGTGTTATTGGGGTATGTATTAAATTAACAAATCCAAATGTTATCTACCCAAACACCATTTTTTTTATAAGTAAACTAGATAAGATTTGGTTTAAATTAATAGCATATATTGACGACTTCAATTTTGTTTTTTAACTTTATAGTCTTTAGTTTATATTTTTCACCATTATATATATGAGTAATGCAATAAGTCCTTATATCCATATTAAGTCCATCAAAGAATGATGTGACTATTAAAATTATCATTGAACTTGTGATTGATTATTATTGGATTTTGATCAAATGGTAATTTTTATAGTCACATCATTCTTGGATGAACTTAAGATAGACACAAAATGAACTTCTAAAATTATTCCTATATATACCTTAAGTGGAGGAGAGCATTCGAAAGTCAAACCGACAATAAAAAAGAAAGAAGATGATCATGCCATTTGGTAGAAATGTAATGTTGCTATTGATAATCATGTGGGTTATGTTTATGAGTAGATCATTTAAGAGTTTCGTTTAAGGCAACTTATTCCAAAACGACCAAGTGTTCGTGTCAATAAGAAATGTTTTGCCGACTATTATTTTAATTTTCTTATTTGATCATGAGGCTTGTATAGGTAGGAAAGAATATGAATTGATTTCTTGAGTAGTTATTTTTCTTCCACGTTGCTTTGATTTATGAAAGTAATATTAAATTTTTTTTCTTTAATCATGTTGCAGAAAAAAAAATTGAAAGTGAAATCACATTGACATTAGCAATTTTGAAAATATCCTTACAGTTTCCAATTTGCTTTCACCAAAAATTTATTTTTTGTCTTTGAAAGAAATGGGTAGTTTTGGGAAAGGATCTATTGTTAAGAAAATTTTCATTATAATTATTTAGAAATTCAGAAGTCTTATATTTTTAATCTTTATTTGAGTTTCTATAACCATTCCCAACTTTCAGTTTCGTTAATTTTTTTAATTTAACTCTTTTTTTTTTTTTTTTTGAATAGAATATCGGTATATGATTCTATTTATTTTTTATGATTATCTTCTGGCCGTACTTCTAGTGATAAATTTTTATAAAAAAACTCTTGTTTAGAGACTAGAGTAACCCCTAATCACTACAGTCATCGCATTTCTCAGACATTGTTTCGTCACAAATGGCGGCTACAAACTTCTTCTCCCACTCCCTAGCCCTCCCTAAAACCCTAAAATCCCCTCTAAACCAAAACCCATTTTGCCAAATTCCAATTGTACCTCTCAAACCCACCCAAAGACTTCTCTCCCTCAAAGCGGTCTTCTCACCGAACCCCACCAAAACCTCAACTCAGATCAGCCCAGTTCACCATTGTTTCTCCAAATCTTCAGATGGGTTTCTCCAGTGTGAGGGCCTCAAGGTCCAGGACATTATGGAATCCGTGGAAAGGAGGCCTTTTTATCTCTACAGCAAGCCCCAGATTACCAGGAATGTCGTGGCCTACAAGGAGGCATTGGAGGGGCTGAGCTCCATTATTGGGTACGCCATCAAAGCCAACAATAACTTGAAGATTCTGGAGCATTTGAGACAGCTTGGTTGCG
This sequence comes from Carpinus viminea, assembly GCA_013348765.1. Lineage (NCBI taxonomy): Eukaryota > Viridiplantae > Streptophyta > Magnoliopsida > Fagales > Betulaceae > Carpinus > Carpinus viminea. Next base: position 14,453,327 of record CP054668.1, read on the forward strand.
GTGCTGTGCTCGTTAGTGGCAATGAACTTAGGCTGGCTCTCCGTGCCCATTTTGATCCAACCAAGTAAAATCATATACACCCACTTTTATTTATTTGTGAATATGCTTAAGAGTCTTATTTTTAAAGACCACATTTTTATAGTAAGAGATGTATTTAATGTTGACAATGTTGTAGTTATCAGTGTTTGAGTACCATTTGATATGTAAGCAGCGTTTCTTTGAGATATGTTGTGCTGGATTGGGCTTGCATTGTTGTTAGTTTAAGTGCGATTATGCTTAGTGTTTGTGTCATTGTGTACTTTAGTTTAATTTTTTTGTTTTAATATTTGATGAGCAGGTGTATTTTTAATGGGAACGGGAAACTCTTGGAGGATTTGGTATTAGCTGCCGAAAAGGGCGTCTTTGTTAATGTTGATAGTGAGTTTGACTTGGAGAATATTGTGGCAGCTGCAAGAATTGCGTGCAAGAAGGTCAATGTTTTACTTCGGATCAACCCGGATGTGGATCCTCAGGTATGTAGTTACCAGATCGTGCTATGTATTTCTATAGATGGTAGTAAAGAGAACACATTTCACAGGCATTAAATTGACTACAAATCTTTTCCAATTGACTGGATTCGTTCATGACTCTAATGATCCTCTTCAGAAAGCATTATTGATTTTTGGTTTTTGAATTTCAATCTGATACGCAATAGATTTATTAGAACATGTATAAACCTAATTGATTCCAACTTATTTGTCTTTTTTCTGTTAATCTAAATCAAACACAATCAAGATTGCTGGGACCTTAAACATTCCATTGACAATCAGTGCCTACCTCATCACCACTACCATTTTTTTTGCACTACTGTTGTCACACCACCTCTATTGTTATCCATATTTCAACTACTTTAGTAGCAAGGCACCACCAGTTCTATGCCAACGACTTGGCCCCACCACCATGCAATATAATATATATTATCAAGTTTATCTTCTTTGTTTGCTGGAGTTTTATCTTAATAATATGTCTATTCTTTTCTTAGGTCCATCCTTATGTTGCCACTGGGAATAAGAACTCCAAATTTGGCATTAGAAATGAGAAGCTGCAATGGTTCTTGGATGCTGTAAAGGCACATCCTAATGAGCTGAAGCTTGCAGGAGCTCATTGCCATCTTGGGTCTACCATTACCAAGGTATTTCTACAACATTGTGTGTTTGCATCCTTTCATTTCTGTCATGTAACTGCAACTTAGAACCTGTCGAAGATAAGTCTGGGATAAGTAATGCCCGTAAAATGATAGTTTTTATTTATTAATGTTCACCTCACTAAAACGCTTGGATATCTTGTTGAAATTACACTTTTGATTCAAGTGACTAGGTTGTTTGATACTGTAAACAGGTTATTGGCTGTTGCTGTAGAAATATTCTTCCCCTCTTCATTTTGTTTTGTATCTTAATCTTGGCCTTTGTACTATGTTAATCTTGGTTTTATTCTCCGGTAATTTGTTTTCTGGTTCTATCAAATTTTAATGTTATGCATTTAAGTTATTTATCTGTCTTTATGGAAAACGAAACATATATGTTCTTTCTGTAATATAAAGTTTAAAGCTCATATTTTTAATATTTTCAGGTGGACATATTCAGGGATGCTGCGGTTCTTATGGTCAACTACATTGACCAAATCCGAGCTCAAGGATTTGAAGTTGATTACTTAAATATTGGAGGTGGTCTTGGTATAGATTATTATCATTCTGGTGCCGTCCTTCCCACACCCAGCGATCTTATTGATACTGTGAGGACCATTTCTCTCAATCTTGTTTTCTGGATTTTGTGAAGTATGAAAATCATGTCAGCGTGGCTGACGATTCACTTGAAGAAAGAGGGAGTTCTTGACACGTAGGTTGCATTTGCTCTGCACCATGCATGTGTATAAGTGTGTTCTGCCAATGTTACATGCAAAATTATTAGAAGTGGATCTTAGATTGACGAGTGCACAGAAATTCCTACATTTGCAATTATTACAAGAATGTATAGCTAACCTAAGATTTGAAGGGAAGAAATTCAAGTTAACCGTGGTCTTCATGATCTACTGTACCTTGCTTTAATTTTCCTGATTTAGATGGCAATCCAATCCCAGGCAAAAATAATCTAATTCTGACAAGATTGCTCCTTGTATTGAATGGCATCTTGTCTCCTAATGAAGAAAGGGTGGAAGGTGAGGTCACTGGTTCAATCCTCTATGGGTTTTGAGTTGTATATAGCTGTAAAAAAGAATTCTCTCTTTAATTGTGACAACATTTTATCTGCCAATGAAATCTTACAAACCTGATGGGCTTTTTAGGTAAATTAGGCTGAAAAAGGTCTTGGATGGGTATTTGCATTATGTAGGCAGTTAGGAGCCTCTCGCTTGAGAAGGCTAAATACTTTCATCTCTTTTAATTACTTGTTAAATTATCCTCTAGACTTTTATGGGAAATATTGTTCTGTACAATTTTATAATGCACCATACAACAAATGCTTGCATATAAATATTATAGGAGTTGTCATTTATTCTAATAAAATGGGCTTAATTATATAATGGTTATATTTTAAGGTTTCATTTCCTTTGTTAATCTCTATATATGGCACACTTAGTCTTCCGACACTTTATATGGTATTTAAAGCCCAAACCGCTTGGACAAATTCTCCTTTTATATAGTTTGTGTTTATGTTTTGAGAATTATAGTTTCAACATATTTGAGAAATATGGATGTTTTTACTGTGAATCAAAAAAAAAAAAAAAATTAGACTCATTCAGAGTCTTAGCCTGGGATTAAAATGGATGTCAAAAAAAAAAATTGAGGCTTGGATTCCTAGTGGGGTATACTTATCAAGAGAACTAGAGTTTTCTTACTTGAATCGATATAAAGTTTTACTGAACATTTTAAAACATCTGCGGTTGTTGCAGGTTCGAGACCTGGTACTTTCACGGAATCTTAAACTCATCATTGAGCCTGGGAGATCATTGATTGCAAATACTTGCTGCTTGGTTAATCGGGTAACTGGAGTCAAAACTAATGGAACAAAAAACTTTGTTGTGATTGATGGCAGCATGGCTGAACTTATCCGTCCTAGTCTATATGACGCTTATCAAGTAAGTATATAATTATAGTTACTTATCAAAAAAAAAAAAAAGTATATAATTATAGTCACCTTCTCTCGTAGTCAACTGTATTAATCAGTGGTCCTATCGCATATCTGTATAACAGCATATTATCAAATGTATTAGAAAATTTAGATTGCTCGTTCTGATCTCTGCAACTATGTAACAAATGCACTTGTATTTTTTATCATTTTGCTTATTCTCTAATTGCCATTGCTGCTCACGTATGCATCCTTGTGCCTTTTTTTTTTTTCTTCTATCAGACTTGTATTTTGCCTTTTTCTCACAGTTGACTTGTTGCAGCACATAGAGCTGGTTTCTCCTGCACCTCCTGATGCTGAGATCTCAACTTTTGATGTGGTGGGCCCTGTTTGTGAGTCAGCAGATTTCCTGGGAAAGGATAGGGAACTTCAAACTCCAGCCAAAGTACTGTCAATGCCTCCTATTGGATTGTCACATCTACAATGTTCTCGTATTTGTTTTTATGTGTTTTTTTTTTGCTTCTTTTTTTTGGTGGGGGGGGGGTTTGAGTTACAGGGAAAATGATAATTCTCTTTTGTTTGCAGGGAGCTGGTCTGGTTGTTCATGATGCTGGTGCTTACTGCATGAGCATGGCGTCAACTTATAATCTTAAGATGCGACCTCCAGAGTACTGGGTATGGAATTATCACTTTACATTCTGTATTTTCTACCCCCCGCATCTATGATATACAAAATGATACTAGAAAGTTGAATGAACAACACGGTTAACACTAGAAATGGCTTCTTCTGCTTTTAGTAACCCTCACAAATTCAAATCGTTTGCCTCAATGAGCTTTGTATTATCTATCCAACGTTCTGGAGAAATTTCTGCATCTTTATTTCAGAATGACTTCTCAACTTTTATTTTAAAACAAAATCCAGAACATCTTATAAATTATATAGTCCCGCCAGCGGAAAAGCTAACTCTATGAATATTATTTACTGTTTTTAGGTTGAAGAAGATGGGTCGGTGTCCAAAATCCGGCACGGGGAAACATTTGAAGACCATATAAGATTCTTTGAAGGGCTTTGAATGGAACCATAGGTTGTTTGTAGTTGTATGCTAAGATTCCTCTGATTTGCTTCTTTATTTGAGACTAGATGATGTGAATTTAAATATTGATTCGCAGCTGCAGATTATGTTCACTTCAGCTTTATTTGTCAATCTTGAGATGAATCATGAATGAATTATAATATCATCAATCAATATATACTCTCTCAATAACAGTAAAACCAAACATCAAATAGCAGCAAAATTCAAGCAACCAACAAAGGGGAAAAAAAAAATAGAAACCCTAATTTTCGCAATGCAAGAAGATGAACCAAACCAAAACTTAAGAAAATGCTTTCCTTTGATGAATACCACGAAACAAGAAGGCTTTGTAAAGAGAGACGATAATGGAAACCTCCACACAGTAGCACACGAGATAGAGAGAACAGAGGAGAGAAAAATTTTGAAAGTGAGAAGACAAATTTGTTTGGCGGGCATATATCTGATTCTGTCACGATCTCGTCCGGATGAGCTCAGTTAGCGTTCGTCAAGTGCCACTTTCTTGTATCATCCGGACGAGAAACACATTCGTTTGGACGGTCCTACTGGACCAGCACTAATCGAACAACAATTTCTCCCCCTGACTGCACTACCCTGATAAACTGTGCACAGATCATGTCTGACCCAAAAAAAAAAAAAAAACACCATGTGATGGGCGTGATTACACTCAAGAACACTCGTGCATTTAGAACACATACGAGTTTACGCAAAAACATGGACCAAAAATCTATGAACATTAGCTAGCCAATGAGACAAATAAACTCATGCTGAGATGCGTCGTGTGTGAGAGTCAAATCCAATGTCAAGTCATACGAAAAGAACTAGAATCACTTTACAAGTGACGATGGTAAAGATGCATGGTTAAAGGCAAACCTTATTAACTAGGGCTTAGAATTCCTCATCCTATACAACCTTTTATAGAACAAGTACCATTTTACTATAAATCCTTTAGTAATTGTATTTTCCACAATGAGTTAGTCACTGAATGTTTCTATAAGGATTCTTTTGGCATTAATGACATAGAACCTTTTGTTCAAATATGCTCTTTAGAAACATGTCATAAATTATTTGTGCATGACTAAAAAGAATGCAGGAATGTTTAGGACCTAGGTTCAACTAGCAAATTGGTCAATTTTAATCAAGCCTTGAACCATACATTACCTACATTGTTGATAAAATATGAAGATCATGTTTTACCCCCAAATTAAACGCATAAGCGATTTTTATATAAGGAAAGTAAATAGCTATGCTTAAGATTAACCCAACACAACGATAAATAGCATTCACACAACTACAGCACACGATTTGTTGACAAAGTGGAAAACCTTTTAAGCCAATCAAAGGAAAAACCACTACGGGGTTTGGTGGGAAAACCAAACCTAGAAATCACTATATGAAGATTGAGTTCTGATTAGATGATACTCACTCCTTGGAAGACCTCTAGACTTAGTAAGAACAACAAACTTCATATTTTGTCTCCATCATGACCATCTTTATGGAGTACATCTCTTTACCGACTCTTCGGTAGACTTCTTTGTAATTGCATGGTGTGTATGGTGTGGTATGAAATCAGCACAAAAACCACAAGTAAGCGAAAGCTCAAAGCTTTTTAGGCAGCCTTAGTTGGCACAAACTACGGTGAAGGATGTCACCTCCATGAGTAATAATAGCAATCATTTCTTCACTAGGAACTTCTAAACTCGGAAGAGCATAAACGAAAATGGAGAGGTTCAAAGAGTTCTAAAAACATGACAGGTATTTATAAATCTACATTTTTATTTCTTTCCATCTTAACGGGGATTATCTTTTGTTATGACAGTAAGGCCAAAATCAGATTTTGATTCTTTGAACCATCCTTGTTATAATGGGAGTTAATCCTCGTTAAGACGTAAAGACTAAAAAATAGATCTAAATAATAAATCACGAGCACATCTGACAAGACTTTTGACAAGAAAAGCTTAATTTGGAGTCTTGGTATGAGCCGATCTGACGTGCCATATGATGAGAAAATAATAGTTTTATGGAGTCTGTCATGAGCCCGTCATGGACGCCATCTAACGAGAAAATAGAAAGCATCCTTTTATGTCCGTCATGAGCCTGTTACGATGGGAAAACAAAGAGCTATCCTTGCCTTGTCACATGCCCAATTTGACACTCCATCTAACGGGGAAGGCAAAAAACTCTTACAAACATCTAATCTTTACTCCTACACTTGGAAATAATTGAAATTTACAAACAAATGTTTTGATCATTAAATAATACCAAACTAAACCTAACAATTGTGACCTTGAGCCCTTTTCCAAATTAATCAATGTTCAGGTAGACTTTAAAATGTGCATAATACAACATAAAGAAAAGATCCCATATGAAAAGCTATTTAACACTCATTATGGTCATGCAATATCAAAAGCTCGTATGGTACTTTATGCAAAGTCTAGTTTGGTAATGCTTTTTATAGAGTATTTTTTGCAATTTTGGTTATAACATAATATAAAGGTAAATGTTGTTTTTGAATATTTTATGTGTATTGAGTTGTTTGTTAATGTTTTTTATTTTTGCTAAAAAGCAAAAAATTGTCCTAAAGGAGTGATGCCAAATGAGTCCTAATTCCTCTTGTTGGGTTAACAATGGGTTGGTCCAAGGAATGAATTTCCAATCCAAATCAATTCTTTATTAGGGCTTGGACCTGGATATTTAATCGGGATATAGATTTTTGGCAATTTTTATGTATAGACTGCTACTAATACATGTAGACAGCAATTGTGTGAAAATTCTTATGAGAATTGAGACCCATGTGTTCAAAAAAATTTTGAGCAGCTCATCTCCATGTTTAGACAAGTTAGTTTCATAGAATTTCTCTCACATTTATTGTCCAAATTACTTAAATTATTAGACGTCCTGATCCGTTCAATTGACCCCCTAGATTCATAATCACTTCTTTCCTTTTTTTTTTTAATCAAATTATCAAACACGTGGAGATCTTCTCTCGCAACTTGCAAGGGATCCTCCTGTGTCTCTCGCAATACTCAAATCTCTCGTCTCTGTGTCTCTCGCTGTCTCGCTCTCGCGCGTCTGATCCACTCAGGTAAGTCCTTTACTTGATACGGTGCTCCGCCACTTCACGGGCTCCAACACTGATTCCTTCGAAAATCTGTTTCAATCGCATCCACTCTGGATAGACTAATTACTGTTGCTCAGAAAATGTAAATTACCACTTTGAATTGGCTTAATTGAAGTGACTCTTTTCCACTTCTATTTTGTTCTGAATGGGATTTGGTTACTGCTTCTCACTATTTGCCCATTTCGCACATTTTGTTTCTGATTCAAATTCAACTTCGCCTTTTGCTTTATGCTCATAAATTCACCAAATTTCACCAATGTATTCACAAATGTGTGTATGTGCATGCGTGTCTTTGCATACATGATGCCTCTGTGTGTGTATGTATGTTCATGTGTATAATGTAGGCATGTACATGTCCATACTTGTTTGTGTGTGTGTGTAATGTACAATACGACAATGTATGTATGCAAATGACAGAGTATGTACGGATATGACAAGTCTATATATAAATCGTGGAAGTGATGCATACATAAGCAAGTAGCCTGTCTGAGCAATAGGGTAATCATAATTATGGCAAAGCGTTAAGTAAATTGCTTGCATGAATCGGTTTTTCTATATGTTTGATGTTTGTTGGTTTTTATAAGAAAAATTAAACTTATTTTCTTGTGCTGAATATTCTCGTGGCTTAATTTTCTTTCCTCTGAAAAATTCTTATATGTGGCTTTCACTTGTGTCTCAGCTTAGTGGAGGATGGATTCATCAGCAGCTCTATTTAACCAGCTCAAGGTTTTTATTAATTGGCTTTTTTGATTGACTATCTTGTAAAATATATGCATTGAATTGTGTACATGTAAATGAAAACCCTTATGTTTTATTAGAGTATATCGATCTTAACAGGCAGCGGAACCCTTTTTCTTGTTGGCGGGTCCCAATGTGATTGAATCTGAGGAGCATGTTCTACGGATGGCCAAGCACATAAAGACTATTGCGTCAAAGTACGCCCCTTTTTTTGTGATATATGCCTTTGTCTTCATAAGAAAAATAAGTGTTATAATGAAATGGGCATAGTTTTGTTTTGAAGTTGGTTGAGGAAAATTGAAACTTTTTCTTTGTTGTATGGAGTTAAAAGTGTCATCTTTTTTTCCAAAAGTTGTATTACTTATGACTTATATCTGTACTTTGTGCACTGTGCATGAAACATTCTTATGAAGTATATTACTCGTTATAGAATGAAGTTTTATTTAAAAGAACACCCCAAAATTTATACCCATGATACACCCACCCACATACATCCAAAAAGGATAACTTCAAATTTCCCTATATATATATATATATTTTTTTTCTGTTAGTAGTTTTTATTCTTTGGTAGTTGTATCCAACAAACACAGCTAAAGAAATTCAATTTAATTGTTAAGTAAGCTCATAGAGTTCTACAATGATAGAGAGTTTATTTCCAAATCTTGTAGAGTTGGGTTGCCTCTGGTTTTCAAGTCAAGTTTTGATAAAGCTAACCGAACATCCACAAAATCATTTCGAGGCCCTGGCATGATTGAAGGCTTAAAGGTTTGTGATGTTATTATTTTGTTCTCATGCATTGTTGTTTTTGAGGTTTTGAATCTTGATAATGCAGGATGTCTCATACATAATGGAGGGGAATATATTAAAAAAAAAAATTGGAAAAAAAAGAAGAAAAAAAAAGGAAAGTTTATTTGGTAATAGAGAGAAGAGTTCATTGAGAACTAGGGAGATACATGTGGTTAACAAAAGCTGGTTCTGCTGTTTGAAGAAGTTTTCCGGGGAGCAGTTGATAAATTTTCATGCATCTTCTGAGATATGGAGAAGGTTTTAGAACAAAATCTTTCTAAACAAAGGAAGAGCTATTGTGAATAGTAATTAAGACCACTATAGGTGCAATGCATGCCATTCGTAGCTTGCATATAGCACTGGATCATATTAGAGTAATAAAGACATCAAAACCACAGAATCATCAGATTAAATTTATTATCCTCTTGCACAATGTAGTGCTGTCAGCTTTAGATTTGAAAGTTTCTTTGTTAAAATTATGACTGAAATGTCAGGGTACTGTGTATATAAGGTTAAGGTACAAATTGCTCAAATAAGCATTTTGAGTAACATACTCCTTAGATATCTATGAACTTTGGATATGAAACTAAAAGATTTGAGGAAAGAAACAATGAAAGATGCCAATTTTCAGTATCATTAGATGTTGAGACTCTGCTTTGAGTTTTAACAGGTACCATATGCATCTTATAGTTTATCTATTATTATTTGCTGATTTGTGGACTCTTGTGAAAATTGTTTACAATCAAAGGTGGCATACTCAAGAACCATGGGTACTTATCTAGAACTGTAATTTTCTTGCTATACATGGATAGGTAATTTGAAAAATTAATATAGAAAATCCAATAAAGTTCCAAGAATTGTAAAATCTTTCTTATTTCTCCACTTTATTTGCAGATACTTGAGAAGGTTAAAATAGCGTATGATGTTCCTATAGTGACTGATGTGCACGAAACTATCCAGGTAAGGTTTATTTTACAGCAGTACACTTGGTCCTTTTGTTTTATGAGAAATGTTAGGGGTACTAGTTCTTTTACTAATAGATGAATACTAACATGATGTGGAGCTTATTTATTGGTATTCATAGCATTTTTCTTTATTAATTGTTTTGATCCTCTCTAATGAATAAGCTCCACATCATGTTAGTTCCCATATGTTATTAAAAGAGTTAGTACCCCTAGCATTTCTATTGTTTTATTTCTACCTAGATATCTCTTTTCATAAGCCTGCGGCAATACTTGTTGGCTGGCTGCACTCCTATCCTATGGAACCAATGTCGAATCATTTATTGGCATAACATCCAAATTTATATTGATTATTTACTGCTTTCAGCCTTCAAGATGATGTGTTCATATGTATTTCGTTATATGAATCCTTTGCAAGCAAATGAGAATATCCATTTTTTCACTGTTTAGGGAAGATCCGAGTAAACTACATTTTGCTTTGATATAAATACATTCACTAAATAAATTGTGTTTCTCATGAGAATTTCTTCACATATACTATATGACTATAAGTTGACGCACTTAACTGTGAAAAACAAAGAAAAGGAAGAACCATGGCCAATTTCATGATGTACTTTTAATACTAAGAAATCTTGATTTTGGACTCGAGCAAATATACAATTATTTTCATCTAAAATGGATCTATTGTAATCAGACCTATCATTCTCGTATTGAACTCTTACATTCTTGTATGTTTCAATCATTCTATTTCTCTATGGTTTTCCAGTAACTCTTCTTTTCTTTTTCGTTGTGGATGTAGGATAGATTAGGGGAAATCTGTCTACATATGGGATTTAGGGTAGGGAGAGTTATGAATTTTTGGTTTTTTTACAGTGAGGAATAGGCTTTACGGTTTGTAGTTTGATTTTGGTTTGGAAAAGATATGGGCTTGAGGGCAAAGAGGGGCTGAAATAATTAATGGTTGGTTGCAGGAATTTACTGCAGCAGGTGTTTGAAGGATTTAGGGTTGGATTTGAAGGATTATTTGGTGACAAAAGGTTATGGAAAACATGGAGGTTTTAGGACTTCAATTGAATAAGGGAAAAGGGTCTGGTTTGTACTTTTAAAGAAGAAAGGAAAGAGAGATTTTTCTTGCTGTTCAGGGGCTGTAAAAACAGTGACATGAACAATAAGAACGTGCCTACGAAGAAGAAGAAGGAGAGAGAGAGAGAGAGAAGAACACACTAAGAACAACATGCATCAATGGTTAAACATTCAGTAATCTGTTTATTGAAACTTTGAATACATTGAATTTTATAAATAGAACATTGGATGCTAATTCCTCTGATAGGATTAGGTAAACAAATCTTGATAAAACCAATAAAAGACTCCTAGTGCTTTTAAAAGTTCTATAATAATCTATACAGCACATTTAAGAAATAACCCTTAAGAAATAAAATTATGAGATTCCAGATCTGGCTCTATACATAAGAAAGCACCTACTCAACTAATGACTTTTCTAAAACTATTTTAACCCTATATCACTTATAATGTAAGTTTAGAAACCATGTAAGTCTTGCTTTATTGGAATGTTGCTTGTTAGCTCCACATATTGAAAGCTCTGAGTTTCCAAAACTGAGAATTACACTGAAGTCAGTAACTTATGAGTTGTCAATACCATTTTTCAGAATGAAGTGCTGCTACCAGTATAAATAACATGGAAAGTTTGGAACTGGTACTGTTCAAAATGTCAAAAACACATTTGAATAATGCTTTTATCTTTTCTTTTGCCAGTGCGAACCAGTTGGCAGGGTTGCTGATATTATTCAGATTCCAGCGTTCTTATGCCGGCAGGTTAACATTTTTTTCTGCTGAAATTTCAGAATCCACATGATAAGTAAAATTTCATGTTTAATGAAATTTTATAAAATACATCGACCAATTTCATTTATCTCACTTGTGACCTCTCCTTATCCAAAAAAGTATATAAATCATTTCTCATTGTCACATCTTACAATAACAGACGGATCTTCTAGTTGCAGCGGCCAAGACTGGAAAAATTGTTAATGTCAAGAAAGGCCAGTTCTGTGCTCCTTCCGTGAGTACTTTTATGAACCTGACAAATTGAAATCTATGTTTACGTACTCCAAATTAAAGCCTTTTTGCTTCTATATTGTACTTTTCTTCTAATTGTATATTGCTCATATTTTTGCAGGTCATGGTAAATTCTGCTGAGAAGGTTAGATTGGCTGGAAATCCAAATGTGATGGTTTGTGAGAGAGGAACCATGTTTGGTTATAGTAAGTTTCTGGATTTGGGTTCAACTGCTTTATGTCACATTATTCTGAATCTTTTTTTTTTTTTTTTTGTGTGGTAATTTTGAAATTATTTATCTTCTTAAGTTTGTGATTTGGAGTCTCTAGTTCCTCCAAATTCTTTATTGTCTTGAACTTGAAAAGCCCTTTGGATTGATATAACATGTGATGCAACAGACAGTTGATGACTGTAGCAGAGCTGCCACTGTTAGGTCATTGCTTTAGGCTTTTGCCAATGTGCTTGTGCTCGTCACACTCTCTATGCAATAAATGTTTAACTGGAAGCTAATATAAATTTTTTATGAGTCCTTTGTTTTCCTTAAAAATTTAATCATTTGGCTTGGCTTGGCTTCTGAATTTTCTGGGGTTTGAATGGTGCTTCAAACATATTTGGATAATGGATTCAAGTCAAATCAGCATTACTGATATTTCTATGTCAGTTTGTTTGATTCTATATTTGATTGTTGGTTTGTAGATGATTTGATTGTTGATCCTCGCAATTTGGAATGGGTGAGAGAAGCCAATTGTCCTGTTGTAAGTCAATTTCTTATCTACATCACAAATGATTCTCCATATTGAATCTTAATGTATTGAGGGTGATATTTGCTGCATGCTGTCTCTATACGCATACTTTTATCTGGAAGACCTGCTGATCTGATTAGGTGTTTCACTACAGGTAGCTGATGTCACACACTCATTACAACAGCCCGCTGGGAAAAAGGTGTGGTTAATCTTGTGTTGTAGAGCTGCTTCTATGTGAATTGTGTGATTTTAGCCAGTTCTTTACTTTTGAAAAGAATTTAAGCTAAGGAAGATGAATCTGTTATTCATGCTTAAGAGAGGTCAAGGATATCACCTTTTAACTATATGCGTATCAGCGTATGGTTGGCAATTTTGTGGAAATGTTTTAGTGCTATCTACAAATTACTGCAGGATGCTCATTTCCTAAATTTACTTTTGATTTTGGCTTTTTCTCATTCAATGGTTTAAAATTCTGCTTTCTCATATAGCTGGATGGTGGAGGTGTTGCTAGTGGAGGTCTTCGTGAATTGATACCATGCATTGCAAGGACAGCAGTTGCTGTTGGAGTGGATGGGCTTTTCATGGAGGTACAGGAATCTGCTAAGCTAATCATTTGTGATTTGAGTTAGTGTGAAACTAGAATGTTTAGGGTTAATAATCAAGTTACAAGCAGTACCTCCTTCACCTCTTACCAAGGTTCCTTCAAGTATGCTAGGAGGGAGGAACTGTTCAGTAAATATTCTTTGATGTCCAATGAGGCAATATGAATTATAATTGGACTTAGAATTTTAAGAGTATGATACTCTCATTATTATTACTTTTGTTTTCTTTTTTAGTTTGTGTATCATTAGGTTTCTAAGAGCCTCTTTGGGTGTGTAGGTACACGATGATCCTTTGAATGCACCATGTGATGGCCCAACTCAATGGGTGAGTTTTATATATATCATGTTTGCTCCGATTCATGGAACTTTTCTCTGAGAATTCACTCCCTTTTGAGGTTGCTTCCACATGTAGAGAATTTTATTTTATTTATTTTTTTCCAGAAGAGTTTATTGAAGCTGTAAACACTTTAATTTTTTGCTTATTTATGTAAATAGCCTTTGCGTCATTTGGAGGAACTGCTGGAAGAGCTTGTGGCAATTGCTGTAAAGTCCGTTACCATATACTTAATATGACTGATAATTCTTGTGTTTTAATGACTAAGAACTCTTTTCTTTAGCAATACATGTACATGGGAAGCGTGAGATATAAGTTATATGTCATGTGCATGTGGTTGTTGAATTCTTGGTACTGCTGCAGTTTTCATTGTGATATTCCACTGATTGGCCAAATGTACTTTCAGCTCCCCATTTAACTCTCTCCTCCTACAATTATCGCTATCATCCATTCATGGTTCTCTCTGCTGGACATGTATCTTGAGCCTTGAATATCTTTGTGACCTGGCATTCACTTCCATAACCAGTAAACGGTCTTACCTGTAATATGTAGAAATCTTCTTTTGAGTTCTATTATGGCGGTCTTTGGTTACGCTTACAAAGAATTATTGGTCTCATTGTTTGCTTTTCTTCTCAAAATTCTTCTTGCATAAGAACTAGTTCATTACTTAAAAATTAAAAATGAAAACAGAAATACTTATCTAATTCTTCCTTTGTCTATACCAATTTCATTTTCATCTTCAAAATTATAATTAAACTAGTTTAGAGGCCATGCATGCTGAGTTTCTCTCTCTCTATATAGATATATTTAAGTCAAAAATCTTTAAAGATTATAAACAACAAATTTTATTTTCTTCTCTTAATTAACAAATTAGCTACAAAAAATGACAAATGTTCATAAGATCATTTTAAGCCGTAGTTTTATTTAATAGTATAAACCCACATTTTCAATAAATTTAAAAATTCATAAATTTTATTTCTTATAAATTGAAATATGTTAAATATTTGTTTCCATATATGTAGTTTAAAATGAAATATAAAGGAAAAAAATTCAAAATAAAAACCTAGATTAATCAATTATAGAAAATGATTGATAAATCATTATATTCCAACAATGATACCACTTCTCTTCTACTACACAATCCATTCTGGTAAACTTTTGTCTTTCAAGAGTTGAACTTTTTCCTCATAAACAAATTCTTTGAGAAATTTTACAATTACATTGACAAAAATAAAGAAATATTCTAAAATATATGATCATGTTGATATTTGATTACAGTTATATTTACTAATTTTGTAAACAAAAGAATGTTGGTAGTTAAATTTTTTTTAAATACTAATATAATAAAAAAGAACTATCTTTTTGGTGTATTTTTCTCAGTTCCAATGAAATCTACAAATAAAAAAACATATAAAATGACAATACTAATATAATGTAAAATAAATATTCTAGCAAAAAAAGAAAAAGAAAAGAAAAGAACCGTAGTATAATTTTTCATTGAGAAACAACGATTGGAAACTCTCTCTCTACATTTCTCTCGTCTTTTTCCTGAATTGAGTGTGAAATTTACAAAGGAACATTGAGATATAAATAGAAAGCAAGAGAGGAAAAAAGAAAAATAAATACAAAGAAAGAATTTGGGAACCTTTTGTTTTCCTCATTAAGATATCAATTAAAAACATTCCAAATAAAATTTATAAGTTTTAATTGTTTCACATTGAAACATAAAGAGAAAGTAAGAGAAGATAAAAAGTCCCCAAGAGGTAGCTCAATCGGCTGTGAACCACGCCTTATGAAGCGTAGGTCATAAGATCGAATCCCCCCTCCCCCTACCCTTGTGTGGACACTCCCCCTACCCTTGTGTGGACATGTCAAAAAAAAAAAAAAAAAAAAGAGAAGATAAAAAGAAAAATAAAGAAAGATAGAGAGACCTTTGGTTTTCTTCATTAAGATATCAATTAAATATATTCCAAATAATATAAGGGGAAAGTAGGAAAAGATAAAAAGAAAAATAAAGAGAGAGAGATAGAGAATTTGTGAACCTTTTGTTTTCTTCATTAAGACAATTAAGTATATTACAAATAAAACCCTTATGTTTTAATTGTCTCACTAAGAGGTTAAAATCAAAAACACCAATTCTAAGCAAGAGAATTTATAAACCTTTTGTTTTCTTCATTAAGACAATTAAATATATTACAAATAAAACCTATATGTTTTAATTGTCTTACATTAAGATAAAAGCATAAAGTAAAAGAAGATGAAAAGAATATTAGATAAAGAGAGAGAAAGAGAGAATTTGAAAACCTTTTGTTTCCTTCATTTAGACAATTCAATGCATTATAAATAAAACTCCAATGTTTTAATTATCTTATTAAAAGACTAACATCTAAAACACAACGATCGCAATTCTATGTACTTTCTAATATGACCGATTGAAGACACGTGTCGCAATTCTAGGCTCTTCCAAGCAAAAACTCGCTTTATATATATATATATATGAGAAATAAAGATCGGAAAATAATTGCGATAATTTTTATTGAGAAACAACGAATAGAATCTCTCTCTCTTGTCTTTTTGGGAATTGATTGATATAAATAGACAAGAAAAGAAGAAAAAAATAAAAATATATGGGACCAAAACAAAATGAAAGAACATAAGCACAGAAAATAAAGATAAAAAAAACATATAAAATGACAATACTAATATAATGAAAAATAAATGTTTTTCCTTTCAACCATCCCCGCATATATATAAAAGTAAAAGAAAATAATTTTAAGACATACATGAAAACAAATAAAAAAATTATATGATTGAAAATTTGAGTATGAAATATATTGAAAATTTGAGTTTCTCTGAAAGAAACTCTCTCACTATTATTTTCCTAATTCAATGTAAAATTTACAAAAAGAAAATTAATTATTAAAATATTCCAAATAAAACTCATATGTTTTAATTGTCTCACATTGAAACATAAAGAGAAAGTAAGAGAAGATAAAAGAAAAATAAAGAAAGATAGAGACCTTTGGTTTTCTTCATTAAGATATCAATTAAATGTATTCCAAATAATATAAAGGGAAAGTAAGAGAAGATAAAAGAAAATAAAAGAGAGAGAGAGAAAATTTGAAAACCTTTTGTTTTCTTCATTTAGACAATTTAATGCATTACAAATAAAACTCCTATGTTTTAATTATCTTATTAAAAGACTAACATCTAAAACACAACGTGTCACAATTCTAGGTACTTTCTAATATGACCGATTGAGGACACGTGTCGTAATTTAGGTTTTCTCCGAGCAAAAACTCGCTTTATATATATATATGATGAGAAGCAATTACCACACTTCAATTAACAGCTCAAAAACACCATCATTCTGCATTTTGTTAGAACTGAAAGGAAAATAAACTGTGACTCAAATGGCACTTCCTTCCCATAGAAAGAATGGATAGAGGGTAAGGTATTAAGTTCAAAGACCACTAGATCCATGTATAACTTGCCAATAAAAAATGAATGTTGAACTGAGAAGATTTAGTACAAAAGCATTTTGAGTTTGCAGCCATACTCTCTTGCATGACATTGGAATATTTTACTGCAATCTTCATGACTCAGTTGCAATCATTATTAGTTTGGATGGCACTATGAAAATTGGAGCCATTATTACGGAAAATATATGAAAACTGACAATGTCATTTTATGAAATTCTAGAAATAGTTTTGCATTAACAATCATCTTATTTCAATTGCTATGAGAGAAAAACCTGCTTAATCTATTTTCTATGTAAAACCAAATTAAATAATTAAATCTATTTGTGATGTCTGCATTTTTCTTTATCTTTTGAAATTTAATTGGAACTCAATTAACTTGGATACTAACCCCTCTCCTCCATGATTATTAAAAAAAAGAAGAAGAAGAAGAAGAAATAAATGATCTAGAGCAACATTATACATATCTTGGTGCATGTCTTCTTATATAATGTTCAATTGTCACTCCAGACGTCAATGTTGACATGGATGTTTTCCTCTATTGACATCTTGTAGAGGGTAAGCAAGGAAAGCAACACTTCAAGATTGATCTCACGCTTCGTGATTAGAGAGACTAGCACTTCTCTCAATGGTAAGCAGGCTAAACCTTTTTTTTATTTTTTATTTTTATTTTTATTTCCTCCAATTGGCTAAAGAATATGTTTGCTTGTAATATACTATTTAAAATACTATAAAAAAAAAATTGTCTTCAGTATAAAATGCATTGAAAAATGGTTTCATAATTTCAATATTTCATTTGCAACCCAAAAGATCTTCGTTCATGACGTGGGGATTTCAAGACAATAGCAAGCGTGGTGACCACAAATAGACTATTACTGTAGTTTCTTTGCTCTTTCTGATAACAAGGATGCTCTTGCTCTGAGTTTCTTTTACAGGGTTTCAAGTTCTTAACCTTTTTTTCTTTCTTGTTTTTTGATAGGTGGGTTTCAAGTTGTTATGCCTGTTTAAAATATACATTCATATAGGTTTCTATGAGCCACTTCGAGTTTAATTGAAGTTGCATGCCTTCTGTAGTTTTTTTTTTTTTATAATTTTTTAATATTTTGTTTCTTATGAAGTAAAAGTTGATATTGCTTTGCATCATGTAGCTGGTACCTCATCTTTGAATCTAGAAATATCTGTGAAAATTTCCTGCTTAAAAAGTATTGCTGCCATTGTATTTCTGGTTATTCTCCGGTTTCAGTTTTTCTGGCTATAGCCAAAACAGTTAGTTTAAAAGATATTTCTCAATATCATTCAACTATTTAAATCCGTTGAATGAGCTGGTAATTATCATTTTGCTTTTTGGCTGGAGATACCACTAGGTAGGAATTTGAGGGGTTTAGTTTAAGGGCCTATTTGGGATTACGTTAAAGAGTTTAAAAAGTACTTTTAGTACCTAAAAAGCCGCGCCAAACAAAAATTGACATGTTTAGTAAAAAATTTCAAAAGTACTTTTTGACTTTTTTACTCTAAAAATGACAAAAACGCATTTTTGGTAAGTTTAAAAATGAGACTTTTTCCAAATAGTGTCTTTTAACTTAAGCTATATTTCTCAAATGCAATATTAAACAGGTTCTAAGACATTTATTATAAATGAAGGCATTCACATTCTTCCCGTTTCTGTATGGTCAATCTAGATGTGAGTAGGCTGAGTTTTAGTTTGAATCATCCTCAATTGGAGGAAATGAGAATAAACCCACTCCCAATCCACAAATTATGAGTCGATTAAGGAAACAACGAGGCGTTGAAGATGCATCTTGATATGCAGCATGTAGGGCTCAGATCAGGGAAATGTATTTTAAAGAGGTCTAGTATTCTCTATGTCAAAAATAAACCTCACAGCCTTGGAGCACAAGATAGCTTAATGCATATTTGGTATTCAGTTGAACCATTCATATTTAGGTTAAAGTGATGCTACTCTTCACACTTATTTCACATTGCTTGATGTAGCGCAATTTAAGGTTTTTTTTTTTTTTTTAGTGGCTAATATGAAAAGCCATTTAAAACATATCACGTCAGGTATGAAATGATTGTGAAGAGTTTATCATCTATGTGAAATTGACCATTAATGCAAATGTTGGGCATCCGTTCTTATCCCTTTTTTTTCTAATTTTTTGGAATATGATTGTTCTTTAATTAATTTCTTTTTCCTACTGCTATATTTGCAGGTTAAAGGATGCAGACCAGAATCAAACTTAAGAAGATATCCAACAGAGAAATGGAACAACTTATGTTCTGGTTCATGAGGGTTGCTGGACCTGTGGTAGCTGGAAAAATTATAAACCATTGTCTTCGTCTGTGCGTGCCCTATAGTTTTTACATGGGACTATCAAAATGATAAATCTTCTGATCCCAATAAACCAGGGTTTTGAGTCAAGAGTCAACTTTAATTTTAGCCAAGTTGAGGCCAATGTTTGAACTTATTACCGAGTTAGATAATCCATTTAAACTTGTTTCATTTATTTTGGAGCTAATTTTAACATGCTTACGAGTTGTTCAATTAACTTATTCATTCCACATATACAGCTTTAAATTATTATTTGTTTGGCACATGGCATGTCAAACGAAAAATCATCTAACATTAATTGATTGGATTTATCATGGCATAGCTCTATCTGGCATAACAAAAAACGGTGGTTGGAGTTATTTTATTTTTTGTTAAAGTTCATATATTGTACTCCATTTGAACTATTAACCAATTGATAATGTTCTACATTTTTTTTTTTTTTTTTGACATGTCCACACAAGAAAAGGGAGAGGAGATTTGAACTTGTGATCTCCGCTCATTAGCGTTATCATAGCGATTTAACTATCTCTTAGAGACGACAATGTCCTTTCTAAACTTTCAATTGTAGTAATGTCTTATCCAAACTACTAAAATATTGTCAATGTTTTCCTAAAGATGAAACTACCTTTAGTAAAATAAAACAAAAAATACTAAAACTTCTATAAAACTAAAACATATATATAATTCAAGCGGTGCCCAAATAAAATAATAATAAAAAATCCTTTTATAAGAAAAAAATTAAAAAATTGCGAAATTGAAAATTTTCGTTTAAAAACATTTTTTTTTTAAAAAAAAATCAAAAGCTTCACTTTTATTAAAAAAATATTTTTTTTCTCAAATTTATAGGGAAACTTTTGTTTTATTGAAAAATTTATAGGGGTATTTTTATCTTTTTGCTAGCCTTAGGGGGAGAGAAATTATTTATTTATTTATTTATTATTATTTTTATGGCTGGGAATGAAAATTGCTGTGCATCAGTGCATGCGTATATGAAAAGGAAACGTGCAACCCTCACGTTTGGGAAGGGGAATATCTTTTTCCTTTTTCTTTTTTTAAGTTGTTGGAGAAATTTCTTTGGATAAAGTTTCTTTATGTACATGTATATTGAAGGAATTATAAGCCTTGTGGGTTGTGGTGTGTATATATATATAGAGAGAGAGAGAGAGAGAGAGAGATACCCCTCCTTACCTTTGCTCACACACACAACAAAAAAACCGCTTGCTTTCAATATTATTAGGGTTTCCTCTTCTCCTTACCTAATCCTCACGGAAGAAAATCTTTTCTTCCCATAATTATCAATATGGTGAGACCAAGAGGCTTGAAAAATTGAGATCAAGAAAATAGAGAACAAGGAATCCATGTACTGCACCTTCTCCAAGCGGCGCAACGGCCTCTTTCGAAAGGCGAAGAAACTAGTGGACTTATGCAGTGTTGACATCGCAGCTATCGTGTTCTCGCCGAATGAGAAGCTCTACGCCTACGGGCACCCGTCAGTCAACTCCGTTGTGGATCGCTTTCTTGGAGAACAAGAAAGACCCTTGCATGGGGATGAGATTGATGGAGATACTGATCCTCAGTGAACTCCGAGATCGTGCATGAGGATACTGGGGATTTCTTGGGAGCCAAACAAGAGAAAGAAACGGCTGTCGCCGGAGGTAGTGAGAGTGTTGGGTTTTTGTCGGACGAGCATATTTGTGACATGGAATTGCGTGAACTTGAGCAGTGCAAAGATTTCATGGAAGATTTGGTGAAAAAGGTGGCTAATCGAGTAGAAGAGATGGTGACGAGGAGGGTCTCTTTGAAGGATTTTCTGTCCATGAATTCTAGTCTTTAAAGAAGAGCGTATTGTGTAGATTAATTCTTCATTAATTAGGGCAATTTGTGTTTTCTTGTTCTGTAAGGTACCGTGTATTTCTCTGCCGCTGTTCCTTAGGGTTTAGGGTTTAATAGGTAGGGTTTCTAAATTTGTAATATTTTCTCTTTGTGAGAAAGGAGTTCATTAATTTGTTGTAATTGTCCTTAATTAAGTCGGCAATCTAAAACTTCTCTGTGGTTTTTTTTTTTTTTTTTGGTTTTCTTTTTCATTTAGCTCCATTGATAAAGTTTTTGTTTTGAGAAGAAATTTCTCTTCTTTATATATAGAGTTAGAGAATAACTTCAAGTCTTCAAGTCTTGGTGTAAATTTGGTATTTTACATCCTCCAATAGAAAACAAACATATCAACTTAAAATGCTAACAATAGTATCCCTTTACACCAACTATTTTTTTTTTTCTTGACAAAATATCAATGCTATGGGCTCTCCTCATGTTCTCCTCTTAGTCTTAGGTGAATATTATTTAAAAAAAAACAAGTGAGAGAAATAAGTGTCACTTTTTTTTTTTGAAAAGAATATCCATCTAGGACTACGAGGATGCTATGAGAACACGAGGAGGACACCTAGCATTCACTTATACAAAATACCAATTGATAAAACCACCGGAGTCACTGCCTTGGTTGATTTTTGAGACTTTGGTATTGACAGCTCGAAGGTGGATGAAGGGTTTGGTGGTGGGTCGGCGTTGTAGATACGAGAGTTTTATACAATATCATGGTAGAAGGTGCGCCCATATTATTAATGCAACCTTATATATATATCCACCATTGGTGTCCCACATACACCAATATAAATGGTAACTCAAAAACTCTCCAACGTAAAAGAAATATCCACCATTGGTGTACAAAAGTAATGTTTTATAGCGGGTTCTTTGTTTGAATAATAATAAAAAAAATGATTAATATGATATAAAAGTAAAAATGTTTAAAAGTTAACTTTCTAAAGAAAATTTGAGTTGAGTATTTAGCACTTCTCATTTTTAAAAATGTTCTGCGATTTAAGTTAGAGGAGTGCTACACATCTCAATTTTTATTTTTATTTTCTCAAAAATGAGTTCTCAAATGATCTGTTACCTTCTCATGAGATTTATTATTTTAGAAAGTATGTAAGTAATGTAACCAACTCATAGGATGGTGACACATTATTTAGGAACTTATTTTTTTGGAATAAAAATTTGAAATGTGTAGAATTTATCTTTAAGTTATTTGTTAATGGTCGTGACAAAAAAATATACGGTACGTTTATTAATATATTTTAGGGTTTACCTTGATTTTTAGTTAAAACAAATGTTATGGAGCATACAGCTTTTTAAAATTAAAATGCACTTTTTAGAAAGATTAAAAAAAAAAAAAAAGTGGGTATGGCTATTTTTAAAGTGAAAAAAGTGAAGAAGTGTTTTTGAAACTTTTTATCAAATATATCAAGTTTTAAGTACTATTATATAAAGATTTAACACTCAAAAAAGTTCAATTTAAAAAAAAAAAATACTCGTTTGCCAAAAGAATTAAAAGAATATTTAAAAGTTTAAAATGTTTAAAAATAACTGAATTACACTTTTGACAAAATTTTAAAAATCAAACTTCTATTTAGAAACTCTTTTTTCAAACGCAATTCAAATAAACTTTTATAGCTATGATTTTTTTTTTTTCTTTTTTTAGTTAAAAAACACAACTATCTAGACTGTCATTGTCATGGATAGAGATTGGGTGCAGTATAACTGCCGTATCACTGTCTGTTCTGGAGCCCTACCCATATTTAGAGTTGTAATCTTTAATCAATAATCACAACGTCACCGACTCACCAGCGTACGAATCTTCCTCTAGAGGAGAGGTGATCAGGTGCATCACGGACCACAAATTCCTCAACTATAACAACAATTTCCGTGGGATTTCCGTTGACCCACCAGAAGTTCTTAACAAATAATCACCAATAGTTTCACGCCAAGTGTACCCCAAGCCGCTCACAGCTTATCCTTCCTCCTCGAAGACAACACTCAACAAACCCCACGCACTGCGGACTAGACTATAAAAGGAACCCCTATTTTTCGAATCAACTCCAGCATTGCCGTATTGCTTCTCTCTCTAGGGTTTCGATTTTTCTCCCTGCTAGGGTTTCATCAAGCATCAGTTTGGAATCTTCTTATCGCAATTCTTTAAAAATTTAGGGTTTTTAACTCCCAATTTTTGAGAAGTTCTAGTCTTTGTTCGACGAAATTGTGAAAACAATGCCTCCACGAACGGTGAAGAGAGGTGGGGCGTTGGGGCCGAGGAGAACGGCGAGAGCCACCAGAGGGGCCCAGAAGGCCCAGAGTCAGCCGCCGGAGGCTGCCACCGAAGAGGTGGCGAAGGTCGAGGAGGTCCCCGTTCAGGCTGTGGAGGAAGTCAAGGTCGAGAAGAAGCCGGTCGTCGAGGAAAAGCCGGTTCCGGTCGATATTGAACCGGAGGTGAAAGGAAACGCTAACGGGTCGGGTCCGGAGAAAAGTAAGTTGTGCTTGTTCTGAGTCGTCGAATTTGATTTGGGTTTGACGGGCTTGAGAAAATTGAGTTTGAATTATAATTATTATGTGTTTCATGTGTGTGGATATTGTGTGGTAGACTTGTTGAAATTGTTCAAAGTTCGTCTTTCTGTTTGGGGTATTGGCAAAAAAAAAACGTTTTCTGTTGTTGTTTATTGCTTGATGGTTATGTTGCTTCAGATCCAATGTTGTTCTTCTTCTTCTTCTTCTTCTTCCTCTTTTCTATTTATTTATTTTATTTTGTAAAGAACAAATTTGTATGGGTTGGTCCGGAGAAAAGTAAGTTTCTTCTTCTTCTTCTTCTTCTTCTTCTTCTTCTTCTTCTTCTTTTCTATTTATTTATTTTATTTTTTGTAAAGAACAAATTTGTATGGGTTGGGTCCGGAGAAAAGTAAGTTCTTGTTTTGATTCATTGAATTTGATTTGGGTCTGATGGGATTGAACAAATTGGGTTCAAATTATAATTATTATGTGTTTCATGTGTGCGTGTGTGGATATTGTGTGGTTGACTAGTTGGAATTGTTCAAAGTTTTTGTTGTTCTGTATGGGGTTACTGCCAAAAAAAAAAAAAAGAAGGAACGTTTCTTTTGTTCTTTATTTCTTGATGGTTATTTTGCTTCAGATCCAATGTTGTTTTGCTCCGTTTTTTTTTTTTTAAAAAAAAAAAAAACTCTTTTTTTAGGTAAAGAACAAATTTCTATTACTTTGTGGATTTTGTGTGTTATTTGCTGGTCTGTACTTGATTGAGATCGGCTGTGTTTATGGATGGGCCGGGAAACAGTTTTATGAGTGAGAGAATGATAGAGTAGAAAGGCGTTCAATGGGAATGGTTCAGCTGGAGCTTGTGGTGTTCAGTCCACATTTGCATGATCAGGGGCTGAGGCTTTTGCTTTTGGTTGTGCATTTACTTGTAGTTAGTTTGGTCAAAATTAGTTACAATATAGAGGGCAAGTCATTTTGATTTCCTTTTCATGAGAACACCATTTTTGTTGGAAACCTAGGATTACAAGTGGATGGTTATATTGTTTATAGATCACATGTGAGCGATTTGTCATGTATTGATAAGATATCTCTGTGATAATTATGAGAAACATATAAATACCAAGAAGGATGAGGACTTTTTGTGGGTTCTGTTAATTTTGTATTATAAGTTTCCTTAAGCATATTGAACTTGAGCCTATTTTGACGGGGCTGGATGGATCCCCTTATTTTGTGACAGAAGAAGAAGAGGTGAAGGAGTCTGTTGATGAATATGAAAAAGATGAACGGTTGGAACTAGAGGATAATGACCCTGAATATGAACATGAGGAGTATGGTGGGGTTGATTATGATGAGAAGGAAATAGAACAAGAGGATGTTCAGGAGGTGGGGATGAAGGAGAGGAAGAATTTGAGGAGAATGTTGGTGAAGAAGAAGAGGGTGATATGGTTGAGGAGGACATGGAAGATGTTCATGAAGAACTTGAGGGTGAAGAGGATGATGAGCAGCATGCTGGTGAAGAGCAAGAGCATGCACAGCTGGTTGATGCTGAGGAAGAGGAGCACCAGGAAGTTGTGAAAGAGAGGCGCAAGCGTAAAGAGTTTGAAGTATTTGTTGGTGGTTTGGACAAGGATGCAAGTGAAGATGATCTTAGGAAAGTTTTCAGTGAAGTTGGTGAGGTTACTGAAGTCAGGCTGATGATGAATCCTCAGACTAAGAAGAACAAGGGTTTTGCATTCTTGCGTTTTAAAAATGTGGAGCAAGCAAAACGGGCTGTTACAGAGCTGAAACACCCAGTGGTAATCTTTGATCTTCTCATAGTTTGAACAGGAAATTTTATTCTTCACGTTGTAAATTATATTTATGTTAATGACTGCTATCCAGATCAATGGGAAACAGTGTGGTGTTACTCCAAGTCAAGACAGCGACACCCTTTTTCTGGGTAACATATGCAAGACATGGACAAAAGAAGCCGTAAGTATATTGGTTCACTTAATGCCACCTTCAACTTTATTAGTCATGAGCTGGAGTTGCTAAATGCCTGATTGTGTTATCAATCTTGGTTTCAGTTAAAAGAGAAGTTGAAACATTATGGAGTCCATAATGTTGAGGATTTGACATTGGTTGAAGATGGTAACAATGAGGGAATGAATCGGGGGTTTGCTTTTTTGGAATTTTCGTCTCGTTCAGATGCCATGGATGCCTTTAAGCGTCTTCAAAAGAGAGATATTGTGTTTGGAGTTGATAGGCCTGCAAAGGTTTCTTTTGCAGATTCTTTCATTGACCCTGGTGACGAAATTATGGCACAGGTAATCTTTTGGGTCTAAATTTTCTGCCTTCTGTTAGGGAAACTGCAACTCCTCATCGTTTGGCTCTATTCTGACCTTGTTTATCATGGGTGTACCATGTCAAGCTAGGGATGCTAATAAGTTAATAACATCTTGTCTTGAATAATGTATACTTACTATTACTTATGGAGAATTTAGTTTGAATATGTGCATCTACTTATTCTTTAATCACTCAATCTGATTTGTGGTTGAGTTACAGTGATATCTTTTGACAAAGTAGATTGAAGTTCTTAGAATCTGTGTCTATTTTTTTTTTTTTTTTTGGCTTTTGTATTTGTTGAATCTCCTTGAATGTTTACTCTTTTACTTTTGATGAGGAGAATCTTTGAGCATTCATATTAGTTTATGTGTAGGAGTCAAATAGGTTTGCTATACGCTTTAATTGAGCATGCTTAGTAAGGTTTTTGGAATTGCTGCTCACATACTTTAAGTTACAGGTTAAAACTGTATTTGTTGATGGTCTGCCCGCTTCATGGGATGAGGACCGTGTCCGAGAGCTTCTCAAGAAATATGGAGAGATTGAAAAGATTGAGCTTGCCCGGAATATGCCAACTGCAAAGAGAAGGGATTTTGGTTTTGTTACATTTGACACTCATGATGCATGATGACATGTGCTAAAAGCATTAACAATGCAGAGTTGGGTGAAGGAGATAGCAAGGTTAGTCTTGGTTTTAAGAGCTTATGATATTTCAGATTTTGCTCAATGTTGTACTTGCCTTGTTTGTGCATGGCTTTGTATAATAGTTTATGGTCTTATTTCAGGCTAAAGTTAGGGCCAGATTGTCAAGACCACTTCAGAGAGGTAAAGGAAAACATGTTAGCCGTGGAGATTACCGATCTGGGCGCGGGGTTGGGAGAGTTGCCAGGAGTTCATGGGGTCGTCCAGCACCACGTAGTCTCCTATGCATGGAATAAGAGGAATCGCATCCCACCAGTCAGTATGAAGAGATCTGGTGGCTTGAGAGATAGAGCCCTGTTGTGTCCATGCCGACAAGAGGCAGGCCCTTGGCTCCTCCAGCTAGGTCCTATGACAGAAGAGCACCTGGTATACTGAATTTCATGTGTTCAATGACTGCAGGCCTGCACTTTTGCATCTGAATAATTATCACTTTGCACTTTATTGACAGTTCCTTCATACCCAAGAGTAGCTTGAAGAGAGATTATGGTCGTGATGATCTTCCTCCTCCAAGGAGCAGAGCTGCTACAGATTATGGTCCTAGGGCTGTTCCAGAAAGACGCCCATCATATAGAGATGACTACTCTTCCCGTGGTCCTACTTACTCTGATATTCCTAGAACTACATCCCAGCTGCAAGGAGAGCTTATGTGGATGATGGCTATGGCCAAAGGTTTGAAAGACCTCCTCCTCCTCCTCCTCCGAGTTACCGTGAGGGAAGGGCTCGTGATTATGACTCCATTTCAGGGTCAAAACGACCATATGCTGCTCTGGTTAGTGTTACTGTCAATATGGCCTTTGATATATGCCATTTTAATATCGTATTCTGTTTTCCCACTACTTTCATATTTGAGTAATTTCTGAAGTGCGTCTGATATGTGGATTTATAATTCCAGGATGATGTACCCCCTCGTTATGCTGATTCAGGTGTCCGCCAATCTAGGGCTCGATTAGATTATGAGTACAGTGGTGGTGCATCTCAATATGGGGATGCTTATGGTGATAGGTGTGTTGTTGTTTTCTGAATTGAAAGCAGATATACCTCTCTGTCTCCTTTTTCTTACATGTGTGTAGCTGTGGTAACTTACTTTTCTGTGTTTTTGGCTGGTAGACTTGGGAGATCTAATCTAGGATATAGCGGAGGCAGAAGTTCTGTCTCAAGTCAGGATTCACATGGGCTCTATAGCAGTCGTCAGGGCATGAGTTATGGAGGAGGAGGTGTGTTGAGTTGGTAGCAATCTGATTTGACATTCACCACTTAAGTGCATTTGTTGAAGTGATCTTGTTCTTGATTTTGCTTGTTTTTCAGGTTCTTTTGGCAGTAGTGATGTTGGTGGAATGTACTCATCAAGCTATGGTGGTGATTATATGTCCCGTGGAAGTGATGTATGCTTCTAACGTTCTCCAATTGAATGATAGTGTTGATCATCAAGTCTTTTGCTATTTAGTATAGTTATTCTATTTCTGGCATCTGTAACAGGTTGGTGGTAGCTCTTACTCATCAATGTACTCTAGTCGTGGTGTGGGTGGCAGCAGTTACATGGGAACTGGTGGTTCTGGATCATATTATTGAGGTATGTTTTTTTATGCTGCTACTGTGTTCTTTGGTAAAGTGCATAGGAATTAGGTAGTTTAAGTGTCTTACGCATCTTTTAATTGGAGAACGACATTTTCCTGGACGCATGGTATCTCTTTGATTTTCTAAGAGGTGTGCTTGGTAAAACTTGGGAGCAGTATGGTCACAAATGAATTTGTCTATGGAACAGATCTGACATGACAAAGATGCTGCTGTAGGATGTGAACTAAATCAAGCTTATGCTTTATGATGCCTCTGGTGGAGTGAGTGTTGCAAGCTTAAAGGCCCTCTATAATTGTGGGAGAGTTTTACCGAAAGGGGCTGTGTTGGTTGAAGCCATCTTAGAAATCTATAAATGTGATTAGTTTTTAAGTCGGAATTTTATGCTGTATGGAAAACTAAAGTTATTCAGAAATGAATTCAAGAAGTGATTAGCATGTGGTATGTATGAATTACATATTTTATTTTCTATATAAGACTCCACTTGATGGACAAATGTGGAGTTGTGCTGCATCATCTGTTCTTCTGGACAGAACATGATGAGATTGAGGCTTTTTTCTGTAATTGGTTAAGGGATTTTTGGAAATCTTCTTGTGCTTGAATTCATTGGAAAAGTTCTGGTTATTTCACGGGAAATCTTCTTGGCTTCTACTAGACATTTTGGTTATCATGGACCACATGCTCTTTTCAGCAATACAACCTTAATGAATATGGAAGTGCATAAACAAGCTACTTCCTGAAGGTAGTAGAACATATTGAGCTTGTTTGGAACAGCTATGAAGTATGAGAAATGAGGTCATAGATTGTTCCTACATGTTAGTCATTTTGTTTTCATTTGGTTGATATAGATTGGGAATTGTATGTCATTGGTTGTGGAAAACTAGTGCTACTTCCCAACTCATTGAGAACACTCTAGCTGATGGAATGTAGAAGACAAGATTAATGGCATGCTAATTAATAGTTTGTATGTATTTTTGTTTGAGGAATATCAACTGACCAACCCCTGTACAATGGACTAGTCTTTTAACCCTGTGAGAGCTTCATTGGAACTTGGCCCCCTACTAAATTATTGGTAATATAAAGCCTCAGAGCTTGTATAATTAATGGAGAAGTTAAGGATGGAGAACTGCATTTGTAATCCCCATCTTTCCAGAATTTTAATAACCCAGAGACAGCGCCTTCTTGTATGGATCATAAACGGGTGATGCTTTTCAAATTGGTTGAGAAAAACTTGGGGATTGGTTACTGCCCCCACTTTGTTGAGGTTTGTTCTACCAAGGATTTTCTTCTATGAATAAATTATTGAGTTTTACACCTTCGCAATGGTTAGGACTGAGTGATTTCTTAATCAATTTTTGCAATGTGAGTCTCAAGTTTTAGCTATTCATTTTTTTTATTGGAAGGCTGCTGTTGACTTTGTGAGAGTTGAGCATGGTTCTTATGCAAGCTGTTTCTTATTAGGCTTCTTCTCGGGGTTTATGGGGGATATGGCTGTGTCCATCTGTTCTGGATAAATCAGGCAGGCATTATTGATTCATCCAGTGAAATGTTGGAAACTTTCTTTCCTTGGTTTGAAGTGATGAGTATTGGGTTTTGTATAGAAAACTTCCATTAGGTTATGGGTCAGACTAGAACTAGATAGTAGTAATATATGTTTGTTTTTGAGTGAATTTTAACCATTTTTGTATGCTTTTACTGGAACTCTTTTAGCCTTGGATTCCAAGTCTCACAAGGCGCAGCTCCTCACAAGTTGTTTGGCTGCCTTGAAACTCTTTTAGCCTTTCAGGTGCTACAACACCTTGTACTTAATTTGACACTGTTTTGTGTCTTTATATACAGTTTCTGTGAAATGAAGTGATAATTCTTGAAATTTTGTTTCTGTTCTCTCTCTCTCTCTCTCAAACAAGCACACGTATGTAGAGACACCGCTGAATTAACAAAATATAAGGTGGTTGTGTTGAAAATTGAGATGTGCCAAAAACATAGATGGAATGAATGGTTTGTGTATGCTATGAGAGTCAGCTCTCTATATGCAAATCATGTAAACAAAAAGCAAAACAAAACAAATGTATTATCTACTCTGCATTACTTGCTACAAGAATGGCTGGTAACTAGCAAAATGGGACTCACCTTCTACGCAATCACCGACCTATTTTTTTAACAAGAATTAATCAAAGGGTTATTTGAAACTGTTACATTAACATTGTGAATAAAAATGTGATATATGACATTACTTTCATATATAGTGTGTAGTTATATTGGAAACTGCATTTTTATCCGTTGCTCAATCATGTAATCAGTCGGTCTTAGAAAATCAATTGGAATCGTCACGGCATAATTAAAGTGTAGACTCTTCGTAATGGTAATGGATAGTACAAGACTGCGACAAGCCCTTCATCAATTCCCTCAAAACAGCCGGAAGAATCTTTCAAAGTTGTTTCATAAATTATATAATCTTGAAATGTAATCAATTTTAACCCAAGTTGAACTTGTATATAAATTGTGTTATGATTCTTATGGAAAAAGTTGGCTTTGTTTTCATCATTTTATTCATTAATTCTTACGCTACAGTTTAACAAAATGATTCTTTCGTACAAAGAGTTCGTATGAAATACAAATTTACCATTTACATAAAAAAATAAAAAAAAAATAAAAAATAAAAAATTAAATGATCTTGATTAAGAAATATTTCCAAAATGCATTATTTATTTATTCTGAAACATTTAGTAATTTCAATATGTATTACTAATATTTTCGGAGAAAGAGTTTCCTAATAGTGCGAGTTTCTGAGTAATTCTAAAAGTTTCTTGTGTCTTTCCAAAAATAAGGTGATTTTTAAAATCATTATTTGATTAAAATCCAATAATGATCAATCATAAGCCCAAGAGTAATACTACAAGTCACTCTTATGTCACTTTTGTGTCCCTCCAAGATTGATGTGGCTTTTAAAATTACCATTGGACTTATGATTACTCATTATCGGATTTTGATCGTGATAATTTTAAAACCACATCATTATTAGAGACACAAGAGTGACTTTAGATTTACTCCAAGCGGAATGATGATTTTAATAGCGACATTATCCTTAGGGAGACACAAGAGTGACACAAGGACTTGTTTGCCCCCGCAAAGTCGCAAACACAAGTTACCAATTAGGAGAAATTTCACTTTAGACCTTTGAATTACCATGCGTTTTGACAAGACCTCACAAACTTCAAAACCTCTCAATTTAAACCCCTAAACTTTTACTTTTAATCAATTTGAATCCATTTGTCATATTTTAAACATTAAAAGTGATGATATTTACACCCTTAACGTTTTTATAAAATTACAAATTTACCCTTAATTCCAAAACACTTAAAAAAAAAAAAGGAGATATTTTAGTCTTTTTAGGTATTGCCATTAAAAGTTAATGGGTAAATTTGATGAAGAAATTTAAATTAACTGCAATTGAAAGTTAATGAATTTAAATTAAAAGGTTTTGAGGTTAGGAGCTTGTTAAAACGTACACAATGGAAGGGGCTTCTAAAAAAAACTTCTATTGAAGATTATATAAGAGGGTGGTAAATCAATATGGATCCGTGGCGCAATGGTAGCGCGTCTGACTCCAGATCAGAAGGTTGCGTGTTCGATTCACGTCGGGTTCATTTTCTAAACCTTTTTTTTTTTTTTTGCCAAAAATCGAATATTCCCATCAGGTAGAACTTAGAAGTAGAACCTCAATTATAGTCAGATATCACGTGGAAACAAATATTAGAATTAAAAATTTGTTAATTGAATTCTGACATCATGATTAGCCTAAATTTTAACAACTTATAAATAATAATTAATAAACAGCTTAGCATTATTAAACGCAAGATTAAGGTTGCATGATGTCATGGAGTATTAATAGGATTTGGAAAGAAGTCAACACCAACCTCTAATTGCTCCAATCACCATTTGAGCCCTTATCAGTGGAAAAATTAATATGATGGTTTGGAGCGGTATTTTTTGTGGGGGAGAGTAATGTGTTAGAAATTACTCTTATGTCGCTACATGAATGAGGTGATTTTTTATTAAAATTATAATTTGATCAAAATTTAATAATAATTAATAAAAGAGTGACTTATAGTATTGTTCGGAGTAAGGAGAAGAGAATTTAGTCATGACTTGGAAGTTAGAACTATAGAAAATCTTATTAAAGTGATATGCAGTAGTTTAGATTGTTAATGCTAAAGGATAAAAAATGATTGATGTGATTAAGTGATTAACCTTTTTAGTTAGGCGAAGAGCATTTGAAGTAATTTTGTAATGACATAGGAAAAAATGCTAGTCATATTTGGGCTATCACACCAAAAGATTAGTTAATTTGAAGTTTTTCTAGAATTTATTATATAGCCACCTAGTAACTAGGCAATGTAAAACTTAGCATTCATAATTATCTTTATAAATCATCAATTCTATGGCTTTTCCCCACCTCCCAACAATGGCTTCCACTTCGATTGTTGGTGTTGAGATTTTATTTGCTTTGCCTTTTATTTTTCCTTGTAATTTTTATCGTGTTTCTATTTTCAGTGCATTCTTGGAACTAGTCACATTTAACTTTTGTGTCGACCACCTTCCTCCACCTTGTCGATTCTTTGGTGTTGTTGTACCGAGATTTTATTTGCTTTGCCTTTTATTTTTCCTTGTAATTTTTTATTCTGTGTTTCTATTTTCTGGTCTGTTCTTGGAACTAGTCACATTTTCGCTTTTTGATAAAGCTTTTCCTTTCCTTACTGATTATTGATGGTCGGATTTGGTGTCTTCTACCAATCGTTGGTGGTCGTGATGGTAACCCTAATGGGTTTTGTTCCGTTTTATGGAATCTTGCCATCTATTACAGCCTTTATTGGCTGTTTCAGTTTGCTTGATGGGCCAAATAATTCATTTGATCCATTTTCAACTGTTCTTCGAAAGGCTCTATCGCCTTGTTTTTATTTTCTTGTAATTCCTTTTCCTTCTCCCACAAAAAAAAAAAAGAAGAAGAAGAAGAAGAAGAAGAAGCTACATTGGAATTAGATAGGCCATCTTCTTCTGGGAGTTGTTGAAAATTAGATCACCCACCAAGTGAGTCCAAGTTTTAAGTCTTTGACATACATGATAAGTTGCTTGGAAAAGGACATAAATTTCCCATAGATTTGAGTTTTCAGCTCAGTATTTAAGTGTCGTGTGACAATTAAATACGTTAAAAATGCTAAAAAGGCACGTAGAAATAAACACGAGATTGAAAAAACTTTCCTGCAACCAACTTTATAAAAAAACTTATGTCCCATATACATATTCCAAAAACGGAATTAGGGTAGCTTCCTACATTTAGCTGATGAACCACATCACCTTGGAATTCTTAATGAATAATACTATAGTTATTTCCACTTTTTTATACAATTTTTTTTACACCACCTATAAGTGTATAAAAATTATATAAATAAATGTAGCATTCATCATTGGTAATTGGCTGGACTTTTTTTTTTTTTTTTGAGAAAATACACTTTATCCTCTTTTCAGGGAAGTTGTATACCTCTTTTGATTCTACCTCAAATATTTAAAAATTGATAATGTATCCCGACAAAGGTTTTTTTTTTTTAACAATGTGGCCATTCTATTTAAAAATTCTTTCTTTTTGACTGTTTGGACTACATGTGCTTATCACACATTTTTTAGGATAGGAAAAATCTAAAAAGCCCCTATTTTGCTGAAAAAATAATAATAAAATTGGCCATTTGAGGGTGGCCAGCCACCCCCTTGGGTTGGATATCAGGTAAAAGAATTCAATCTTTTCCTTGAGCATTTCGTGCAGTAGTAGCTATTTATTTATTTAGCTACCCAAAACACAATTTTTTTATATTTTAACTGCTACATTTTTAATATAAATTCTAACCATTATCTATTTCATTCTTTACTTTATTTAATTATTATTTTTCAATGTAGTAAAGGGAGAGAAACCAATAAAAAATTAAAACTAAATATATTATTCACTCAATATGAAAGTTCACTTTGCTAGAGAGCCAAAACAAAACAAAAACTAATATAACCCCTTTTTAAAGCATCTGCTGGAGATCTTTCTAGGAATCAGGTTGCATCCTCAGACCATATTTATTTAATGGCTTGAGTCTAATTTTACCTCTTAATACTACATAATAAACATCAACCTTTTTTAATTTTTAATTTTTAATGAGTGGGTTTGATTAGAGGAGTGCAGAGAAAACAGGGAGTAAGGATTAGACTTTTGTTCATGTGTTTTAAGAGGTACCTTTATTCTGACATAAAAGTCAAAACTATTATGTTTTAAAACTGAAAACAAAAGATAAAACCAAACAGAGATTCAGACCAAAAGCCATCTGCCATTCATGAAAGAGAAAATACTAATATACGTTTCATTTTGGTCATTGAAGGCAAAGCTTTTAATAACATATACCCCTTCTCTCATGCATCAACAGTGCTCTCTCAATCAGGAACAATTTATGGCATTTACCGTTGGCAGACATGTTTCTGGCCCCAATCGATTATAAACTAAATTCACACAACTAACTTTCCCCTTTAAAGATAATCACGAAAGAGTCCAAAATTCCTTCAATGATTCATTCATATATGACAATCCTGATTCACTGAAATCAACAGATAGAACTGAACTTGCGAATAGGTCCAAGCACATGCTGAAGAAAGCATTCAACCTAAAGATGGGCAGGACAATGAGCTGTCTGATACACCATTTTCTTCTTCTCCAAGCATCTTAGACACTTGAATGAATGCAGTTTGATCAAATAACACTTGAAAAAACAAAAAACAAAAAACAAATTTGCGTTTATGAATAAATGGCCTCCTCACATTTACCCAACACTAAAATCTGATGCAGAATGTAGCTGCAGCCTGAACTCCGGATGAGGAGAAAAGTTGGTGCATTTAAACGGTGAACTTGATGTCGATGTTGGCACGTCTTGTTCACCGTTTGACGCACAAACTTTAAATCTTTGTTAAAGAGAACCTGAAAAAGTACTCTGAAAAATATTCTGGAATCAATCATATAAATGAAACATCTAAAACATAACACTAGATATGCAGGTATCTTCAAGCAGAATAAAGACAGATTACATTCTCCAACTCTTTTCAGTATGTCACATGAAGCATTGAAGCACAACATATTTAACACCACAAGTAGTCAAGAGCCAAGAGAATCAACTCTTTTCTAGCAGCATTTTATGCATTAATTAGAACACAAAGCCAACAATATATGATGGATGATGATGCCTCTACTGCCCCCACATTTAAGGAAAACAAGACTACACTGAAAATCAAGCTACAACTAGTGAATTCCCAAATTGAACACCAACAACTAAGCTACACAACTCACATCATCTCAGTCTCTTTGGCCTCTTTGAGCTAAAAAGCTCCATCGAGTCTCCAATGCCAAACCACTCAGTCCATTCCCCAACTCTCAACTGCAGCAAAACTACACAAAACAAAACAAAACACCAGTTGGGTGGCACCAACAAGGCCAAGAAACCAGTAAAATCCGACTGCCGATAAAGCGTTCTAAGCCTCCGGAGGCGAGGGCATTCGCTTTGCCTTCTTCTTCTTGCTCTTCTCAGAGAATGCCTTCGCAAATGCCTCCACGATCCGCTGCTGCGACTCCAGGATCATCTCGGTGCGTTTCATCTCCATTTCCATCCGCATCGCCTCAATCTCCCTTGCCATCTCCATCTTCATCTGCTCCATCCTCACAAACCCATCTCCCAAAACCTTGATCGCAGACACCATTTCCGTCACTGGGTCCCTCTCCCTCTTCCCCGAACCCTGCCTCGCCGAATTGCAGTCCTTCAAAACCCGAGCCCCAAAATTCCCACCAGAGCTCGAACTAGGGTTAGGGTTGGGGTTAGGGCTCGAATTCGAATTGTACTTGCTGCCGTAAAATTTCGATCCCGGCTGCGCTATACTCACTCCGGTGGGAATTCTAATCCGAAACCCACCACTACCACCGCCACCACCAATCCCATTGTTCCTATACAATTTGCTCATGTGCCTCATATTGGACCCTCCATTTTTGAACTCTTCGTACAGGTCCTGGTCCTCTTCGTTCTCCTCATCGTCGAGGTCGACTTCGTTCCCGTAATCGCTATCGGAGGCGTTTTCGATAGTGTTCTCGCGTCGCTTGGAGGCGGAAGCGGAGGATGGGGTGGATGTGGGGCCTTTTTCCATGGCGTCCATACGCTTGAAGTGGACCCAGGACGAGGCGAAGCGGGAAACGGGCATGGATCTCGCGCGCTGGAGCTCCGTTCGGTACCGCTTGCGGAGCTTCTCCATCTTGTGCCGGCACTGCACAGCGGTCTTGGCCGGCGCAGAGGCCGAGCATCGCCGAGCCACTGAGTCCGCAACCTCTTGCCAGTGGGTCGCCTTCAGGTTCCCCCTCCTGAGCGAGTACCACTTCTCGCGGTACGAGTCGATCAAGGCCACGGTCTCGTCGTGGGACCAGCACGGCGGCGGCAAGCGCCTCGACACGGTGCCGGTGGTGGTGGTGGCGGTGGTGGTGGTGGGTGTTGGTTGGGTCTCGGTTTCAGGTTCAGGTGGGGCCGGGAGAGAGAGGGGCAGTGGGACCGCCGTGGGTGGGCCCGGCGAGGCGGCGATGGGGCTAGCAGGCCTGTCGATGGCTGAGATAGCGTCTGTCGGCGGCGGCGAGGACGAGGAAGCCATAGAGGCTTTTAGGGCGAAGGAAAACAGAAAAGAGAGAGGATAGGAGAAAGGGAAGGGGAAATTAGGGAGGTGGGGTGAAGAAAAAGGAGTGGGGCGGCGCAGGATGATAGGAGGGAGGGGAGAGGAGACGAGTGGTGGTGGGTGACATAATGGGGTGGGTGGGTGGGAGGGAGGTGTGTGCAGCTGAATTTGAGATCTAGGTGGATGAGGCAGCCGCTTAGGTGGAGGGATGGGGTGTGATAACCTCCCCGCCCTCCGCACCACAGCAATAGGTCCACCCTCTGACTTGGGCCACGCTCATCAAATCATCACATCATCACCCACAATTCACAAAAAACATTTTGGGAGAATGGTTTGAATAGTGGAAATGATAGAACCCACCACCCACCGCCCGGGTGGGTCGGCTGTGAGATGGGGTGGTGATTGGGTTCGCATTTTTGAATGTGGGCTTTTCGTGGTGGTAGGTGACTGCTGGCTCGTCTTCCTTTCTTTTGACCGGTGTGGAAGGAGACAGCCTGTGCGCTGCTACTATTATTATTATTATTCCACTTCCACCACTCTTCTTTTTCTTTTTCTATTTCTATTTCTATTTCTATTTGCTATTTCTATTTGTGGGGTTGGAGAGAGTGAAAGCAACTTCCAAGAGCCAAAATCACATGGGTGGTCAGGTCATGGGGATGTGCTGGCTAGCTCTAGGCTCTAGCCTTTTAGGCTCTTCGTACCTATCTACTGCAACCGTCAACCGTGGAAGCCAGTAAATTTGGTGTGTGTTGGTTGGTGTTAAGTTAACCAACTTCTTTGATTTTTGAATGAAAGAAAAACATCTCTTCTCTCTCATCACTCATCTCACACCCTCAGGTTTTTTGGGTCCCAAACAAAGGTCCAAAGGGCCAAGCCTAGCTATATATGCAGATTGCAGATTGCAGACAGACACCCATCTATGGGCCTCTGTTCAATTATCAAGCCCAAATAAGCAAACTGCTGATCCTTTCCTTGGCATGCTCTTTCCTAAAAGCCCAGGCTAATTATAGATGATACTTTTAATTGCATTAAAACCACATGCCTTAAAGGTTGCTAAGAGTATGTTTGAGATTATGTTCGACAAATATAGTTTTAATCATTCTTTGGCCTCTTGGTTGTGTTTCCTCTAATTAGCTTTGTCTAACCACCTTAAATGAAAACAATTTTTCTTGATCTTTGTGCTATGAATATTTAGGGCCGTGTCATTCATATGATGCATTTTCTATTATTTTTTATTTACCCGCACTGATGTGGTTGTTTGGAAACTTATTGTTGAGTTGCCCTGCTCAGTGTTGTTCTTTTTTGTACTTAAAAAAAAAAAAAAATTCTTAGATACTTGTAGTATTTTTATGCAATAGTTATTTGTTTGGAAACTTATTGTTGAGTTGCCCTGCTCAGTGTTGTTCTTTTTTGTACTAAAAAAAAAACAAAAAAAAAATTCTTAGATACTTGTAGTATTTTTATGCAATAGTTATTTTATTATTGGATACGATTTTTAGCTTTCGAACAGACATTATTTAGATTGAGGAATTTCTATCTCTCTAAAAAAAATTGAAAGGAATAATTATTTTTTAGGAATAAGTTATATTTTAAAAAAAAAAAACCCACACTATTTGTTTCGGAATTTGCCACTGGCAGCCAAAGTTAGTCGGATTCCTTCCACCACAAAAAAGTGAACAATTAGTAACGCTCATTTACTAACGTGTTACATATCTTAAAACGTTACTAAATGGGCCGTACATACTATTCCTAACGTTTCTAACACGTTGGGAAAGTGGCAGTTAGAAATGGAACATTTCCTCACGTGTTAGACTATAAAACGTTAGTATTTAGTAACGTGTGACTGTTCACACGTTAGCAAATGTAAAATATTAAAAAAAAAATATTGAAAACATAAGCTAACGTGGCTAAATATTTACACGTTACTATTAGGTAACGTTGCCTTTTATTACCACGTTAGGTTATGTTTAAAAAAAAATAATTTACATTTCCTAACGCTTTTAGTCGATACACGTTAGTAATTGAAATTTATTTCCTAACGTTTTTTACTCATACACACGTTAGCAATTGCAATTATTAATTTTAATTCTCACGTTAGCTTATGTATTTTAAAAAAAAAAAAAATCAATTTCCTAACGTGTTGGTCATATACACGTTAGGAAATTGAATTAAATTTCCTAACGTTTAAATTATATACACGTTACAAATTGCAGCTCTAAAAAAAATTTCAATTTCCTAACGTTTTGGTCATATACACGTTAGCAATTGTAATTAAATTTCCTAACGTTTGATTTATATACACGTTACAAATTGCAACTCCATGCCTAACGTTTTACTCATAGGCACGTTAGGAATTGCAATTCCATTTAGTAACGTTGTCTTTTCTGCACACGTTAGTTTTTGTGTGTTAGTAATTAGCTTACATTTCCTAACGTTTTTGATCATACACACGTTACCAACTGTGTTTTATTTATTTGTCATTTGCCAACGTGGGGGACATCAAACACGTTACGAATATTTTAAATTTTGTTTTCGTTTTTTTTTTTCATTTTTTTGTTTTAATCACCTAATTCACTCCAACAAACATCCAACCTAATTCATAATGAAAATTATATTAAAAAACACTCCATCCATCACATTTATATCAAAACATATACATCTTATACACATTAATGCTATCCAAACTATACACACAACAAGTAACCACATTCATCATATAAAAATTAATTAACAAACAACTTAAGTAAAATAGATCAACACTTTGATCCGATATATACAATCACAACAAAAAAAAATACAAAAATACAAGTCACGTGGTCGACAGCAGTATATATCCAACACACCACCTAGAGTCTTCCGTGGAATTGAAGTGATCGAACAATGTAGATAGGTCTTGATCGAGAATCTGTAGAAAAATATATAAATTGTCAATAAATCATGAAAACAACTTAATGATTAAAAAAAAAAAGATAAAAAATTAAATTTTGTTGTTTTGGTATAAAAAAAACACTACGAGGTGACAAATAAAATTGAATACTAAC
This sequence comes from Carpinus viminea, assembly GCA_013348765.1. Taxonomy (NCBI): domain Eukaryota; kingdom Viridiplantae; phylum Streptophyta; class Magnoliopsida; order Fagales; family Betulaceae; genus Carpinus; species Carpinus viminea. Next base: position 14,493,421 of record CP054668.1, read on the forward strand.
ATTTCCTTTTTGAACATATAGTTCCAGTGTCATTTACATAAAAAGAGAGGGATAAGATGCTATTCAAATCTTGATAACAAGTTCACAAGCGCTTGTGATTATATTGGAGGCCAAATTTCGAAAGAAATAAAGTGAACTTTCCGTTTGCATCTTCATGTGTTGGGACCTCTTTCCAGATACAGACTTGCATTAAATTTATAATTTCATTACTCTTTTTTCTCTGTACCTTTTCGTATTGTTTATTTGGCAGTCACTAAAAATTAGTGATTTTTATATTCTTCAAGAGATTTATTATGGATTTGTGATCATGATGCCAACCAGGTAAGCTTATGCAGAGTTCACTGTCTCTAATTAATATGATATAATTGATACTTCCATTTGTGTCTGATCAACCCCTTAATTATACTCTAAAGTTCTAATTAACCTTCTTTTTTTTTTTCTTTTTCTTTTCTTTTTTTCTTTTGCAAGTACTCAGTTTGAAGGGGTTTTTTTTTAATTACTTTTTCATTGTTTTATTAAAGAAACTGAAGACTTAATGACATGAGTTTGTTTAGGGTTTAAGGTCAACAAATTCAAAAATCAAAAGTTTGTTTATATATATTCTCCCTCTCCCGCACAGATCTTGTCATTGGGTTTATTATAACCCTATGGTTGTTTATATGTATGCATAGGTTATTGTTTACATGGCTGCAATAAGAATTATGTTAAAAGAAAAAAAGCTTAAAGTTGCGGTCAACGATCTATCTTAAAACTATCAATTTTCAATTGGTTGATCACAAAATCATTGCTATTTTTTGGAGAGTTCAGATGTTAACAAATTCATCTAATTAAAAAAATGAGTAACTACAAGCAACAATTAATTAAAAGATATGTATTAGTGAAGATTTTTATTTGAAGATTTTTTATTTTTTAACTTTTAGTTTTGAACTCACAAGGTGAATTGATCTCATAGTGCCTTTTTCTAACCACTATGCTAATTAGAGTCATTTGCTGTTGGCAGCTGGTCTTTTCCATCCAAAAAAACTGATTATTACATAAGTTAATTACGTACAGATAATTCAGGTTAAGAAGTCAACAAAATAATGAAGGGAATAAGAGCTGTCACCAAAGTTAATTAATAACATATTCCAGTAGATTAGCTTCATTTATACAAGAAAAAAAGCATGCATGCAGACTTGTTTAATGCTGAAAACTACTTCCAACTAGTATTCAAGCCATTTCTATGTGTATGGAGGCATAATATGAGAATATTCATCAAACGATTAAATTTGTTTCCAATTTTTTTTTTTTTTTTTTTTGTATGATCACCACCAAGTAAAAAAGCACCATAGCACTAGTGAATATCAATACAAAATAATTGACCAAACCATAAACTCAGCTTTGAAAAGTACGAAGGCACAATAAACCATAAACTCAGCTTTGAAAAGTATGCAAGACACAATATCGTCGTTCCTTATACAACATATAGAAGCCACAAGGTTTTGGGCCCTTGCATTGACTAACACATGCCCTACATAGGGGAGTCCAACCTCTCATAAAATACATATATTCTCCCATCTCACTTGTCACAGAAGTGAGATGATTTAAGGGGGAGCTGCTCCACGTGAGAAGGAGAGGGGGGTCCCCATCCTTTTCTTACCCACTCGGCAGAGAGAGTGCAAGAGAGAGAGAAATGTGAGTGTGAGAGATAGATGGAGGGAAAGGAGAAGAAAGAGAAAAGAAGGAAGTAGAAGAGGGGGCTGTTTCCCTCTAGCCCAGATCCGAAAGAGAGATTCAGAAGAGAGAGAGAGAGCTGCTGTATGGAAGAAGAGAAGAGACAAAAAAAAAGGGGGGGTTTTGGAAAGCTCCGCCCAGTCGATATCAATAACTCCGATCAATGACCATCCGTGGTCCGATCGAGATGAAATTTTGTAGGGAGGTTCACAATGCGTGAATGTCCATTGTGAACGGTGGAGATTGGATTTGGAGCAATCTGTAGTTATTTTCTACCCCATGAACAGAACCCATCTCACTTGTCACAAAAGTATGATTGCAGCTGATCTTCTTTTCGTCTCTCTCAGTTCTGTCTCCCAAGCCTACTCCAAAAAATCCTACTGAGAGAAAAACCCAGAATCCCGGCTCCCCAATGCCAAGGCGCTCTTCAAGGTATTTTCTTTATGTTGTTTAGAATATGTTTGGTTGGTGGGAAAATAAGGAAAGGAAGAGAAAGTGAAACCTTCTAACTTTTGTCCTTTTGGTTGGGTTTGGTCTCTCTGTCTCCCACGTGACTTTTCTTTTCTTTTCGTCTCTATGTCAGCTCTCTGTCTCCCAAGCCTACTCCAAAAAATCTTATGAGAGAAAAACCCAGAAACAATTGCCCTTTCCCAGCTCCCCAAGGCGCTCTTCAAGGTATATTCTTTTTTCTTTTTCTTTTTGTTCTTTAGAATATGTTTGGTTGGTGGGAAAATAAGGAAAGGAACATCTGATTTGTTGATTTGCAGAAAGTGAAACAAAGCTTTTGTCCTGTTGGTTGGGTTTCTTGAAATGAGTAAAAAGTTGAAGAGAAAAAGAGAGAAGTACAGATTCAAATGCTGATTTGTTGTATTCAAATGCAGATTCAAATGCTCTTATGGTTTCTCCATTGTCGACGAGTGATCCCTCCTCACCGTCAACTCCTCCTCCTCTCCGGTCAGCTCTCTCTCTCTCTATGAGTTCTCGATTCTTTAGATTTGTAGTTGAGGGATGTGAATTGAATGGTGCTCTGTTTCAGACTGTTTGGTTTCCAAATGTAAGAGAAAATTAAAAGAAGCAAGAGGCACCATTTTCCCAAAAATGAAGTGGATCTCTACAAGTTGTCGCGGCCGGGCAGGAAGTATAGGATATAGAAAATTAATGAGATATATATCCGCATTAGCATGCAAATTAATAGACAACAAAATCAGATTTCATTTCAATAGGTTTTCGATCTCTCTCTACTCTAGATTTAATAGGTGTTTGAACTAGGTGAGGTCTGTGGGTTCTTGCTCTCCGGTTCTCCAAAATGGGACTGTGTAAGTAGGACAATGGTGAATATGAGGACATGATAATTTTATTAATCATTTCACACTCCTATAATCTCCATTTGCTTTTTCTTGCTCACATGTTGGAATAAATATGTCACACATTAATGTGATGAATGTAGAATACAAAGCACATGGTTACGAAGTTGATTTTTTTTTTATTAGTTAATTCAATTTTATTAGAAGGCACAAATGGCACAACCCAAGTACATTGGGAGTTTCCAAGGACACTCAATTAGGGAGGAGGAAGAACACAGATCTAGAAATTCTAAAATTTAAAGAAGAACCAACTATAGAGAGCAACCATCCACACATAAAGTGTTTTGAATATCAAAGCTTTTAACTTTTCCTTTGTTGTCTCACAACCTTCAAAATTGATGGCATTGCGTTCTCTCCAAATGTACCATACCAACATATAATAACTCATCAATAATCTGGTCGTTCACCTTTTGAAGTTGTTAATGCATTAAACCTCGGACCCTGTTGATCTTCTAGCACTACCTTCCACCACGAGTCAGTGCAGAGGATTTCGTGACCCACCTCCAATCTTCCATCCGAGGTTAGGCCGATCGCACTCCACAATGCCGATTTATAAGCAACGGGTAGATGGTCATAAGCGCCATGTTGAGTTTAAGCGATGACCTTGTTCTTGTTCACATTCGTCTGCATCCATTCCTAAGGGGTCTATCCATAAGTTGCACCCTCGCAAGGCCGGACCATTTAAAGTCATCAAACGGTCGGGCCCCAATGCCTACCTTCTTGACCTCCCAGGTGAAGCATCTTACACCCCATTTTAATGTGGCGACATCACTTATCGAGCCATGTAGATGAGACCCCACCTCCACCTACATTTCACTCCGCTACTATCAAGCCAAGGGATGAGATTGAGTCCATACTTGATGATCGGATCGTGTCCACTAGAAGAGCGGTTACAAAAATTTCTTATTAAGTGGAAGAAGGACCCATGTCCGATGTTGTTGGCTCCAGTCGAGGAGGTCCATGACTAAATCCGACCTCTATGAGTTTTACTAAGCTCAACATTCATTGAGTCTAATGCTTTTCTCGATGAAATTGAGAAGTCCGTTAGTTTTAAGCCATTCTAGTTGAACTTTATATGTTATTTGATTTTAAGGGTTGTATTATTTTAATTCAATAACGGGCTTGTTTGTGGGCCCGACCCAAAGTCGATTAAGTTAGGGTTAGGGTTTTATCAATGACGTTATTTAAGCGCCCTTTGTAACCCTAGAGGGATCATTATTGAATAAGATTATTTTCCTCTTATATGACTTGAGATGAGACGTCTGGCTTGGTGAGACGCCATATAACTACTTGTTCTTGATTCAATTCTTTTTTTACTGTTCACGCCTACTATTCACGTTACTGTTCATTGCAGTAAATTTCAGGTTTGTCTTGTTTCTTGTGTTGATAATTTTCTGCTGCGTCACCGACCTTTAGACATTTTTTCTTTTTCGGGATAAGTTAACTTTATCAAACAAAACGAAAAATACCTTAGAAACATAGGGGAAGCAAAGCAAACAGCTCCCTAAACCCACAAACAAAGAAAGCAATACAACCAAAAAGCTAGTTAGGTAGCTACAACACATTCAAGCCAGTCCAACACGTGTGGATTTACTTATTTAATATAATATTTTCCATCACGTGTGGATTCAAACTATTCCTTTATAAGTTGAGTCAAACACTTAGTTACTTAACCTATTGGAATGAGAAGTAAATGTCATTAAAAATGTTCGAGCTAAAGACTTTTAGTATGATATTATATTAAATTATAAATTATCACAAAAGCTTAAACTTAAAGGAAAAAGCTTAAACCTAAGGTACCAAATTGTTTGTGCTATATAATGTTATTGCAAAGATGGATTTTTGGATATATTTTTAACTTTCTAGCTTTATATCTTCCTATGAAGTGAGAAAACAAAGATAGCTAATAATCCAATTTTATATGTACATAATGTGTTAGCTATAGGAAAAGGGTAAGCATTGAAATATTTTTCAAGTAAATAGAATTTTCTAAAATAGCACATATACGTACCGCACTATACGTAAAGTCGTTGTCATTTTGTCACCTTCGAAAGACGCGACTTTTTTGTGGTCGGTGTGACATTTCGAGTCTCATTCTGATCTTTATCTACGCATAATATATAACGAACTATGTTATATATGTTCGTCTTGGATATTAAATATATGCACAACATTTTATTCTTCTACGAAATTTAAAATCACACTTCAAGTTTTTTTCGTATGCTATATGATCTTATTTTATGTTTATAAAATGCAATATACTATTACCTTGTGTTCTATCGCCTGGTGATCGGTGGATGATACGTGCAGGTGACCCTACATCCTGCGAAGCATGCCCAGGTCTCGACTCGCTCGTAACACCTGCATTCGATGTCCCTCAAGCGAGCGAAACCGCTCCTCATACTGTGCCGCCTGGTGAGCTAGCGCCTCCTCCATCCGCTTAGTGAATTCTTTGAGTCATTGCATCCATCCTTGGTTCATCTGCGGTTCATCTCCGGTTCATCTCCTCCTCATTCTTGTTCTCTCAATGCAAGTCTGATGAATCATTTCCTCTACTACGGCGGGGGGGGTTGCATTCGGGCGCGGTGTGTAATACGAGTGGATGTGTCCCCGAACCGGCAGAATATTCTTGCTCACTCCACGGACACGACCCGCATACTCCGGCTTATTGCCGTGAGCTGTACACGCATCATCATTCGGTGCCCACCGAATCGTCCCCTCCGGCCCCTCTACAAGTGCAGCAGGGTCAGAGTCCTCAAGCCTCCGCATCTCAGCCTGCACATTACATACACACGGTCATCTCACACATCCAACTATTAATCATATTTAAAAAAATTGATATGTGTGTTTCAAGCATACCACTCTCTCGGCAACCAAGTCATTTGGATGGCTACCGTCTTTGTTCGTGTGGGTCTTGATATAATTCTGTGCTCGTGTTGGGGCTTCGTTCGTTATCATGACCTGCAAAATTTAACGAACAACAACATATGATAATGAGTTATAATATCAAAAAATTTAATTAACTAATTTGTATATATTTCGGTTTGACAAACATACCGTCTCATGCGCATGTTGTGCGAAGCTCTTTGAACCGGCGCAATGCGGTGTCATGTACAATGCTCGGATTTGTGTCATTTTTGCCGCATATTCCTGCATACACAAATTAGTTTATTTATTTATATGTCAATGATAAATAATTTTTAACTTATGATGCTACACAACTACAAACAAACAATTGACGAACCTGATTCTTCTTCTCACACCATTTCTGCAGCAATATGTCCACATCCGCCTGGTCATACCCCTCGAGGATTGTCGACGCTCTTGCCTTCACTGACTCAGGAGTGTCATCCGCTCGAATGGCTAATGGCTTTTTCAATTCGGCGCGCCAATATTTTAGCTTCTCCCCCATGTCCCGCCATAAGTCCTTTTTTATTTTAGCAATGTCCGAGCCGGGCACTATGTAAAACTGTTTCTGCATTAGTGAACAATTGAATAATTAATAGACCAAATAATGATATTAAACTTTTGCAAATATGTGAAGACATATTAAGGTATATACACATCAAAAACATTAAATTAAGATCAATTTCTTTACACTTACCATCAAAGCATCAAAAAATTGCTCCTTTTGGTCTAATGGTACCTTCTTCCAATCGTCTGATATACGGATGAAGGTACCGCGCCTGACCATCTTGCCCGTCATCCGGCGCCACTTGCCCCCGCTTTTCCCTACGGGTTGCCACATGCCATTGAACTCCACAACGACCCGTTTCCCATCTGGTATTGAATATAACTTGTGGGAGTCCTTCACGTTAAGCACTTCAATATTATTATTTGTATCTGCATTAATTTGGTAAGTAGAACATAAATTTACAATCAATATTTAATGAAAATAAAAATATATATAAATATTTAATAACATACATACATACATACATATACATACATATACATAGTTATAGGCATGGACGGAGCCAGAAAATTTTATGGAATAGGATTACCCAAAAACAAAATTCTAGTTGTTTACATCTTTTGTTTAGAAATAAGCCCACCTTGTTGTTTTTAAAGTCTGAGACTACGTAAGGGCAAACAAAGTTACCATTTCATAGTATGAGCCACAACAATAAAAATAAAAATTTAATGGCTATAACCCAAAAAATCAAGAATGTGGCCAAAAACATTTATTGGATATGTCAATGCAATCTAAAATTAGGGTTCGAATTTTTTTGGGAGAGAGCCAAATGACTAAAATTAGAACTAAACTGTGCTTTTTTCTTTTAATTTGTTTATTTGTTTTACTTCTATTTTTTCCAAATTTTATTTATTTATTTTTTTTTGGGTGACCATAGCCCACCCCGGTTTAGTGCTGCCCCCATCATTGGTTATAACTCTAAACATACCTATCGTCCAGACCTCGCACTCCTTCAGCTCTGGGAAATCAGGGGCCTCAGGCTGTGCTACATCCTCAAAGTGGGGCTGTGTAATATCCTCTGTTTCGGACTGTACCGTCTCATGTGGATCATGACCCTGCTCTACATCGTCTCCCTGGGATACCGCCGCCCACATGGGCATCATCTCGTAGTGGAACAATCTATATGGTCCACAGGCCGACCATATGGATTGCCCACTGGGTTCTCTGGTCGTGTGTATGCGTCCGTGAAGAAAATCTCCCCCCTAACGATAGCAGAAGCCACAGGAGTGTCGAACTCCGAATAACCGGCTCATGCAGTCTCGGTCGATACGGATCGAGGGTCATATGGGGTACACTGTCACGAGTCTCGCTTGTCATCACCACTGCCGCACGATCAGCGGTGGATGTGGCGCCGTAGAACCCTCGTCCTACCACCCCGAACACTCATGCTTCACTGCAACATTATTCACATTCAAAACTAATTAATAGTAAATAAGGAAAAATTAAAATCCAACGTAATAAGAAAAATAGAAGGTAATCAAATGACTTAAATCAAATAAAGATTAAATTAAACAAACTATACAATCACATTAATTAAAAAACAAACTCAACGAAAAACATATTAATGCCAATTTCATTTATATTAAATTACATACGCCTCAATAGGTGGTACGTCGGTCCTAGTGTAATCTATGTCATCCGGATGTGGATCATAGTGATGATTATGATCCAACCGGGAGGCTCACCTGTGGTAGCTTGGTTGGTCGTCATCATCCACTTGACCTACCAAGGTCGTACACATTCCTAGGTTTGGTCCTCACGGCGCAAGCCCAATCGGGTCCCTATCGTCGGTGACGTAATAAACTTGTGAGACTTGAGAAGTTAGCACATAGGTTCATCGATAATTTTATCCCCTTATGTACAAGGTTTCAAGTTTACTAACGTTAAACCATACTTGTCCAACTTGTACCCCCGCCTCTTGTGTTGTCCGCCTAATCACACTTGAACAATACGCATTTAGTCCGATCGTAGTATTCCACCTCAATGATTTTAGTTAACTTCCGTTCGCTTCGCCATCAACAATGCACACACAAACGCCATCGCTCGAGACCTCCTTCTAGCATCGTATGCTATAGTACGAATAATTTTCCATTGACCACATATCTGTTATATTCGATTGTCAAACCATTGGCCTCTACAATGCATGACAAGTTTTTCTCCCAAGCCATCCTCTCGGATCGTCTAATGATTGACTGCGAGCATAACATAAGCGATATGCAGCTTAACTATTGGGAACAAAAGAATAGGTGTAGGAAAGAAATTTGAGGTTTAGTGAAATTGTATTTGACATTTGTCTTATAGTCACGGTACCAATTACAAAACTCGATAATGTCGAGTCTCCAACTCGGTCCGCTATTTGTCCCATATTCGAACCTCGCCTAAGCGTTTCCATGTGCGCCCTACAATTGAGTTAGTCCGCTCATTTTAGTGCGCTACTAAACTGCATGTCATTAAGTTACAATAGCACGCAACGTAATTATATTTGTATGACTTACATCCGCAATTCCTGAAAGTTGTCAGAGTTGAACATAATATACCGGTGAATCTGTGTCAACGTGTTACGATCTAGGTTCACTCGTGTTCCGGCCCCCTACACCCATCTGCATTTCGTTGAGGCCTATTGTGAACTGTCGGTGCACTACCTAAATATGCCGAGCAAAACGTCACTAGCTCACTAGCTATGTATCCCTCTGCAATGCAACCCTCAGGAGTCGCTTTGTTGCGAACATTGGATTTAAATCCCCCAAGGCTCCTACACATCAACATTCAATCAATCGTTGCACTTTTACATATAAAATAAATAAGTTTACTATGAATTAATTATGTTTTACCTCTCTGGTACATCCATCTGTCACCATATCGACATTCACGGACAAGGTGGGCGACAACGTGGACCATGCTAGTGAAAAAGCTAGGGGAATATTTGTTCCATCAAACACAGTCATCTGAGCGTGTTCTTGAAGTCTATCCAAAGCCTGGGTATTAGGTGTCGTTTAGCATATGCCCACGAAGAATGTACTCATATCAACTAGTACCTTGATCACGTTACTTGGCAATTTCGATCCCCTTAATGCAATAGGGAGAAAGTTGCATGATAACATGGTTGTCATGGCTCTTGAGACGACAATGTCTGCGGTCATCCATTTTAACACATCTGGATATATTCGATGCATAACCGTCCGGCACCTTGACATCTTGAAGCACTTGTAGGAAAGCAATTTTATCTTGATCGACATCGTGTGGGGAAGCGGCGGCAAATAAGTTCTCCGTCATCGCCAATGTACGGATGCAATTTAGGTCTCAAACCCATTTCTGAAGTCTTGTCGGGCTTGAAGGTTATCTTCGATTTATCTTTCATGTCTAGAAGTGTGCGAAGTATGTTGTCCATCACATTTTTCTCGATGTGCATTACATCAAGGTTGTGCCTCAACAAGTTATCTTTCCAATCGGCAACTTTGAAAAAATGCTTTTCTTTTCCACAATACTTGAGGGCCCTTTGGTTCTTCTTGGTTCTTATTATTATTCCTCTTCCTCTTCTTCTTGGCTTCTTCTTGGTGCTTTTCTTTTTTTTTCTTGCGGTCCTTCTTTTGTGTGGAGGGTTTTGGTGTCTTACCAGCACTCTCGTCTCGAATACCATCCCTTCTAAGCGTGTCAATATTTCTTCTCCACTCGGCCTTGGGGCACATTCAATTCTGTTTACCATCAAGCGTTCTCCTGTTCCTTACGAGCGGATGATCCATGGGCAAGTATCGCCTATGACCCATAAAACAATATTTTTTCCGTGTTTTAGCCATATGAGACCTCGTCGAATACATACAGCAAGGACATGCCTTTACACCCTCGTAGGCCATCGACAAATCTGCGTCGCCGAAGTCGTTAATCGTCCACATCAAGCTGCGCTCGCATCATAAAATGTTTTTGTTAGGCGTCGAGCGTCACGAACCCCTACATTCCATAATTGCGTAATTAAGTCAATCAAGGGTTGAAGGTACACATCTATATCCATTCCGGTGATTTTGGGCTGATATTACGAGTGATAAAATGAATGATGGTTGTTTCATGCACATCAAAGGCGGCAAGTTATGCGGTACAAGCATGATAGGCCAAATCTTGTGTGATGTGCTCATATTGCCAAATGGGTTAAATCCATCCGATATTAGACCAAGCCTTACGTTCTGCTCTCGGATGAGAAGTCCGGATGTAAATTATCGAGCGACTTCCATGCATCTCCGTCGGCGGATGCCTCAATACACCGTCTTTTGTCCGACCCTCTGCATGCCATCTCATATTCCGTGCGCTGCACGCTGCGACATAAACAACCTCTGCAATCTTGGAATTAATGGAAACCACCGCAATACCTTCGCCGGACGTTTCTTACTCGCGGAATGATTTCACGATAATCATTCAAATGAACTTCATCCTTCCACTTGGATTGTCCACATTTAAGACATGACTCTAAGTCCTTATTGTCCTTCCAAAACAACATACATCATTACGACATGCGGTATTTTCTCATACCCGAGCCCCATGTCCTTTAGGAATTTTTTTGCTTCATATGTATTATCCGGCAAAGGCTCACCGTCATCAGGCAATAATTGATTGACAAACTCAAGGAGAGCCGAGAAAATCGTGTTAGTAACCCCACCCAAACACTTCAAATTGTATAGGTGTCTGATGGCACTTAGTTTCGTGTTTGGTCTTCCCGTGGAGTGGCTTGTCCGAATTTTTAAGCAATCATCGTACCTCTGAGCGTCACCTCTGTCGGGTGCATCATCCGAAACATGTTCTTCACCACCTTTTGCCCTGAGTTGAGGCTCATTGCTGTCCTCCGACATCATGCACAGAACAAATCGCGCATTGCTTGCATATTGCCACCCACATCCTCTGTGCTTGGACACCATCTCGGCCGATCTCGGCAAGTTAGTTTCTTCAACTGAGTTAAATGCGGGGGCTTCGCCGTGATAAATCCATTCTTTGTATTGGGTGACATTCCTTTACCCCTCAAGTGATCGAATACCAATGCGGATTGTGCCGCTTGTTGAGGCAACCGCCTTACAGACAATAAATGAGCCCATCTGAGTCCTACAATTGAGTCTTGCAAAATCTCTGAGCGATCTACAACCGTCAATGTATTCCTTGGAGATCCTAGGCCCCGTCATCCAACTCTTATCCATATTATTACTACATAAATTAAAAAACCGATAAATTTACATACATTATATATTGGGGACGATGGCGTAATAGACGAAGGTTTATTTATGTTTACTAACAATTGAATTAACAAGTATATATACGTTGGAAGGAAATGGCATCTCAATACAACCATTTTAATTAACCCATAAAAGGATCACAAGCCAACCCTCCAATGCATTATATTCTAACAATAATCCCTGATATATTGTTAGAATCCTAGATTATTGTAGAATTATAAATCCTAGGGTTTCTTCTTAGAAACCCTGACAAGCACTTTTACTCAACTCAACTAAAGAAAGGTGTAGTAAAAATATTTGAAAAGAATATAAGCCAGGTGGGATTTCTCAGGACTGAAACCTATAAAGCCAAGTGTTTCTCAGATTCTAAGAAACTCATAGCACTTTCCAATTTTTTGCTATGTTTCCAATTTTTTGCTATGTTTCCATCATATGATCATAATGGATACCATGTCTCAACTGTGAAGCTCCCAAAGAACTATAAAATTCCAACATTTTGTTTGCCAAGAAAAACTAAAATAAATATATACTTTGGACAGTTATATTTCACAATAATAAACAAGAAGTGCACTAAACTATGCCTAACAAAATGTAGCCAGTTTTCACTTTTTTTATTTTTTTATTTTTTCCCAGTACGACTCCTCACTCAAGGTGTCCAGCTCTACAATTGCCTCATCAAAAGATTGATTGGCAGCCATGCAAGCTTGAGTCTCGCTGCCCGAATAAGGGGATATTGTGGAGTCACACCAATTACAAGAGAGAGAGCAGTCACGCCTCTGTTTGAAACTAGCAACATCTTCCTAGTAAAAGAGAAACGTTATTTCTTCATCTCCTAGTAAAAGATTAAATGCTGCCATACACTTTCCTTACTTAGCAAGTTCTCTTGGTCTTATGTTACCTACGGTTGTATAGTAGGACTTGTTCTAGTTGGTGGGTCTGTTAGTATTTGTTATTTTAGCTATATGTCACGTTGGTTGACCGGTTGCTCCTTTGTTTTTTCTTGGTTTTCTCATTGGGAATTAACTTTATTGCATTTAATTCTTCATTAAATCTATATATATATATATATAGATATATATATATTTGATGAATATTAATATAACCGGCCAACAACGTTTACAAAACCAAACCATACAAAACCAAAATAAACAACAACACAAATCTAATATAAATATAACCAACAACATAAATTTAGCAATACCCTACGAGAGAAGAGTAACCTCAACTAAATTTGACATTTGCTGTTACAAGAATATTAATATAACCAACAACATAAATTTAAATTTAAACAAATTTAAACCAAAATCAGTATTGTGGACAATTGCTCACAAACAACAACAAAAACAAAAAAATTAAAAATACATTAAAACATAAAAAGAAAAACACCCTAAAAGAAATTTATTATTAAAAACATAAATAAATAGCAAAAATAAAACCCTTAAATGTGGGATTAACAATTTAAAAATAAAATATTTCAAAAAAAATTTGAAATCACATAACATATTGCATGTGTGTTTTTGGAAGAGTACAATTAGAAAACTGCCAGGTATATATGTTTTGTATATATGCATACCGGAGAAGGAGGAGCTCGCCGGAGGAGATAGCCGGGGGTGGGTGTTCACCGGAGCAGGGGAGACGCGAGAGAGCTAGCTGCGCGACCGAGAAGGCCGGCCTGGTGGGGGAAATTATTCTACAGTGGGATGAGTGGAAATCGACGGGAGAAGGGAGCTGAACGAGCTGATTGGGAGGAGGGGAAAATGTGGGAGAAGGGACCTGAGAGAGCTGGGAGGAGGAAGAATGAGGGGGAGACCGATGTGAGAGGCGGGGAAAAAGTTGTGGTGGAAAAAATTTTGGGGGAAGAGGAAGAAAGAGAATGGGGTGCGGGCCAGTTGGGGGCCACGCTAACCCCATTCCTAACGTGTGATGCATTCCACACGTCACCTTTTGGTGACGCGTGGTAGTGTGCCACGTGTGGAATTCCTGACGTGGCAAACTGCCACGTCACCAACGGGTCCAAAAATTTTTTTCTTTTCAGCTGCATGCATTCCTCTAACCCTACGTAAATAACTTATGCATAGACTACATGCAATGGCAGATATAATCGAACGCATCAACTGACTGTCATCCCTATTGTCATTTTGTTTTTAAATTAGTTAACTATTTATAACCTAATTTTTTAATTACTCTAAACTAAGGAACTCACTAACTTGATCAAACATATAATCTAGTCTAATGACTATAATATAACTCAATTATTAAATAATAACAACAACAATAATATGTAAAAGAAAAAAACAAAAAAAAAAACAATTACTAACGTGGGATGTGATAACACGTGGGTAATTCCTAACATCTCATCCAATTACGTGTTAGTAATTCCTAACGTGTGACTAAAATAAACTTTAGTAAATGTGTAATTTTTTTTTTTCCCCTTTTCCCTTAGCTTCTTTGTTAACCTAATGAATTAAAACCCTAGTTATTTGACATACTCCCTAAGTAATGAACTAACATATATAATTAACTAATGGAATTCACAAAACAATAACAATAATTTTTAATTCAAAAAAAAAAAAAACAATTCACATTTCCTAACGTGGTGAAGGGTCACACGTGGGAAATTACTAACGTGTATGTTGATTAAACGTTTTGGGTCATTAATGTGTGCTAATATTTCCATGTTGATCAATGATCATCACAATCAAATTGATAAACCGAAAGAATTCAAAAGTGGGCCAGTCGTGAACGAAACTCATAAACAAAGCTCCCATCGCAGTAGAAAAGATGGAGGACGTCTCGAGAGCACGGGTCCCAACAGATCCATTCGCATGCAGAGATTCAGAAGAACCAGCTGGATGAGACACGCTAAAAAAAATAAGATAAATTGAAAAAATAAAAAATCGACAAATATGGTAACCCTAGATACGTCTACGGTTACCAAATATAGTAGTTAGGAAAGGTGCGCAATCCAAATCACAAGAGATCTGTTCGCATGCAGAGATTGAGAAGAACCAAGCCAATGAGGCCCGCACCTTAAAAATAAGCGAAATCGTGAAAAAAAAATCCCCCGACTGTAAGTAACAAAATTTGCACTTAAATACGTAATCGAGTTAATGAATATAAAGTTATGAATTCACCAACCTAAGTTAATATCTAATTAGTTAATATAATATAATTAAACAACATATGATAATGAGTCTCACCAAAAAAAAAAATATTACATTTGCTAACGTGGGGGTTGACCACACGTTACAAACTCCTAACGTGTGAGTCAGTCCCACGTTAGGATATGTAATTTTTTTATTTCTACTTCCTTTTTTTTTTTGCTGTGTTGTAAAACTAATTAACGAATAATGAGGTGATTAATGATTAAACCCTAAAACGGTCACTAATGAAGTGAAGCCTTGTTAATTTAGAAATCGTATTCATTAATGAACTAAAACCCTAGTTAATTGACATACTCCTAAGTAATGAACTAACATATATAATTAACTAATGGAATTCACAAAACAATAACAATAATTTTAATTCAAAAAAAAAACAATTCACATTTCCTAACGTGGTGAAGGGTCACACGTAGGGAATTACTAACGTGTATGTTGATTACACGTTACAAATTCCTAACGTGTATACCGGTCCACGTTAGTAAATGTGGATTGTTATTTTTGTCATTAATGTGTGCTAATATTTCCATGTTGATCAATGATCATCACAATCAAATTGATAAACCGAAAGAATTCAAAAGTGGGCCATCGTGAAGCGAAACTCATAAACAAAGCTCCCATCGCAGAGAAAAGATGGAGGACGCGTCTAGAGCACGGTCCCAACAGATCCATTCGCATGCGAGATTGAGAAAGAACCATTTGGATGAGACACGCTAAAAAAAATAAGATAATTGAAAAATAAAAATCAAATATGGTAACCCTAGATAGTCACGGTTACCAAATATAGTAGTTAGGAAAGGTGCAATCCAAATCACAAGAGATTGTTCATGCGAGATTGAGAAGAACCAAGCCAATGAGGCGCACCTTAAAAATAAGCAAATCGTGAAAAAAAATCCAATCGAAGTAACAAAATTTGTACTTAAATACGAATCGAGTTAATGAATATAAAGTTATGAATTCACCAACCTAAGTTAATATCTAATTAGTTAATATAATATAATTAAACAACATATGATAATGAGTTCACCAAAAAAATATTACATTTGCTAACGGGGGTTGACCACGTTATAAAATCCTAACGTGAGTCTCCACGTTAGGATATGTAATTTTTATTTCTACTTTTTTTTTTTTGTAAAAAACTAATTAACGAATAATGAGGTGATTAATGATTAAACCCTAAACGGTCACTAATGAAGTGAAGCCTTGTTAATTTAGAAATCATTCATTAATGAACTAAAACCCTAGTTAATTGACATACTAAGTAATGAACTAACATATATAATTAACTAATGGAATTCACAAACAATAACAATAATTTATTCACATTTCTAACGTGAAGGGTTACACGTAAATTACTAACGTATGTTGATTACACGTTATTAAAATTTAGTAAAATGTGGATTTGGGTCAATGTGCTAATATTTCCATGTTGATCAATGATCATCACAATCAAATTGATAAACCGAAGAATTCAAAAGTGGGCCAGTGAACTAAACTCATAAACAAAGCTCCCATCGCTAGAAAAAGATGGAGGACGTCTAGAGCACGGTCCCAACAGATCCATTCGCATGCAGAGATTAAGAACCAAATGGATGAGACACGCTAAAAAAATAAGATAAATTTAACACGTTAGTAATTGCTAACGTGGCAAAAAATGAACAAGATAATGCTTAGTAAATGCCGTTTTTTGTAGTGTCAGGAGACCGTGTTTTGGAGCTATTATTAATATAGATTCGATGCTTAACTAGTTAATAGATATGTGACATTGAAGGAATAAAAAAATTTAAAAACAAGCTAACGGGAGGACATGTAACGTCGAATTACTAACGTGAATGTCCACGTTAGCAATTACTAACGATGATCATCCACCACGTTAGGAAATGGTAAGTAGGTTTTTCTTTTGTTTTTGATTAGTTTGCAATAATAATTAAAATTAGGTGTAAAGTATGGTTTTTTTAGAAAATATATATATACCAAAAATCGTGTATCATGATTAATTACATAGCCCAATTAATTAATTAACTTAACCTAATCTACCATATATAACTAATTGCTAATTATGTTAACCTAACTAATAATAACAATCCTAATTAGGAAACTATTTATAATTATCATAATTATGGTATACTCAATTAGTTAATTAATGACCTAATTAAGTTATGTCAAACCATTTAATGATATAACCCAATTAGGCAATGAACTTAATTAATTGATTAGTTTAATAAAATATAATATATTAAGTAGGAGAAAAATAAACCCATAGCTAACGTGGCATTCCATGCAACGTTAGCAAATACTAACGTGCGTCATGCGTTAGTAATTGTTTTTTTTTTTTTCATCTACAAATAATTTAATTGGATCGGCATTATACTTTGAAAGAATAAAATGATGCCTTCCGGCTGGTATTTTGTTGGCAACATCACACCATTTCTATTTCGTAGTCTTCTCACGCTTCCTACTTATTTCGATAGCGGTTTCTTCAATGGCCCTCGCCTCGAATTTCCTCTATCATTGCAGACAAGTTAAGGAGGGCTTTCTTTGTGACTTTCGGTATTATTAGGACGGATCTTATCCGCTTCGATTCCTCGAGTTGGTCTTGGACAGAGACCGTGTTTTGGATTATTAATTAATATAGATGATGCACTTAACTAGTTAATAGATATGTGACCTTGAAGAAAAAAAAATTTAAAAACACATAAGCTAACGTATGGACATGCAACGTCGAATTATAACGTGCGTCATGCCACGTTAGCAATTGCTAACGTGTAATCATCCACCACGTTAGGAAATGTAAACAATCAATATATATATATTTTTTTGTATTCTTGATTATTTTGTCATAAGAATTAAAATTGGTGAACCCTTAGAGGACCGAAAATAAATTTTTTTCTCAACGCTGCATCATCTAACCTACTTAATTAAGCCAATAAGAAAGATTGAAAAGAGATTGCTAATTATCAATCTAACGAGTTAATTACTATGAGATTGAAGAAAAAAACAAAAAAAACAAAAACAAAAATTCACCCATAAGCTAACTAGGCCATTAGTAATTGCTAACGCAAGTAACGTTAGTAATTGGTAACGTGCTTGTCCCACGTTAGTAAATGTAATATTTTTATTTTTCCCTTTAATGTGTACTAATATTTTCATGTTGATCAATGATCTTCATACTCAAAGTGATAAACCGAAAGAATTCAAAAGTGGCAGTGAAAAGTCATAAACAAAGCTCCCTTGCAAAGCAAAGATAGAGCAACTCGAGAGCAAGGGTCACACGAATAAACACACAATAAAACAACTAATTAAAAGAAGGAGTAATGAAGCGTGAAGAAAAAACCATGAAATAGGAATACGATATCTCACCAAATCAAGTAAATAAAACGGATGGTAGAAGGCCTCGTTCGCTTACTTGGCAATCGATTCCAATCGGAAGGTGCGTAATCCAAATCACAAGAGATCCGTTCACATGCAAAAAAGGAAGAACCGACTTTTGAGGCACGACCTTAAAAATAAGTGCAATCGTGAAAAAAACCACCGAGTGTAAGTAACAAAATATGTAATCGAGTTAATGAATATAACGTTATTAATTCACAAACCTAAGTAAATATCTAATTAGTTAATATAATATAATTAAACTAAATATCAGAATAAGTTTTTTTTTTTTAAAAAAAGTACATTTACTAACGTGGGAGTAGATTACACGTTAGGAATTTCTAACGTCGCTCACGTTAGCAAATGTGAATATTTTAAAAAAGAATTTTTGAAAACACATTTACTAACGTGTCTAATTTAACAGGTTAGTAAATACTAACGTGTGTAATTTAACACGTTAGGAAATACTAACCTGTTTAATTTAACACGTCAGTAATTGGAACGGAATTTTTACTAAAATATAAATATATTTTTTAAAAAAAATTAATAAAAAAATTAATTTTCCATTAGTAACGTGGTATGAACCACACGTTACCAATTAGTAACGTGTGGTTTTTGCCACGTTAGTAATTACTAACGTGTTTATAATGACACGTTAGTAAAAATTTTTTTGTTTTTTTTTTGGTCCCATTTCTAGCGGTATGAAATTAACCGTTACTAATTGCTAACGTGGGAAAAAACGTGAGCATTAGCTACGTTAGTAAATGCTTTTTTTGTAGTGTTAAGCTCTTCATAGGAGTCTCTTAAACAAACAAAGCTTGATCCGTTTTTTTTTTTTTAAAATATATATATATAGTAGTAAATTTTTGTATTCGAATATATTAATAATTTTAGTTCAATTCTATATATTGAGAATATAAATTGTCGATGAAGAATAGAATAATTATTATTTCAGCATCTTGCATAAAAAAAAATGGAAATTACCATCTTGGTTAAAATTTAAATCTTTGTCTATGTCAACATTGGGTAGTTGTAAAATTATTATTATTATTATTTTGACATGTTCACATAAGAGAAGGAAGTCTATTGAGATACTCATTAGGAACGTTGTGAAATCATAATCAGTAACAAATACTTGCTCTACGGCTATGAAAAGTGGACAGCAAGTTGCTCTGAATTAATTGCATGGCCATCTTGCTGTACGGCCAATGCTGTTATTTATGGTGACAAAAACAGTTCTAAAATATGTCTTTTTAAGCCACGAGGCAATGATCCGAATTTGTTGCGAGTCAGACTCTAAGGAAAGATTCAAAGGGAAGAAGATTTTTTTTTTTTTTGACATGTTTACACAAGGGTAGGGGAAGGGGAGATTCAAACTTGTGACCTCTGCTTCATAAGGCATGGTTCACAGCTGATTGAACTACCTCTTTGGAATAAAGGAAAGAAGATTTTAGTTGTTCTGGGTAATTATTGGAATGAGAATTATTAAAGCACTAACATTAGATATTTTATATGCTATTCTCTTCTCTATATATAAGAAAAATTTCAAAAAAATCATAAAAACTTACCCACATAAGATTATCTACATTTAACCAACCCTCAAGGGTTACTACAATATTTCCCAATATATGTGTAGGGAACCAAAAGTGGTTCCCTATACATTATTTTAATATAAATATTTCTCTCTCATCTCTTATTTTTTTTACCTTTAATTGGGGATTGTGTTAAAATTTTGTGAAAAAAGTGAGGGTAGGTAGGGAACTTGTATTTTGTAAAGAAATAATATTTTAATAGTATAGGAAAAAGATAAGAAAAACTATTATGAAATATATTTTCATAGGAAGCAAAAAGTAGTTGTCCTAAATTTAAGAAAAATCAAAGGAAAACTATTGTTAGTGCTCTAAGACTGAGCTATCATACGTGCTCTTTTCAAAACAGGGGCTTCGGAAAGCACAATTGTTATCACAAATCACAACGTATGTGGAAGTTTCATCAATAGCAGGTCCCATTCCAACATACCGTTTGCAATTGTTAACAAATTGTGCTTGTTTGTCTTTATTTACCTAATATGCATTGGGGGCAAGCAACTTCAGTGCCATCCAAACCTTCAAGATATCGGTGAGGAAATCATTAAAAGGTGGGAGTAATTATATTTTTTGGGACAACTTGGCATTAACACTCAAACTTACTCACTTTTGACATAATTTTTCAAAACTCTCATTATCCTTGAACTTTCAAAAATTCTCACTTACCCCCTTCCTGCAAATTAGGGCACAAATTTTTAAAAAATACCAAAATACTGTTTTTTATTTTAAAAAGAAAAAAATATCTGGAAGTTGGAATTTTATACAAAAGTCATGTAGTTTAAAATTCACTATTTAAAATGTCAACTTCCAAAATGTTTTTTATTTTTTTAAAATGAAAACAAGGGTATTTTGGTCTTAATTTGCGGAAGGGGGTAAGGAGAATTTTGAAAGTTCAAGGAGGTAAGAGAGTTTTGAACATAGGGTGTCTTTTGTATATTTTTTTCCATCAATTACAATGCCTTGGCATTTTTTTTATTAACTAATGAATTACATTCGATCAATCAAAGGCCCATTTGTCAATCAAATGCGTTAATTTAGATGGTCTATATGAACTACAATTCATTGTCACATTATATTTTTATAATTATAAATATAATAATATTTATACATATAACATAATTAATTAATCATTAATAATTAAATCACATTTTTGTTTTAGATAATTGAATTACAATTTAAGTGTTAATATATTATTACTATAATTTATAATTTTATATGATTATAACTTATAAGTGTGCAAGTTCATACTAATATAAGTTAAAAGGGTAGCAAAATCTATCTCAATTCTCAATCAAAGAGAGAGTCTCAAGTTCATGCTAATACTTTTATATATATATATATATATATAATCTAGAGACTTAGTTTATGTTATCATCTATATAACATAAAGTTCATATTCAACAATAATTGAACTATTAAGACTAAAGGATCTCAAATTTGATTAAGTAAATATAATTCATAATTTAAATCATTAATCTTATTATCTAATTTAATTATTATTTATTAAGATTATATGACTATATAGTATATAATATCAAATTAAGTAATTGATATTAAATTCAACAATGTGATACTTATAACAATAATTAAAGTATTAATGTATTTTTTTAAAAAAATTGACAATTTTAATCTTAAATCATTAAAAAAAAAAAGAAAAAGAAAAAAGAAAGCAAAACTACACCATTTTGCAGTTATATATATTTATCTCTTTCTAATTCTAACCCTAAAAGTTAAAACCCCCATTTGGCCATTTCTCTCAAACTCTCAGAGTCTCACGCGGCATTTGCCCATTTCTCTCTCTCTCTCTCGCTCTTCAAATATCGACTGAAGACTCAATGAGCAACCTCCCCCCAGACCCAGAGAGTCATCCTTGAACTCAATCGATCCCATAATTTCAAAGGAACAATCTTTGATGAAGTTTTAATGTTTTATTTGTATCATTTAATGTTTTATTTAAACTTCTTTAATATGTTGTGTTGAACCTTTTTTTTATACGTTGTAACAGTTGTGTTGAGCTTTTATTTTTAAATATGTTGTGAAAGTTGTGTTGAGCTTTTTTTTTTATATGTTGTGTTTGTTATTTTTATATTTATTTAAAGTTAACCGGTTATGATTTAATATTTAAGTTTTTTTTTAAGTAAATATAAATTTGAGGTCAAATGTTTTTATTTTTCAATATGGGCTCTTTTATAGTAATTGAGACAAAAAAAACACTAAAAAGCCAAAAAGCCCAATTTTGAAAAGCGGTTAGCGGCGTTATCTATTTCATTAACATAACTCGGATTAACTAATCGCTAACCGTTAGGCGGTTAGCGTTCGTTAATGAAATCTACTAACCGCTAGATTCTGATTAGTTATTGCCACTAACAACTCAGTAAGCATTGACACCCCTATTTGGGGGTGGCCGGACCACCCCCAAGGGCCATGGGGGTGGCCCAGATCGGCCGGTCTGGGGTGGCCAAAGCAACCCCCAGGCCAGTGGGGTGGTCCAGCCACTCTATAGGTGGTGGCCGACCACCTTTAAGTTTTTTTAAAATAATTTTTATTGTTTAATTATTTTAGTTTTATTTATTTTTTAAAATATTAATTAATTTTTACTAAAATGAACATGTGGCATATTTGAGACTCTTAGATTTTTTTAAAGAAATCTTAGCCTTTAACTGGATACCCTCCAATCTATTATGGATTAGAGAGGATCCGGATCCCTGCTGAAGTGTGTAGTAAAAAACTAGCAGCTAAAATGAAAAAAAGTGATATTTTAAGTAGCTAAAATGAAAGTTGTTGTTGGTGATGCTCTTAATAATTTTAAAAGTTACATCACATTTGACATGACACTAAAAAAACTCGACTCTAAAAAGACTTATAGCATTTCTCCTTATAAATTTTGAAACCTACTATTACCGAATAGAGATCACCGTCTATTTCAAATGAAATGGACAATATCCATTTAAAAAAAAAGGGTAATATTGTCTTAACATTAAAATTGAAGGACTAAATTTACAATATTACCCCTCATTTTACACTAACGATATGGATATTTCATTCGAAATGACAGATCCTATTCTCCTTATAATTAATACAGTCGACCTCGCATTAATTATTTCATCTCACTCACCCGCTTCAACTTATATATCGCTAACTTCTTTAAAATGATGCCTATTTACCTCGTAGCTTATCTTTAAAATAATAATAATAATAATGATTCACAAAGCCTTATCCAAGAAGTAATTAATGTCGCTGCATGCCATGAAAAAGCCTCCACAGCCACCGGGTATGATTCAATTTTATTGGGATGTAGCTGTGGATAAGCGTCATGGGTGTATTGGGATTGGTCTCATAGCTCGATCGGGATTATGAAGGCGAAGTTGTGGCCGCAGGAAGTTTTATATATATATATATATATTAGTAGAATCTGTTGTTTGCTGAAGTTTTGGCAGCTCTATATGTTTTGGATTTTGAGAGGGAGATAAACTTTCTGGATATCATTTTTGACCTATGGATTGTCATTGTGGTAGTTAAAGCAGAGAGCAAAAACTGGAGCAAATTGAGTCACACTGGCGGGGACAAAATTAGAGTGGGAATGCATCATTTTCGATTTTAGAGGATTGATCATATAAAACAAGACGCAAACTCAGCCACTACTCATTATTTGGCTCGTAAGGCCATTAAGTGTGTCATAGATAGAATTTGGAATAAAGAAATATCAACATGTATCTATAGTAATCCATGTTTGATCGTTTGTTTTTTGTTTTTTTGTTTTGTTTTTATAAATAGAGGTTGAAATTCAGTTTTTTTTTTTTAAAAAAGAGGGTTTGATGACGATTATCAAAAACCAAAAAAGCAAAGAAATAAAATATTCTCATGGGCATTGCTTTAGAGAAAGAGAGAAGATAATTAAAAAGTGTAATCGGAGTCTCTCTCTATTAAATTATTATTTGTTCCAAAACCTTAAGTTGATAGAAAGACATTAGCTTTCGAAAACCTTAGCTTTCGAAAAGACATTATTATTTGTTCCAAAACCTTAGCTTTCGAACAGACATTATTTAGATTGAGGAATTTCTATTTCTCTAAAAAAAATTGAAAGGGATAATTATTTTTTTAGGAATAAATTATATATTTTTTTAAAAAATAATAATAATAAACCCACACTATTTGTTTCGGAATTTGCCACTGGTAGCCAAAGTTAGTCGGATTCCTTCGCTGTTCACCGGAGTAAGCCAGAATTTACCACCGGCTGTCGAAGTTCTATCTTCTTAAACAAATTAACAAAGCTTCGATCCCTTTTTTCTTTTTTAAATATATATATATAGTAAATTTTTGTATTCGAATATATTAATAATTTTAGTTCAATTCTATTGAGAATATATATTGTCGGTGAAAAATAGAATAATTATTATTTCAGCATCTTGCATAAAAAAGAATGGAAATTACCATCTTGGCTAAAATCTTTGTCTATGTCAACATTGGGTAGTTGTGAAATTATTATTATTATTTTGACATATTCACACAAGAGAAATAGGAGAGGAAGTTAAATTTGTGATATCCGCTTCATTATAGTCGATTGAGATACCCAGTAGGGACTTTGTGAAATCATTATCAGTAACAAATACTTGCTCACGGCAATGAAAAGTAGACAGCAAGTTGCTCTGAATTCATTGCATGGCCATCTTGCTGTACGGCCAATGCTGTTATCTATGGTGACAAAAACAGTTCTAAAATCTGTCTTTTAAGCCACGAGGCAATGATCCGAATTTGTTGCAAGTCAGACTCAAGGAAAGATTAAAAGGAAGAAGTTTTAGTTGTTCTGGGTAATTTTGGAATGAGAATTATTAAAGCACTAGCATTAGATATTTTATATGCTATTTTCTTCTTTATATATAAGAAAATTTTCAAAAATCACAAAAACTTACCCATATAAGATTCTCTACATTTAACCGACCCTCAAGGGTTATTATAATATTTCTCAATATCGTGTAGGGAACCAAAAGTGGTTCCCTATACATTATTTTAATATAAATATTTCTTTATCATCTCTCATTTTTTGCCTTTAATTTGGGATTGTGTTGAAATTTTGTGAAAAAATGAGGGTAGATAAGGAACTTGTATTTTGTAAAAAATAGTATTTTAATAATATAGAGAAAATGTAAGGAAAACTATTGTAAAATATATTTTCATGGGAAGCGAAAAGTAGTTGTCCTAAATTTAGTAAAATCAAAGGAAAGCATTGTTAGTACTCTAAGATTGAGCTATCATATGTGCTCTTTTCAAAACAGGGACTTTGGAAAGCATAATTGTTATCACAAATCACAACGTATGTGGAAGTTTCATCAATAGCAGGTCCCATTCCAACATACCATTTGCAATTGTTAACAAATTGTGCTTGTTTGTCTTTATTTACCTAATATGCATCAGGGGCAAGCAACTTCAGTGCCCATGCAAACCTTCAAGATATCAGTGAGGAAATCATTAAAAGGTGGGAGTAATTATATTTTTTCTCCATCAATTATAATGCCTTGACATTTTTTTTTTCATTAACTATTAACTGTGACACCTAACCCCATGAACTACTATTTTGTGCCCAAAACTCCCATTTGGTCAATCAAAGGCCCATTCCGTCAATCAAATGCGTTAATTCAAACGGTCTACGCGTCACTTTGCCCCTATGAACTACAATTCATTGTCACTTTGTTCTTATGAATTACAACACATTGTCACTTTGCCCCCATAAACTACAACGCATTGTCACTTTGACCATCTGAGTTATGCCTTTGACTGACGAAATGAGGGTTTTGAGCACAAAATGGTAGTTCATGAGGGTTGGGTGTCACAATTGGTAGTTCATGAGGGCAAAGTGAAAATACGTCGTAGTTCATGAAAAAAAGGTAATTACCCCTAAAAGGTGTCAAGGCTTGCCTTTGATGGCAAAAACACCTTTTAGGGTTTTTGGGCCTTTGGGGGTGGCCGGACCACCCCAAGGGCCATGGGGGTGGCTTCGGCCACCCCAGATCGGCCGGTCTGGGTGGTGTGGCACCCTATAGGTGGTGGTCGGCCACCTTTAAGTTTTTTTTTTAAAATAATTTTTACTTTTTAATTATTTTAGTTTTATTTATTTTTTAAAATATAAATTAATTTTATTAAAATGAACATGTGGCATATTTGATACTCTTAGATTTTTTAAAGAAATCTTAGCTTTAATCGATACCTCAAGTCCATTATGGACTAGAGAGGATCTGGATCCTTGCTGAAGTGTGTAGTAAAAAACTAGTAGCTAAAATGGAAAAAGTGGTATTTTGAGTAGTTAAAATAAAAGTTGTTGTTGGAGATGCTCTTAGTAATTTTAAAAGGTACATCACATTTAAGATGACTTCAAAAGAATTCGACTATAAAAGACTTATAGCATTTCTCCTTATAAATTTTGAAACCTACGGCTAGCTACCGAGTGGTCCTTATAATTAATACAGTCGACTTCGCATTAATTATTTCATCTCACCCATCCGCTTCAACTTATATATCTCTAACTTCTTTAAAATGATGCCTATTTATCTCATAGCTTATCTTTAAAAAAAAATATAAAATTAATGATTCACAAAGCCTTATCCAAGAAGTAATTAATGCCACTGCATGCCATGAAAAAAGCCTCCCACAGCCACAGGGTATGATTCAATTTTATTGGGATGTAGCTGTGGATAAGCGTCATGGGTGTATTGGGATTGGTCTCATAGCTCGATCGGGATTATGAAGGCGAAGTTGTGGCCGCAGGAAGTTTATATATATACATATATATTAGTAGAATCTGTTGTTTGCTGAAGTTTTGGCAGCTCTATATGTTTTGGATTTTGAGAGGGAGATAAACTTTCTGGATATCATTTTTGGCCTATAGATTGTCATTGTGGTAGTTAGGCTGTAACCGAGTCGAGTTTGGACAAGCCAGGGCTTTCCAAGCTTGCTTATTTAAAAATTTCACAAGTTTGAGCCGAGCTTTATGCCGAGCTCAAAATTTAAGCATGGCTCGGCTCATTAAGGAAAATTCCTTGTGCGAGCCAAGCTCAAGCTCATCTAGTAGACGAGTTGGTCAGGCCGAGCCGAGGCAACCGACTTTTATCAACAATAATATCTCATGCTATCAATTCCAAATTTCAAATGACAATGTCAATACTTAGTTTGTAATTATATGACATTATATGCATTCTTAATTTATTATTGTCAATTTTAAATTTCTAATTCTAATCATTTCATTTTGGATTATTCTAATCACATTTTCATTATATATGATATAAATTATATGAACCAATATGATTAAGTATCAATGTATCATGATTTTTATTTAAGATATAACCATATGATTAACTTTTATCATTCAATTATATATTATACATGTACTTATAATCATAGATATAATTATATATTGTATACCAATTAATTATTATTATTCTTTTTGAGAAATACTTAATAATTAAAATACATTGACTATTGTTAAATTGCTATTAAATAATAAGTAATATATTATATAAGTTATTTTTATTAAATTTATAATATGTATATATAATAAATATATACAACTCGTGCTAATAAGCAAGTCGAGCTCTTATATGAGTATGTTCACAAACTTGAAACGAGCGAGTCGAATTTTATACGGGTATATATTGTTTAATAATCGAGTCTGGTTTCGTGTCCACGAGCGACTCATTTAATAATCGAGTCGCGCACAAGTTGGGCTTTGTCGAGCCGAGCCCGGGCAAGCTCACAGGTAGCTTTGTTCGCTTACAGCCCTAATGGTAGTTAAAGCAGAGAGCAAAAACTGGAGCAAATTGAGTCACACTGGTGGAGACAAAATTAGAGTAGGAATGCATCATTTTCGATTTTAGAGGATTGATCATATAAAACAAGATGCAAACTCGGCCACTACTCATTATTTGGCTTGTAAGACCATTAAGTGTGTCATAGATAGAATTTGGAATAAAGAAATATCAACATGTATCTATAGTAATCCATGTTTGATCGTTTGTTTTTTTGTTTTGTTTTTATAAATAGAGGTTGAAATTCAGTTAAAAAAAGAGGGTTTGATGATGATTATCAAAAACCAAAAAAGGAAAGCAGAATAATCTCATGGGCATTGCTTTAGAAAGAGAGAAGATAATTAAAAAGTGTAATCGGAGTCTCTCTTTATTAAATTATTATTTGTTCCAAAACCTTAAGTTGATAGGAAGAGATAAACTTAAATACTTAATCATTACTTTAACACTCTCGAACCATGCATTTAAACAAGGAAGTTTTGAGAGTAGTGACTATTTTATTGTGAAAGTTGAGGGAAAGGGGGGAGGAAGAAAGAGGGGAGAGAGAAACAAACTAACAAACAAAACAAAACAAAACTTCAAGGTACTATAATTAGGGGTGTAAACGAGCTGAGCTTGAGCGACATTTCCTTGTTTGGGCTCGGCTTATTTAAATTTTACTTGAGCTCGAGCTCAAGCAGAGATTAAGGATGAGCCAAAAAATTGAGTTCGAGCTCAAGCTCATAATAAGTTGAGTTGAGCCAAGCCAATTCATGAGCTGGCTTTTATTTTTAATCTAATTTATTTTTTTATTAATTTAATTTTTTATTATAAATTTAAACTTTTAAGTGTTCTTAAACGACTCAAAAAACAAGCTTGCATATGAGCATTTGCTTAGTCTGACTAATCGAGTATGAAGTCTGAGTCAATACAACAAAACATTTAGTTTCGAAGAGAGAGGATATGCATCATTTTATAATAAAATGATGCTATTAGAAAAAAAAAATTAATTTTTAATATTAATATGAGCAATTATGTGAACAATCACTAATTTGAGCCTTATACGAGCTTCTCACAAGATTAGCTGAATTGAGTCGAATTTGCTTTATTTAATATTCGAGTTAAGATTCATGTTTACGAAACATTTTGATCATTTAATATTCGAGTCGAGCACGAACCGAACTTATGCAAGCCAAGTCTGAACTCGCTCACTCACGATTTGCTCTCTTAATACCCCTAGCTATAATGTTATAGTCATGTATTTAGTTTTTATGAATTATATGAAGAGTCGATTTTATTTTTGGGTTATTTTTGTAATTGTCTTCCGTTACACAAAAATTAATTACTATATATATATTCAGTTTAAAACAGTGTTATTTCCAATCAATATCGTCACTACACAATTTCATTTCGGAATTTATGGATTTATATATACGTGTGTGTGCGGTGGTGAAATTTGTGTAAATCAATATTCAACCTCAAATATCTCCGTTATTAAAAAGAATAAAAAAAAAGCTACACTCTCCGACAAACTTAAGGTTGTTGGGGGCGATGGCGCGCAATAAAGAGCTGTTAAATGAAGGTTGATACCATAAAGTCTTCATTTCACATGCATTTTGTACGTGGAAGGAAATGATCGAAGGTTATCTTGTTCCTCCGTACAGAGCGCCGTCCCATAACATGATGCAACAGTACATCACTCAAATTGTCGAATGTGACCGTAAGCTCCATCGAGAGATATAAGCTCCAAACCTTTTGGATGTTACTGAAATTATAGTAAAATTAATTAATGCGAAGAAAAAAATAATGATGTTTGGTAAAAAGTATAATAGAGTAAAAATGTTTGGTATGAAAAAATATATATATTTTTAATTTTGTAGTGATTTTTTTTTATTTAAATAAAAATAAAAAGTAATTAATGTTTTGTAAAATATAAGAATGTTGGGATTTGAATTTTTATTTTATTTTATTTGTCAATAAATAGTAATAGGATGTTAGGCCAATTAGATTAGTCAAGCATGAGATGAGTCCAAGAGAGGGAAATGGGATCTGAGAAGGAGATGGGAAGAGGGAGGAGGGACAAGTGGAGGGATGGCCAATGAAGCTAGCCACGATCTGAATTGTCATCATTTTCCCTTTTAAAGTTTATTTTATTTTAACTTCAACTTTGAATTTTTTTCAATGTTCTCCATCCATTAAAATTGAGTTTTTTTTTTTTTTTTTTGTGCGTAGGACATGTTCTCCATCCATCAATGTTCTCCATCCATTAAAATTGAGTCTTACTATGCGTAGGACATGTTCCAACAACCTAGCGTGGGACCTTTTTTTTTTTTTTTGGGAGACAAGCATCGATCTTTTTTTTTTGGGTTTTTGGAGACCAGAGTCAAATCTTTTTTTTTTTAAAAACAGATTTTTTATGTTTTTTGCATTCTATATGTTTGATGAAATGTTTTGAATTGTATTTTGAGATATTTGAGTAATATTAGCTAAATTTTCATGAGATAATATTTGAGTTCTAACTCATTTATGAATTTAAAACTAAAACCTAAGGGTAAAAGGTTAACCCTTTAGGAATGGTATAACCCTAAATGGATTCGGTCATCCTAAATTTGGTGTTAATGCCTCAAAACTCGTTTGTAGATTCAAAACTAAAACATAGAGATGAAAAGTTAACCATTTAGGGATGATATGACTTTAAAGGGATTTGGTCACTTAAATTTGGTGTTAATGCTCAAAAACGCTATATAAGTTTTATATAGTTTTGTTGATACTTTTTGATAAGTGATTTATAGAGGCCAGTGAATTTGAGATATAATTTAATCAATTTCTGATAAATGATTCTTAATTTTAAATTTGGCATGCATTTTCTCCTTTAACCTCTTTTCTATTCAATTTTTTTTTTTTAAATGACAAACTCTAGAGGCAGTGAAAATCTCTACTCATTAAAATTTTATGTTAAATCAACAAAATTTCCAAAGTACCTCGTTCCTAAAATTGCAAATTAGCACCGTGTTTGCCGTGTTTGTTTATGAGATTTGTTTCCTCGTAATCATTAGCTACGACAGAGAGTGCATGTGGCGTGTGAGATTCAAGCAACATACAATATTTCTAGGGTGCATGAGTTCTCATGAGAATCAACTTGTTCGATCTAGTGACACATGCATTAACGTAGATAGGAAGTCAAAAACATATAAATTTTCAGAAGATTTTATTACAAATAGAAAACTAACTTAGATATATACATAATGTAAGAAAATTACATCACAAGCTAATATTGAAAATATATTATATTAAATGATTTTTTAAAAACAATAGCTGAAAACACGACACCTCAACTGGTGAGAAATGAAAGTAATAAATAACTATAAAGATGGAATAACATTACTCATCCTATATATTCTAACACTTATCCTTGTAATTAAGTCAAATAATTTTAAAGTCTTTCTTGTGTTACTCTTAAACTTCCACATCAAGCTCTTAAAATTTAATTAAATTTAACTTTCAAAATGTATTTTTTTAGCTATAGCTAGTCATTTTTTAATACTATCAAATATCAAACTCCCTAAATATTTTTCTACTTTAACCAAATATTATTTTTTATTGTGAAATCAAACTATTTTAACTACCATGAAACTCACTTTTATACTCACATATATGAAATTATTTATTGTGAAACCTTTTTTTTTTTTTTTTTTTTTGTGTGTGTGCCCAACATCATAATAGCACTTATATAAAAATGAAACAAATTAACATTAATTTCTCAAAAGTTTAGTTTTCAAGATGGCCGACAGTCAAATAAAATAATATGATAAAATAAATAGTATTTGCTTTTTGTGTTTTTAGATTTGAAGAAGAGGTTTGATAGAGAGTTTGATGTGGAGGTTTTTGTAGATTTTGTTAAAATTTTAAAAGAAATAAGAATTTGATGTGGATCGATGCCTTAAGTCCTCCAAGAATCATGTGGTTATTAAATAGCCAAACTATTCTTGGAGGGACATAAGAAAACTTGTAATTTTACTCAACACTATTCTTGAAGGGACATAAGAGAAACTTGTAATATTACTCAATTAAGTCCTGTATAGCCATTTTCTGTTTTCTTTTTTATTTTTCCAAAAAGCACTTGTAGTAAGGAATCTTGAACAGGGGTTATTTTTTTTGTCGATGCATTTTTGTTTTACATGTTTAATTGCGAAAGCTGCCCCACCTTGGCATTGCAAAATGTTGACATATTTGGTCATATGCATGCACACATTAATGGCCATGCATGAATTAATCCAAGCCTTCAATGGATTATTGATGACGCAATAATTAAGAGCCATCTCATCGCATGACATGATGATCGATCAACATTCAACAACCCAACATTATCATCGCATGCATGTGTGTATATATATGTGTGGCTCTCTCAACAAGGTTTTCTCATCATCTTCACAAAACTTTTGGAAGAAAATTAAAGCCTCCCTATTCTTGCTCTTGTGGATTGTCAGAAATGGCTGATGGAAAATGCACTTTCACTACCTTCCTTAAAAATTTATTACCCATTCAAGCCTCTTCCACTACAAGAGAGGCTTCCAAATGACATGCGAAACGTTATATTGGTGGCCGTTACTTTGATTGCTGCAGCGACCTTTCAAGGAGTCTCCTCCTGGCGGAGTTTGGCAAGATAACAATGACGGACACAGTATACTCTTCTTCTTACTATATCTTACTTTTGGGAACCCTTTCTTCTTAGAAGTATTGGTTGCCACTCTCTCAATGTCCGGGACTTATGCATCTGCTGTTTTTCCATTACCCCTTATGAAACTGGCACGTTTCGTCTCATCGCTCTTGTTGCACTTATGCCTATAACACTACGGCTGGCTATTTATTTGTTGTGCTGGATCATCAAATCATGTTGTATGTTCAATGTTCCATGTTATTATTATTAGATGTAATTTCATTTTAAATTTCTAAATTACTACGTAATTTGATAAGTCCCCCAAATTTCAAAATCTTTCAATTTTAACCTCTGAACTTTCAATTGCAGTTAATCTGAACACCTCCGTTAGATTTTAAACGTTAAAAGTGAGACAATGGCTTTTATACCCGTAATTTTTTTTATAATATTCCAAATTTACCCTTAATTTCAAATTAAAAATTAAAAATAAAAATAAAAAAGTAAAAAGGAAAAATCATGGATATTTTGATCTTTTAGGTATTGCGTCAAGTTAACCTAAATTTGACGATTCAAATTAACTTAATTAAAAGTTTAGAAGTTTCAAATTGAGAGGTTTTAAAGTTTAAATTGATAATTCAGGAGTTTAATATGAAGTTACTATTATTATTATTATTATTATTATTATGTGAAAATAGTATTTGTTGAAGATATGTTACAATTGCAGGCAACGGATGCATTGACGGATGCACAAAAGATGTTGAACGTGGTAATTCATGCCCTATTTGCCAGTTCTGTGAGAATCACACAAACCAATTGGTACCTGCATGCCCTAATTGCCAGTTCTGTGGGGATCACATAAAGCAAATGGTACCTAAATGCAGTGACTGCAAGGTCTGTGGGAATCACGACAAAACCAAATTGTCAATCTTCCGTACAAATCTCAGGAGATCGAGCTGAGCTGAGGAACACATTGATGCCTATATATATATATATATATATATATATATATATATATATATATGTTGATGTTATAATATTTGATATTATTCTATTTTATTATGTTTCCTTATATATTTTAGGGTTCTTGTCCACTACTTCTCCTCTCTCTATAAATAGAAAGCTATACAACTTTCTATGAAGGCATATAAGGCAAGGAAATAAAACAAGAAAGGAAATGAAGCAACAAAAGGAAAGACAAGGAGACAAAGCAACAAAAGGAAATATTGTAATGGCTATAAATAGTGAAATAACGGCTAGTATATAGTGCCACCACTTGTATAAATAAATTATCATTTGTAATGAAATGAATCAAGGGCCAGAAACAATGTAATCCCTAATATTCTCTAGTGTTATTGCGTCTCTCCTCTTTACATTTTCAATGTTAAATAATTTTTATTTTTATTTTTTATTTTTTCGCTTCAGTTGGCTGCGCTTTTTGCTTCTTTTTCAGTATTTCAACAAACATCAACACAAGTCACTCTCTTCTGATAGGCATTTATTCAAACACCACTGCCACAACCATGGCTTCTCAATCTTCATGTTTATTCCGCTGCATGTCCCACGTCGCTCATAGATCCAACATCACCAAAAAAGAAAAAAAAAAAAGAAAAAGAGAATGCTTTCTCAGTTCTAGATCGTGTGGTCGTGAGAAAAAAAAAAAATCGATCTCTCTGTTTGCCTCAGTCTCCCACGACGTACGGGGAGAAGGTAAGAACAGAAAAGAGAAGAAAATAGAAAAAAAGAGAAAAATGTTTTCTGCCTCGCTCTCCCACGAAGGGGAGAAGGTAAGAACAGAAGAAAAAAAAAGGAAGAAAGGCTAACTTCTAAGCAGCCGGATCTTCCAATTTCAACACCACCGACGCCATCTCCAGAAGCCTATACCCCGGCTAAGCCATCGGCATCGCCATCTCCGGATCTTCCACTGCCACCAGACGCCCACGTGTTGTAAGTCCGGTGACCCAGCTCCCTCCCACGAGGTACTGTCCTGCATCCCCTCCAATATCAAAAACATATATATATACATCTCGGTTTGCCTCGCTCATCCACGTCATTGAAGTGAAGGGGAGAAGGTGAGAGCTGGAAAGAGAAAAGAAAGAAATGGGGAAGAAACCATTTCTTTCTTTATCTCTTTCTTCTTCTCCTTTCTCCTACCACTTGGCCGACCCACACCATTCACTTTTCTTTTCTTTTCTTTTCTTTTTTTTCTTTTTCTCTCCCATTTCCTCCTCCTTTCACGCAACCCACACCCCTTTCTTCTTCATTATTATTTTTTCGCCATTTTCTTCTTCTTCTTCTTCTCACCAATTGCAGCAGAATGGGTTTCTTCCCCATTTCTTTCTTTTCTCTTTCCAGCTCTTTCATCTTCCTCATATTCTCCAAGTTCACGAAATACTATAACATCTTGTTTCAGTAAATTAATTGTCCGCATATAATGATATTGTATCTATTGATTTTCATGCCCTTATTGCTTTTATGTTATTAGCATGGCCTTTTATCTTATGCCTAGATCGGTTTCCTCATCAGATATTCTCCTCAACCTTTCTTTGTTGAGCTTACCATGCAACCTTCAATGGTGTCAATGTTTTGGACATGCGCACCGTACCCTGCCTTTTTAGGTGGTTCGACGGGTTAAGCTTCAACTTGGCCTTCCTTTTTTGCTTTGAAAAAAGCTTCTGGTGTTTGTTCATCTTGTCAAGCAGCAAGAACCATAATCTTTATTTTTTTATTTTTTTATTTTTTTATTATGGATCGTTTCTAGATAATTTTAGTACATCATGTTGGGTTTTTTCAATTGCATGTTGCAAAATTTAATGTCCATTTGTTTGTTTTAAAATTTGGAAAAAGTACGCATACCACACGCTCTCAAACTACGATCATATTGCTATATACAACATTATTAATTATTTCATAATACTGGCGGAGTTAGCCCGCCCAACCAATTCTGGGTCGAGTTAGCCAACTTCAAGTTACTGCAATACCAACACACAAGAACAATAAAGCAATAATATATAAAACAAATTACTGCAATAAACAAAATAAAAACAAACCACAAAGTGACGTACGTCTTATGAAAGCGATAATTGTGAAATAGAACTTGTGTTCTGCACACACAAGCAAACACATACGTGAAAGAGAATAGCAACTAATGATTTTTTTTTTTTTTTTTTGAGCAAATATCTGAAGTTCTCATTAATAAAGATCAAAGAGGAGTCCTAAAAGAGATCTCCTCCAATACATCGCATGAGAATCCAAGGACCCAAAATTTTAACTTCTCCCTAATAGGTAACAGACACACGGTGAGCGCCACCTCAAAGGCTGCACCAACCACTGCCCCCATTAGGTTTTTTGAAGTCAAAATTTGAGTTACCTAATAACAATTAAATATCAAAAAGTAAAAGCTTGTTCTTCCGAAACCAGAAGATTCTTAATACCCAGGTGGGACCACGAACCACATCTCATCCATTTCTCTGCGTGGCCATCCTTGCCAATTCATGCGTTGGTTTATTTGTACTCCTCTCCGCCATGAGCTATTCTTCCATTCTGAAAATTCCTGCAAATGCGAGGTCCTGCAAGAATTGGGTTCCTCAAACTCGACCTCGCCTCTCCGTTATTAATAGCATCCACAACCAGTTTTGCATCTCCCCACAAGCAGTGCTATCAATACCCCATGACCACATACGAGTTCTTTGTAGCCTCTTATGTGGTGCTTTTGGCCTAGGATCATCTTCCGTTATGGTCCCGATCAATACTCAATGCCCACCCATCCTTTTTCTTTTTGTTCTTGGCAGTGACGAGACCCATCCCATTGGTGGAGTGACCCATTGAATCGGCTTCTCATTACACGGTATGACCTTCTTTCTCATGGGCAGCTTGGAATTCAATTAGAGCTCCTTCGTCTGAGTAGAATTTCCTTTGGAGAAGAAAACCCTCCATGCACACTCTCATTCGCCTTAGCCATATTCTTGGGCCACAAATAGTCTCATCTCCTCCTCATCACAGATTGAGAACATATCTTCTACAACACCTGTAAAAATTTGGGCCCCATGAGCACTCTTCTAAAATTTTCGACCCCTTCACTCCAAACGTCCATAGCTGATGAGCATTGCCATAAAATGTGGAACACCGTTTCCTCCTCCAATCCGTATATAGGGACACAATGGATCATCAATTATCTTCCTCCGGAATAAGTTTGCGTGTTGGCAATATCTCATGGCTTGCTTTCCATAGGAAGTGTTTTTCAACATTTGGCACTTGCATCCTCCAAATTTTATCCCATACAAATCCTTTGCTTTTGGTTGAGCACCCAGCCATGTTCACCTCTTCTACCTCTTTTTGCAAATGGTATGCACTCATTGAAAATTCTCCCTTCACTGTTGTTCCTCTCCACAGCAAAATATCCTCTTTGTTGTACAACTAAGTGGAATGGAGAGAATTTTTGTAACTCGGTGAAAAATTTGCTCTAGCAAGCTAATATTCCACCACCTTGTATTTCTTTCAATAAGCTCACATACCTTTGCCGATGGGTCTAAAATAGCGAGGGATTGTATCTTATATGTAGTGGAGTTGGCAGCCACTTGTCTTCCCAAATTCGTATCTTCTCTCCGTTTCCCACCCTCCACACAAGACCCTCCCTAATAAGTCCACTAGCTATGTATACTCCTCCACGCAAAGGATGGCTTTCCCTAGATTAGCTTCAAGAACGTGCAATTGGGAAAATATTTTCCTTTCATGATTCTTAGTGAGGCTGTCCGAAATTTTCATATCCTCCAAATTTGTTTAAGCTAAGAGGGCCTTATTGAAACAAGTGAAGTCTCAAAACCCATACCTCCTTTCCCTTTTGAATTCCCCATTTTACTCCAACTCATCCAAGCAATTTTTTTCTCCTTCTCCTTATGACCCCACCAAAACTTTTGCATAAGTGAATTTATTTCCGAACATAAGGCTTTCGGAAATAAAAATACACTCATGCAATAGGTTGGTATTGCTTGAATTACGGCTTTCAATAATATTTCTTTTCCCGCTTGGGACAAGAAATTAAGCTTCCAATCTTGGAGTCTCTTCCAAATCCGATCTATAATACTTGAAGGCCTTTGTTCTTGATTTTCCAATAGAGTGAAACCAAGATAAGTATCATATCGTTGTATCAGAATTCCAGCTACCTCCAAAATTCTCCCTCTCTCCTCCGGGGGTGTGTTTTTGCTGAAAAATATAGAGGTTTTATTAGCATTCATTTTTTGTCCGGATGCTCCTTCATATAATTGCAATATGTCTATCATGGCACTCCATTGTGTTTGATTAATACAAAACAATAAACTGTCATCGGCGAAAAATAAGTGACTAATTGGGGACCCCTTTTAGATGTAGGAACCCCATCGGTCTCCCATCTTCATTGGCCCTTGTCAACATGGCACTTAAGACTTGACACATATTATAAATAAATACGAGATAGAGGATCTCCTGTCGAATTCCCGTGTCGAGTAATATCGCCCCATGGGATACCATTGACTACCGAGTAATGCGTTGAGGTGACACATCATAATCATCATTCGCACCCACCGATCATCAAACCCATACTTTCCATAACACCTTCAAAAATTCCATTCTATCTGTCATAGGCTTTGCTCATGTCAGCTTTTACCGCCATGAAACCTTTTTCCCTCATACCGGTATGCATCGTGTGGAGTGTTTCATATGCGCCAGAATGTTGTCCGAGATTAACCTCCCGTATAAAAAGCTCTGTGTGGGAAATAATAATGGTAGAACCTCTTCAAACGATTAGCTAGGACCTTTGAAAGCACTTTGTATAGAACATTACATAAGCTTATCGGACGGAACTCCGTAACACAAGCTGGAGTTTTGGTTTTTGGTATAAGAACTATATTTGTTCTATTTAACTCATGCGGCATCACCTCCGAATTTAGAATTTCGATAATCGATAGACATACCTCGTCTCCAATTGTGGCCCAATTTTTTTGAAAAAAAATTTGCCGTATATCCATCCGGTCCTGGAGCTTTTTGAGTGGCCATTTGTGTGATTGCCACCCCTACCTCCTCTTTTGTGAAAATTTTTGTGAGTTCGGCTTCATCTCCTCCGTCACCCCTTGCAACTTGTCGACACATGTCTCCAAATTCGTCCACAGCTCCTGTAAATAACTCACTAAAATAATCAACAAAAGCCATGCCTTCAGTTTGATTGTCTCCCATTGCCGCCCTTCCGGGTCCTTATAGCATAAATAAAATTTTTCCGTTTGCATTTACATGCATGATAATACTTAGTGTTCGGTCCCATTTTTTAGCCACGTTCTTTTGCCCGTTGACTCCATCTAGCATCATCTTTGTCCAAAAGGGTTTGTAATTCCTTTTGTATATTTTTTTTCCTCCCGAGATATTGTATTTTAGAAGCTTTCAGCTCCTTGTATTTTGGATCCTTTTTTTTTTCCTTGCCATGTAATAAGGCCGTCCGACATCCCCTCATCTTCACGGCTAGGTGGTCCCAATGGCTGGAGATTGAGAATTTTCCCAAACCTGCTTAACCATGTCGAATATTCCTCCTCTAAAATCCAGCTTGCCTCATGTCGAATTTTTGTCCCATTCGCCTTTCCCTTGACACCATGCAGAGAGGTGTAAAAAATAGGAGAGTGGTCTCGACCATATAGTGCTTCCACTTGAACTTCGTGAGAGGAAAATATCCCTCCATGCTTGGTTTGCCACTCCCTATCCAACCTCTCCTTTATAAAATCCTCCCTTCCCTACAATTTCTCCAAGTGTATTTGGGACCATAAAACCAGATCGGTGAGTTCGCATTCCTCGAGTTTTTGGAAAGCCTCCATTTGACTTGGTTCTTTCATTTCCCCCACTTCTCGAGGATATCAAGATTTCATTGAAATCTCAATACAAGCCCAGATGAGGATCAAATTGAGCAAGAATCCATAGCAAATTCCATGTATGTGCCTTTTTTATACGGTGTCCGTAAAACCCGTTAACTTCCATGGTGCATCATTTATAGGTGCTTTTATCACATTTATATGGTGTTGGCTATAACTATCTCCATGAACATCTCTGAACTCCATAATAATGCCAAACCTCCGCTTCTCCCAATAACAAATAATCCATCATACCCAATTTTACAAATAATCTCTTCTAATTTTTTCATGAAGTTTGGTTTCCATAAGGAAAACCAAAAGCGGGTTTCTTTCTTTCACCATACTCAGTCTCTAATCTGTCCAGGGTCCCAAGCTCTCGGCTCCACTAAATTTTCATTGCGGTCGTGAGAACATTTATTGACCTCCGCCACTCCCGATCCATTTGAAAGTCCCTGCTTGTCGCTTCATTTTTTCTCCTCTGCACTGTTGCTTTCCCTCCTCTTCTTATTTTCCTGCTTAGGCGCCTTGTCAGACACTAATGATATTATTGATTAAAAGACGTTTATTTATTATATTACGATTGACTTGTGATTTCCTCACATCAAATCATGTGGCTCCTCTCTTCCAAGTCTTTTTTTATTTTATTTTTTTTATCTGACTTGCAACATATATGGCGAGTTTTCATTATTTGAACTGTTATAATTAAAATGACAGCATGCGAACATCAACATTTAGAAAATATTTTTTATTTTAGATTTTATTCTCGACCTCAATGACTTATTAATCGCTGGTAGCCTCTTTATAAATAAAGATTATTATAATATATATTAATATCTTTTAATATAAAAATATAGTTGATGTAATGTGTGGGCTACAACGAATAACAACAATAAAAGAATGAGATATATAATTATAAATCTTGAATCTATCAAATATCTAAAAATTTTTCTCAAAGAATTCAACTTTGAGCATTTTCATTTATAAAAACTGATTCATAAACAACTGACCTTTTCGGAGACTATAAGCATGTATTTATAAACTTCCAAAATCTTAAGCCTAATAAAATATGAAATATAGACTCCCAGAACTCTAAACCTAAAAGAAAGGAAATAAATTCGGTTTAAACCCTAAACAAAACTACAAATGCCTTCAGCGGATGGGACTTATGGCGTGATGGCAATGTAAAACGTAAAATCATCACAATAACATAGGGCCGTTCGAACCGAAGTTATGGTCGTTCAAACTGTGGCTTCTATCTGACTTCTTTGGTTGCAAATATAGTTATCTGATATGCATCAATAGCTCATTATTATAATTTTACTTCCGTTCTCTTTCTTCTCTCTTTCTTTGGCGAGCCTCAAAAACTAAAGGGCACAAAAAAATGAATGCTTAGAGGATTTATTGATTTGAAGAAGCTATGGCCCTACATGTATTTTGTTGACTTTTCAAATGGCCTGATACGAAAGTGAAGCACATTTTTATCTCATGCCCACTTCTTTTCTTTTCTTCTTTTCTTTTTATTTTTATAGTGTAAACAAATAGTGAAATATTAGAGCCTGACTTGCGTTATAAAAAAAATTAAAAAAAAAATGAAGATCGACTTTTCTCTCCCAAATTAATGATGTTGTAAACCAAAATGACTTTTTTCTTCAATTTAAGAAGGCAAATAACTTTACCTATTTTACTTCTCAATTAGTTTTAGAAACCTCTTATGTTATGCAAGTCACCTTGGAGCTTGTTAATTGTTTATTTCATAATGTGAACACCGAGCTTAACTATTTCCGTTCTCGCAATAAAATAGAGAATGAATTTCTTACTCTCAACAACGACACAATTTGTTGTCGCTGATATATAATTTTTAGTGATGAAAGGTCATTGACATGTGTTTGATGTTTTCTTTTCATTTACTTAACAACAATGACAAAATCTATCTTGTCACTCATGTTTTCCTTTAGTGACGACAATAGTAGTTGCTCCCATAAAATTTGCATGACTCGTGTTCGAAAAAAGTATTTTACAACGTTGTCATCGGTAATATAAAAAATTTCACATTATCAGTAAGACTAAAAAATGCCAATGGTTATATTTGGTTATTAGCAACAACTAGAAAAGGTCATATCTTTGATAATGATATTGCTAAAGACTAAACTTCTTGTAGTGCATATAAAATAGCCAAAATTGAGTCATAATCTCAAATACATATAGTCTAAAAGCATCATAAGTTTGACATAAGTTGGTCACCACAAAAGGTATTATCCAAAAAGGCTATAAAGTACTCATCCAAAAATGCTGGGTCAGGGCAAAAGCTAGCTCTATGGAAAGGTGAATTATGCAGCAGAAGTAATATCAGTAACTTCATGAATTATTGAACCTTAAATTGACTCATATTGAATCTTCTTCTATTTATTTGGCTCTTGCTACAAGAGGTCTAGTTACAACACACTTTCTCATCCTCTGCTCAAAACCTTTCGAGGAAAAAGCCTCCTCATTAAAATGGCTAATCCACCTGACAAGTCCGGTGCTAAGGAGGATGGGAGATTGACAACCTTCCTAAAAAACCTTATTATCCCAACCTACCTGCCTTGTCTTCAACATGAGGAGCTTCCAAATGAAATCCAAAACGTTATGCTGGTGGCGGTTGCTTTGATTGCAGCAGTGACCTTTCAAGCTGGAGTAGCTCCTCCCGGCGGAGTTTGGCAAGATGACAAAGACGGACACAAACTGGGGCGGGCTATATACTCTTCTCAAACCGTACCCTTTCATTTTTTTCTTGATTTGTAATACCCTGGCCTTCTCCTCCTCAATCTATCTCTTACTCTCGCTTACTTTCGGTTACCCTTTCTTCTTAGATGTATTAGTTGCCACTTTCTCAATGTCCGGGACTTATGCAGCAGCAATCTTTTCCGTTATACCATATGAAACTGCCAAGTTTCGTCTCATCACTCTTGTTGCAGCTCTGCTGATCATTATACGGCCGGTGGTATGTTCCTTGAAACAAGTTAGACTTTTTTTGTTCCTTGCTTGTCACAACTTTTTAAGCTTTTATGGTATTTTTTAAATTTCTTAACACAATTCTAATTAAAATCTAACTCTAGGAGGGGTTGCTAGCAATTTAAAATCCTAAGAAAAGCACCATTCAATTCAATCCATCATTATCCAGCCTTCCCAACTTAAATTTATGCATCCAATGGACACAATTTAACACCGTTTGATTAAAATTTAATAATGATTAATCATAAACCCGATAATGATTCTTGGATGGACACAAGAGTGCTGATACAAGAAAGACTTGTAGCATTACTCGTTGTGACATTGTTACCTCAAAATAATATCTCAGCCTACTGAAAATAGAAGAGGTCCCAAATTTGGCATAGAAACAGAGGTGTCAAGAAGTCATGAGGTTAATTCCTAGAAGTTATCATGCCAGAGTTCATTGACTAATTTTGACTAAAAGGATGTGGCTGCTAAAATAACGTGCAATATTTACAGGCATCTTTATGGTTTGTTGCTGCTGTTATATCTTTGCGGGGGTTTGGGAAGTGTTGATTAATCATTCTTTGGCCTCTTGGTTGTGTTTCCTCTAATTAGCTTTGTCTAACCGCCTTAAATGGAAACAATTTTTCTTGATCTTTGTGATATGAATATGTAGGGCCGTGCCATTCATATGATGCATTTTATTTTATTTTTTATTTACCCGCACTGATGTGTTTGTTTTGAAACTTATTGTTAAGCTGCCCTGCCCAATGTTGTTCTTTTTTGATGTACTTAAAAAAAATAAAAAACACAAAATTTTTAGATACTTGTTGTATTTTTATGCAATAGTTATTTTATTATTGGATAAGATTGTTAGCTTTCGAATAGACATTATTTAGATTGAGGAATTTCTGTTTCTCTAAAAAATTTGAAAGGAATAATTATTCTTTTAGGAATAAATTATATTTAAAAAAAAAAAACCACACTATTTGTTTTGGAACTTGCCACTAGTAGCCAAAGTTTGTCGGATTCCTTCGCTGGTCACCGGAGTTAGCCAGAATCTACCACCGGCTGTCGATTGTCTTTATTAATTAACAGATCAGGTTTTTTTTTTTTTCTTAAAAAAATATAGTAGTAATATTTTGTATTCAAATATATTAATAATTTTAGTTTAATTATATTGAGAACATATATATATTGTCAGTGAAGAATAGAATAATTATTTCATCATCTTGCAAAAAAAAAAAAAAAAATTACCGTCTTGGCTAAAGTCTTCGTCAATGTCAACATTGGGTAGTTGTGAAATCATTATCAATAACAAATACTTGTTCTACGGCTACGAAAAGTAGACAGGAAGTTGCTCTGAATTCATTGCATGGTCATCTTGCTCTACGGCTGATGTTGTTATGGTGACAAAAACAGTTCTAAAATCTGTGACTTTTTAAGCCACGAGGCAATGATCTGAATTTGTTGCAAGTCAGGCTCAAGGAAAAATTTAAAGGGAAGAAGTAATTAGTTGTTTCGGATAATTTTTGGGATGAGAATTATTAAGATTGAACTATCATTCGTGCTCTTTTCAAAACAGGGGTACTGGGAAGTACAATTGTTATCACAAATCACAACATATGTGGAAGTTTCATCAACAACAGGTACCATTCCAGCATACCATTTGCAATTGTTAACAAATTGTGCTTGTTTGTCTTTATTTACCCAACATGCATTGGGGGCAAGTAACAATGCCAATTCAAACCTTCAAGATATTGGTGAGGAAATCATTAAAAGGTGGGAGTAATTATCTTTTTTTTTTTCCATCAACTACAACGCTTTGACACGTTTTTTTATTAACTACCAACTGTGACACCCGACTCCATGAATTACCATTTTGTGTCCAAAACTCTTATTCGGTCAGTCAAAGGCTCCTTCTGTCAGTCAAAGGTGTTAAGTCAGACGGTCTATTCGTCACTTTGCCCTCATGAACTGTAATTCATTATCAATTTGTCCCTATAAACTACCACACATTGTTACTTTATCTCATGAACTACAATGCATTATCATTTTGATTGTTTGAGTTAACGTCTTTGATTGATGAAATGAAGGTTTTGGGCATAAAATGATAGTTTATGGGGGTCAGGTGTCATAATTGGTAGTTCATGAGGATAAAGTGAAAATGCGTCCTAGTTCATAGAGAAAAGGTAATTACCCCTAAAAGGTGTCAAGGCTTGCCTTTGATGGCAAAAACACTTGGAGGCTCCTATGCACTAAACGGGGCTGAAATGAATGTAAGGACGTATTGGACAGCAAATTAGTAAATATGGGTGTACAGG
This sequence comes from Carpinus viminea, assembly GCA_013348765.1. Lineage (NCBI taxonomy): Eukaryota > Viridiplantae > Streptophyta > Magnoliopsida > Fagales > Betulaceae > Carpinus > Carpinus viminea. Next base: position 14,537,888 of record CP054668.1, read on the forward strand.
AGACAAAGTTAGTTGAGATAGCATTATGGCCAGCAAAACTGGTCGAGAATCGTGGTGTTATGTCGAAAACATGTCTTATCGTGCTGTTAGAAGAGACAAAGATGAGTGTAGTTTGACAATCCTTATTTAAGTTGCTCTTCGTCGTTTTGCTTGTGGTTGTTTTCCAATTTTACATTCACTATTTCAAGATTGTGACTTTGGTTGTTGGTTGCTAATTGATCAATATTTGTCTTGTCCTTTTAAAGATGACTTATAATATACATTTTAACAATTGAAAACTCATCTTTTCACTATATCGTGGAGGCAAATAGTATCTATAGAAATTTGATGTGGCCTTTTTTCAATTACTCTCTCTGTGGGTTGAACTTAACAAATTACCAGTAGTGAAAATCTGCAACTGAAATTGTTCAAAAAAAATTCCCAATACTTTATTGAAGATTTGGATATGCTCTAAAACGCTTAGAATTGAAGATTTGGACCGACTTGAGAATTAAATCTCTTACATATTGTGCGAATTGGAACAAATCTTCCCACTAAGATTTTTCACAGTAATGGTGCACCTTTTTATACATTTAGTTTTTGAATGTAAGATAGGTGGACCGGTTCACTATCAGTGGATGTATCCTTTTGAGAGGTACAACATCATTCAATAATTACACTTTATTTTTTACAATCCGGTTAACTAGGATGCTACTTATATGCTTATTTGTAATATAGGAACTTACATCGATGTAAGATAAATGTTCGCAACAAAACTGCACCAAAAGGCTCTATTGCAGAAGGGTACATAATGGATGAGTTACTTATATTTTGTTCGCAGTATTTGAAAAATGTACCAATAGTGCACAATAGGCCGCCTAGAAGCATTGATGACTTTAGAGGGGCAGTCCGTACTATTGAACTTGATGACAGAACGTTGAGACAGGCACATCGATATATCCTCATAAACATCGAAATGTTTGCTCCATTTCGAACATGAGTTGTATTATTTAAACTATGAGTAAATGTATGTTCATATTGTATGGCCGATATTTAAAGGTTTTAATTTTGGCAATACATAGGATGCACATGGAGGTGCTTCGTCAAACAAACACTAGTGAACGATTATTGAAAGCCAGATTACATGAGAAGCATAGACATAAATTTTCGGATTGGTTCAGAGACTATGTAAGTATTATGTCATGCTTGAGACACGTGGATAACTTCTTCAAACAAATCACACTCACTATAATGAACTTTATTCAAATATGAAGTTCGAGACATGGATGAGATTTTTAGGAATGAACTAGGTGAAAAGCTAAGGTGGCATGCGGTTGGGCCGATGGGATCAACCTTATTATTTAAGCAATTTGTCAATAATGGCACATTGTTTTGCACACAAGATAACGATCAAGGAAACACAACTCAAAATAGTGGAGTAAGTATATTTGTTGAAGATGGCCTGACTTACTACGACGTGCTAACTCACATGTTTGAGTTGCAATATTACGATGGATCTCGTTATGTACTATTCAAGTGTGATTGGGCGGACATCACACTAAACAGGGGATACAAGAAGGATGCATATGGATTCATCCTTGTGAATTTCAAAAATTTAATATATACGAGTGAACAAATTATAGATGAACCGTTCATATTGTCTTCCCAAGCATTGCAAGTATATTATGTTGCAGATGAAAGGAACCAAAACTAGGTTGTCATTGCTAATACAAAATCAAGAGATGTGCATGATGTTTGACAATGGCAAGTGGGAACACTTACGATGTAAACATTTACGTCAATATCATATAAACTGTATCTCACATATATTATGCTTTATCTCACAATTTTCAACACTTTGATATATTAATAGATTGTTTTTAATTTGGGTTCAAATTCTAACAAGCTTTTTTGAATCGTGTAGGTATACTGGCGCAAAGGACATATATTCATATAAATAACGTAGCCACAGAGGATGATGAGATACAAGATCCATGTACAGGAGCTCACATTACTCAGGATGTACCCCCTATTGGTCACCCATATGACTCATCCCCCATATCATAGGGACTTTGTGGGGAGTCATCCCACACCACTGAGAGGGCACCTCCACCGCTACCACCACCGCGCTATAAAAAAGAAGATTTAATCATTATTGCTATGAAGCATATGTTCATCTATATTTATGGAAGATTGTTTTACTTATATTTTACACATTATAACCATTTGATAAAATTTTGATACGAGTTATAGATGAAAATGGATTTCGCGAGAAAGTGAGCATGCCCTCACCTGATGTAATACCTCGATAAAAACCCACATTTTATTAGATGGAATCCTCTCCATATGAGCTATTAATAGAGGTTTTCAATAAAGGTGTTTTTTGGGACCCAAAACCCTTAGCGCCAACCTAATCACACCTTAAACCCTTAGAAAAATATAGGCCAAACATTGATCCTCAGGGAGCGGACGTACGATGGGGGACCACTGGACATACGCTTTGCAAACCGTACTAGCGGACGTACGTAGGACCACTGGATGTACACTACTTTTTGAATACCCTTTGGGTAATACCTGGACGTACGAGACACCTTCTGGACTAATGTGCAAAGACCACCGGACGTACGCTAGGATTACCAGATGTCCGTTGCTTTGTTAGAGAGTTAGTGGCGAATTTTCTCTATAAATAGCCCGCCCCTCCTCTCACTTATCACGCCTTCTTCCTTCCTCTAGTATGCCCCTAAGCTGCCAGAACCTCTTCTTAGTGTTTTGAGTGAGAAATCCGTGAAATAGAGTTTCAACGGAGAGTTTTCGAGAAAAAGAGATCATGTCCGTGCTTAGCTTCGGGGTAAGCTCTGTTTCCTTTGTCATTATCACTTTTGTTCTCTCATGTTTCTACTTTAATAAGGATTTCAAGTGTTCATTGAGCGTTCTTTTAAAAACGATGTTTTCAAAGAGTTTTCTCAAAAGATCATGGTTCTATGATTTCTTGCATTGCATGTCCTGTTTTACTAGTTTAGAAGAGGTCTAGAGGTCTGTGATTGCCATTGGAAACATGCACTGTCTGAATCTTGAAACAATGTGCTTAACACACTGAGCGGACATACGCCATTGAGGTCAGACGTATGGTCAATGGGCAGAGCACTTGTTCTTAAGTTTTACACGTGTATGCTTGGACTTAACCATATTTATAGGTTTCATAAGGCATATAATAATGGTGACTTGTATTCGTTATAATAGGAACTAGCTTGATCAAAGGTTTCGCTCGAATGTGCGAGATAAGTAAACACTTACACCATTTTTTTTGTAGAACGTGGAATATATCAGCTAATTGACTACGCGTATGATATGAGCATGTCTATTTTTCATAATTACTCAGTAACTATGTTATTAAATAAACTGTTAAGATGCATTGTAAGACATGGTACGCCGGTACGTGCAATATAAACGACCATAAGCTTACTATATAAACTGCATATTATGGTCAAATGTATGCGTTATGTGAGGACTGTGAATCCATTGGTTTTGTGACCTTGATGCAACTATTCCCAATTGTTCGGTCATTACAGGACGAACGTCATTAGTGAGTAATGCGCCACTCAGGGTCAAAGTCAATCGTGCCATTAATGTTATGTACGGTATGTTGTACAATGGTTGAGGCATTGGCATTGTATTATAGGTCTCTCCGGACAACATCAACCCTACTGAGAAGGGTTAATATCTTAGGTGGACCATGTATGAAAGTTATGACTTACAATGCATTAGCTTTTCTGCATTAAAACGCTTAAGTAGTTATCGCCGGTTTTACACCATAAGCTTTGAAAACCTTAAAAACCCATTAAATGGTGTATTAGCGGGGGTAATTCCCTCTTTTGATTATTACTCAAAGTACACGTTTACTTTTACTAAATGAGCTCATGTCATACCTAAGTGTAAAGTTTACTTACTAAATCGTTAGACTTATGCGGTTATTATTTTTTAGGTAATCTGGCTTATCGCTATAAAGGTGGCAAGAGACGCTACCACTTGTTTGGTTGTGCTTTACTTATTATTCGAGTTCGTTTCTTACTACGTAATTGCTCCATGTTCTTATTTGATGATTATAGTAGTTCAAATTTATTCACCTTTCTTTACATCTACTATGACGTCTTACAATGGTGATTATCTATTTGGTCACAAGTTGGCTCAACTGGGTGAATTGCCAGTGATTACACTGAATTAACTGAGGCTGATTTTAGGGGTGTTACACCTGGAGACATATGAGGGTTGCGTGAAGGACCGAAAGTTGTTATTCAATTGAATAATAATGGGCAGCCAGTTGGAGTCAATAGTGAGAAGTTATCCCGGTTTGGTTCTTCACTTGTAAAAACTATAGGCCTTTGCCCCCATGGACATCCTAGATTGGAGGAAGGCACTCAAAAAGAAGATAGTTCAAATGTGAGAAATCATGTGAGTAAGTAATATTTAAATTATTTGATGCATTAGTAGTTATTGTTTGTTTAAATGTAGTAATAACACCATTAAGATTATAACTTGGATTATAGAGCAAGTTGTATTTTGATATGAGCTTGCCACCAAAGGAGGTCAAAAAGTTAATCATCCAAGGGTTGGGTACAAGAAGGAAGGAACATAACTACGAGTTAAAGCATTCTTTGAATATCCAGCCAAATGAGACTCCTAAAAGTTTGATTGAGTGGATAAATCCCACCCACATTGTCAATAATGAGGAGTTTGAAAATAATACTCGATATTGGTGTGATCCTATAGTGCAGGTAACAATGCATCTATATTACCATTTAAAAGTTTTTAAAACTTTACTTTCTCACTATCTTGTCGATAATATTTAGGCCAAGGAAAAAAAAATAATGAAAGCTGGAAGAAACAAATCCTACAAGGCCTACTCCACACCACTGGGTCGAGGAGCTTTGGTGAGTGCATATGAGGAGGTTATTAAAAAGAGATGTTTGATAAGTCTTTTGAACTCGATAATATATAAGAGTCGATAATAGGGCATGACCTCGATAGAAGCAAGCTATTCAGTAAAACTCACACGCGTAAAGATGGTAAACTTGTGACCAAAAAGGCTAAGAGCAAAACAGTAAGTTTGTATTTGTATAATTGTAAGTTTCTTATGATTTTTTTTTTTCTTTGGTCACATAATGATGTTAAAAGACTAATTGGTGAATTGCTAACACTTTTGACTTGTTACATGCACAAATAGATGAGCTAATGGCACAAGAGCCTCCATTGACTCAAGGGTCCTCACAGGGGACCATTTATTGGGCTCTCGATGACCCATACTCCATGGTTTTAGGCAAAGAGCGGTGGTCGTACCAAAAATAGTACTCGCCAATTGCACAAGTCGATCGTAGTAATGTGGCTGTGCAAGTGCGAGTGTCGAACCCACAGAGAATCGATTTGTAAAATCAACTTTAAAGTGCTTAAACTAATAAAATCTTAACCTAGTTCCAACATCGAGCAAAGCGTGCAAATTAAACTAAACTAAATGCAATAAAATAAAGCAGAAAATTAAACTAAGTTAAAAAACATTAAAATAAAGAAATAAAAGCGACTACAGTCCTAATCCACTTCACAATTAATTAATCAATATATAAACATGCTTAGCTCATATTTATTAACTTATGCTACAAGGCATACTTTGGCGTTAACGCATTGTTCATATTTCCGTCTATCGATAAGCGCATATGTATATCCTATTGTTGCTACACAATCTTGTCGGACTAACGAGGCAAACACGTTACAAGAGGTCACAGCGGATAATGGTCCAAGACGAATATCCGATGTATCTCGGTTGCAACATTAGTCGGCGTTTGGCGATTGGCAAACAACAATCAATACACTTTTGTCACTAAAATGCATTGAAACGAATAGACATAAATTAAATGAGAGAATAATACGAACTAAACATATATATATAAACAAATTAAAGCGAAGGAAAAAGAGACTAATTAAAAGTAAAATTAAACATAAATTAAATAAACAACAATTTAGGAGGGATTTACGTGAAAAATAGAGGCTTGGGCCCTAGAGGCACCTCCCAAAAACGTGCTTACAATGAATACACGAGGTCCTATTTATATTTATAGGTGGCTGGACCGAAGTGCGTTGAGCGCACTACTGCGTTGAACTTACCATTATTTGTGGTCGAACGCAGGCTACGTTCGACCTCAAATAAGCTGCTATGGCGGCTAGGGCTGACATGGAGGTGTGTTCGAGCAGAGCACCTGCGTTGAACGCAGATAACCGCTAGGGCCGGGCTGCTGCTGCGTAGCGTGCTTTGCAACTGCGTCGTGCGACCGTGCTTGCATGGTGCTGCTGCGTCGCGAGTGAGTGCAGCTGCGTCGACGCCGTGGTGTCTTGTATTTCTGCTTAAGTCCTTTCTTGCCCTTGCTAACCATGATTCAACACAATGTCCTGCACAACACAAAATACTAAAAACACTACAAATGATTAAATATTAACAATGCTAAAGGCCTAAGAATATAAATTAAGGGTCCAAATCAGCACTTTTAGGCACCGATCAAATACCCCCAAACTTACATTTTGCTAGTCCCTTAGCAAAATAAAATGAAAAACAAAATAAAAACATAAGTCCGCTTTGTGGGAGAAAGCGATTGCATTGGCGTATGCAACAAGCCTTTTAAACCTCTAGGAGTTCCCTAGAGGGAGTGAAGTCTCGTGAGGGTTTTTCAGAATGATACCCACAAACATCTGTGCACACATTTTATTCTCAATCATACAAAAATATATCGATCATGGTTTAAATTCAAAAGCAAGTTTAATCACACAAACACTATCTTCACAAATTTCAGGGAATTAACAATCAAGATACAAACATGGCATTATGAGATCCAATAATCAATTCTAGTGAAAGTGAGATTAGCACAAAAATATGGGATTTCAAAACCAATCATTAGTCGTGTATGCTTCGACACTCAAAGTTCATTGGTCAACACATTAAAAATAACAACCAAGGTTCATCAAATTTTTTTTTTTTTTTTTGCATAACTTCACTAAGCTTTCTAATTGACCCATGTATCAAGCGTTAAGTCAATGACTCCCAAACCAAATGGTTTTAGGGCATTAGGCGTAAAAACACCCCTAAGGACCTACTAACTCGAGTCAAAAAGGCTACGAAGCTTTGCTAACCACATCTAACTTCACACTTTTTTACGCGAATACTCATTGCTTAATGAGGCAAGAGATCCGATACTGGAAAGCTCAAAATGATCATCATTTTTTTTTTTTTTTGATGAACCACGGGTATCTCTCTAAATGGTTTTCAAGCGCATTCAAGGTTACAAAACTAACAAAACCAAAACCAGATTTTATCCCACAAATTACGTGCCAATTGTGCTCGTGAATCTCAAATTGAACTACAATATCTCATTATGCCATGAAAGTAACATAACTGCAAAACCCTTAATCAATGTGATCATATGTTCGTCAAATTAAACACACCAATGAAAATAAACCATAACTATCATAAAATGCATAATTTAAAAACAAAATGTGCACACAATAAAAATACCCCAAACTCAAAATCTGCGCATCACGTGTGTTGATATAGGAAATAAAAACAAAGTGCAAGGGGTGTGAAAATAAACCAAGACGTCACAAAGACGTCACGGTCTTGTGGTCTTTGAAGGTCCTGCTGCTGGAGCGATCTCCATGATGGCTCGGAACATCTCCACGGACCTCGAGCATCACGCATCCTCTCGCAAATCTGCAAAATGAAATCGTCGTCCACGATGGGATCGTATGTCCAAGAGGGTGTCCTGGAAATGCAATAAGTCGGGCGTCTAAGCGTGATACACTCCTCATCCTCCTCTCTGCTCCTCCTCGTACGCTCAGGCTGCTCCTCCTGCTGCTCCTCAGGCTGTCCCTGCGGCTCAAAAGCCATCTCATGCTCATCTACCAACTCTGGAATGTCCATGGGCTCGAGCTCGGTCGGGCTCTGGCTGTAGGCGTGGTGCGGCTGGGCATGTGGGATAGACTCACGCCGAATGGAGCCAAAGTGTGGGCTATCGATGTCGGCCGTCGCTGATGTGCCTTTGATCCCCATCTTTCTCAGAATATGTGTGATGAGAAAGGGAAAGGCAATCACGTCTTCGTGTGCTCCGCCCTCGATGATGTACTCCCTCACGAATTTCTGGATCGCGCCGATAATCTCCGAATAGAACACCGAATCCTCTGTGGAATGAGTAGAGGCACCGAGAAATAGGTCCCGCCTCAGGTCTTGTGTCCCAAAGGACACACATTACGTACAAGACTATATCTATGAAGAGAAGATTCCGAGGAATCTTCGCCTTGCCGGCCGCTGCTCCGTCGGCGAGTGTGAGCATGGAGGGGCACTCAAGCCAGGGGGTGTCCGACTCAGGCGGCTCATGGCTGCACTTCAACGCAGCCGCTATGTCTCCGACGGTCACCTCCACGTCTTTCCCGTCAATGGAGGAGAAAAGACTGTCCGGTAGTCACTACTCGGTCCTCGGTGAGTGTAAAACTCTCCACCACCGCTCGTATGCGATGGAGTGTGGGTTTGAAAAGTCTTTTCAAACCCCGGCGCTTTAATTCTCTGACGGCCCAACTTGTCGCTTCATTGTTGGAAAACACCTCGTTGATAGCAAAGGTGTTCTCCAACAAGAGCTTCCGGCTCTCCATGGATGGTTGGGCTGCTGTAGCACGGGACCCTGATGGCCGGGATGACGAACCTTGCCCTCTAGGCATGATGGAGGTTCGTTGAGGCAATTTGTCGAGCACCTGGTGTGCACCCCGAAAATAAAGGGTTTAAAAACCCTTTGGAAATTATGCCCAACCCCCTGCAAATTTGCACAAAACCAACACAGAACCAAAGGGGACAATCCAAGAGAGGATTTGCCCCTTTGATTTGAACAAAAAAGTAAAAAATTTGGGGTGATTTTCGGGAATTTGGGTTTGGTGGGTTGGGGATAAAATGGGGATTTTCGGGTTTGGGTGGCGGCGGTGGGTGGGTTGGTGGAGAACGACCGGCGTGTAATGCTGTGGTGGGTGAGGCGGTGGGTGGTGGTGGGTGTGGGTGGTTTTGGATTTGGGGAGGATAAGGCGGAGGAGGAGGTGGGTCTCGGTGCATGTGGTGGGGCAAATGGGGAAAGAAGGAAAAAATGACCTAAAAGCAGTGTGGATGGGCCTAAAACCGTGCGTTGAGCGCATAAATGCGTTCCGGTACTCGTGCTCAAATGCATCGTGTGTGTGAAGGGATGCGTTGAACTTATTCAAGCGTTCGAGCGCTGCGTGCGATCGATGGGTGTGTGAAGGGCTGCGGTCGAACTTCACCAAGGCAAGGTTGGGCGCGATACTGCGTTCGAACTTACATAAATACGTTCGAGCGTGCAAGCTTTTTTTTGAAATTTTAAGCTATATACAAAATAAAATTACCAAGCACAAAACACAAAACACACCTATTTACAAAACAGAAAATAAATCAAAAATGCGTGTGAAAATAAATAAAATAACAATAAAAATACCGCACCTTCCCCGCTCATAAGGGTGTCCAACCAATCCCTTCCATCCTTTCTTCCTTAAAATAAGATACCCCTCTGGAAGGATGTTAAGCCATCTTATGTAGTTGTCCTTGTTTGAGGATCCACTTAGGAACACGGTTCCTAGATTTGTGATCTTGTGTGTGAATCCTCAAAGATTTCTACATAAGACGACTCTTGAGACATTGGAAAGATGGAACTTGATGATATGTCTCGAGAGGGATTGTGACGAAGGAGTAAGCTTCAGTACTCACTTCCTTGTCATTGGGCCAATTTAAAATTGGCGGGGCTCAAAGCTCCTCGTACTCTTCTCCTCCATTCTCGGTTGACCTCTGGGAGCGGGATCCACTAAAGCCTTAGCTTGCTCATGCACCATGTCAAGGTCCAAATTAAACTCAAATTGAGCAAAGCTCTCTTCCAAAGGATCCTCCAGACTGGCTCTCTAAACCTAACGACTTGCTCGAGGAACTTGTCTAGATCCAAATCATTTTCAATTTCATCAAAACACTCTCCATGGATCCTCAAGACTAGGCTCACTAAAATCTCAACATGATCAAATAGCCTATCCAAGTCTAGGTCATCTCTATCTGGAGCAAAGTGTTCCATCTCGTGATCCTCTAAACACAAATCATGCAACACTCCATCTTGCATCACTAGCCTATCGAGGTCTAGGTCACAATCATCCGAGGTGAAACATTCTATCTTAAGTTCCTCTAAGCTACACTCACTTGCAATTTCATCTCTAATTTCCTCATCAACAAGTATGGTGGTGGTTTGAGCATTGTCAAGTGCATACTTATCAACTTCGGTCATGTAATAATTAAGGAAAGGGCAATCATCAAAGCTGGTGAGAATGATGATAACAATATTCACATGACTGATAAGGTGTGTGAGTGTGAAAAAGCTGGGTATGGGCTTGTCTGGCAGCCATGAGTTGGTTCGCCCTCCCTTCGAAGTCATCAACATGAGCAGTAGGAAAATGTTGCTCAAATGACTCTTGGGGAGGATGAGCCATCTCATGAATCTGAAACTCTTCCTCCTCAACTAGGTTGAATTTAGAAACTAATTGACCGAACTGTTCTTCCAACCTTGCAATTTCTTCAGTGTTTGCCACATGGGCATCTATGATTTCTTGACAAGGTTGGTTGACTATTTCCTAAACGTCTCGAGTGATTCTTCTAATGATGGTTCATGAGACGCAGAAATGGTGGGTTGGCCGACTAGTTTCATGAATTCCTTAAAAGTGTCTTCCAAGGAAGACGTCTGAGGAGGATAGTCATATGATGAATGGGAAGAAAAATGGTTGTCGAACTGCGGATATTCAGGGTGGTGCAGTTCGTCAACTTGGGGAGCAAAATTTTCCGTAGCATGATCATGCCACGAAAAATCAAAATAGTTGTTCCATCGGGTTATAAAAATTTGAATTAGATTCAAAACCAGGACTGGAGAAACTGGTGTTCAACTGCTCATTTGAAAATTCAGAAAATTGTCCCCAATGTGGACAATCACCTAAACTATGGTAAGGACTGGAGCAGTGTGAACACGGTTCATGTGGGTGCATAGTAGTAGGGGAAACATTAAAATAATCAAAGCGGAAGACTCATGTTTCACCCAAAGCATTCAAAATATTCCACATGAAACAATTAACAAAAATAAAATGAAATAAACAAAAGTACTAAACAAAAAACTAATAAGTAAACTAACAAAACAATAAACTAATATAAACTAACAACATAATAAAATAACTAAACAAGTAAAAATAAACTAACAAAAAAAACAAGTAAATAAAAAAGCAGAATAAATAAATAAACAAATAAATAATTAAATAAAATAAGAAAAAGCAAAAACAGAACACATACCTGCCTCTGGTCTGCTGCTGCAGCAGCTGAGGTGCGCTCGAGCGCAGGAACGGCGATCGACCGCAGCCACGTAAATGTATAGCAGCCTCTGCAAGTGCGTTCGAACGCAATGGATGTGCGTTCGAACGTAAACTGCACTGCTTGGTTTAAAAGCAGTATGGCCTTCGCCGCAGAGGCGGTCGGTAATAGCTGAGCACGGTCTTGGAAAATGCCCGAGTACGTTCGACCGCAGAGTGTGCGTTCGACCGCACTGTGCCAGGCAGAAATTCCAGGGACTCAACAGAAACCAAAAAAACAGGAACAAAAAAATGCTAATCTAATTTTTTTTTTGAATTTTTATCTATACAAAAGCACGAAATAAAATAAAATAATTGCACAATTAAAATAACTAGTAGAAAGATAAAATTAATCTAAGCAAGAAAATTAATTTCAACAAAACAAACTCGACAGCCGCCAAAATTTGGTCGTACCAAAAATAGTACTGCCAATTGCACGAGTCGATCGTAGTAATGTGGCTGTGTAAGTGCAGTGTCGAACCCACAGAGAATCGTGTTTGTTTGAAAATCAACTTTAAAGTGCTTAAACTAATAAAATCTTAACCTAGTTCCAACATCGAGCGTGCGTGCATAAAATTAAACTAAACTAAATGCAATAAAGAAAATTAAACTAAGTTAAAAAAACATTAAAATAAAGAAATAAAACGACTACAATCCTACTCCACTTCACAATTAATTAATCAATATATAAACATGCTTAGCTCATATTTATTATATGCTACAAGGCATACTTTGAGCGTTAACGCATTGTTCATATTTCCGTCTATCGATAAGCGCATATGTATATCCTATTGTTGCTACACAATCTTGTCGGACTAATCGAGGCAAACATACAAGAGGTCACAACGGATAATGGTCCGAAGGCGAATATCCGATGTATCTCCGATTGCAACGTTAGTCGACGTTTGGCGATGAAAACAACAATCAATACACTTTTGTCACTAAAATGCATTGAAAGCGAATAGACATAAATTAAATGACAGAATAATACTGAACTAAACATATATATATAAACAAATTAAAGCGAAGGAAAAGAGACTAATTAAAAGTAAAATTAAACATAAATTAAATAAACGACAATTTAGGAGGGATTTATAGTGAAAAATAGAGGGCTTGGGCCCTAGAGGCACCTCCCAAAAGCGTGCTTTACAATGAATACACGAGGTCCTATTTATAGGTCAATTTGGACACGATCGTTGACGCCTACCTGCGTTCGAACTTACCATTATTTGTGGTCGACGCAGCTACACGTTCGACCTCAAATAACTCGCGGCTAGAGGCGACATGGAGGTCGTTGATCGCGAGCACTGCGTTGACGCAGATAACCGCTAGGGCGGTAACAACTGCGCATGCGTGCGAGCGTGCTCTGGCTTGCGTGCGACCGTGCTTGCATGGTGCTGCTGCGTGCGACCGTGAGTGCAGCTGCGTCGATTAAGTCCTTTCTTGCCCTTGCTAACCATGATTCAACACAATGTCCTGCACAACACAAAATACTAAAAACACTACAAATGATTAAATATTAACAATGCTAAAGGCCTAACGAATATAAATTAAGGGGTCCAAATCAGCACTTTTAGGCACTGATCAAGCGGTCTGGCTGTGTACATGGAGTAGGATTTGTGCTTATTCCTCAGTCATTGGCAACCACTTTGCGCATGCTATTAGGTACCTGCAATAATCCTGAACATGCAGGAATTGAAAACTTAAAAAAAAAAATGTTGGATTGGACTTTCAACGGGTGTTTAAGAGGTTGGATGAGATGTTCTCGATGCCATTGGTAAATTCGAAACATAGCCTTTAGCATATATAATTAATTCAATTTTACTCTTATTAACTAAATATTTGGTATATGTAGGTGGGACTTGTTTGCCCAGATAATGTTGCCTATATGGAAAAAGATGACAATGATGAAGATGATATTGAGGATGAGACGAATGGATAAGTATGTTCTTTTGTAGTATTGCTTTTTTCATGTTTCATTGATTGCACTTGGGTTGTGAAAGCTGATGTTTCTATGCATACATGAACATTCTAAAGAATGTTTATGTTTTGTGTGAGCTGAATGTGTGTGTATGCTGAAGTTCGCGTGATTTAATTCTTTAATTTCAGCATTATAATTAGTATTTGTGCTATAGGTTTGGTAGTCTTGTTATGAATGCAATCTAAATTATTGCTTATATTGAGTAATTATTTTAAATGGCTTTACTAAAAAGAAAGAAAAAAAGAAATCATTGGCATGTTATATGAGAAACGCCATGTTGGTTTATTCTAATTCTTGGTGATATTGTACCATGGATTAAATGGTTTTAAATTTCCATTGCAATGCCAAATTAGTTTTGTTTTCTCACTATCCACATTGATTATCATAATCTTTTATTGCTCATATATATATAACAATTGATTTGGCAAGTGGTAATATACGATAATATATATTAATCATAATGGAGGCTATCTATTTCTATACACATTCAAATAATCTCTTTAAAAATTGTAATGACATTAAAAGTAATAGAATTTGTGGACCATTTTACATGTTATTTTAAATTGTTGATCCTTTTTTTTTTTTTTCCTTGTTCAGGTAAGCATTTAGGAGCATGCAATCATTATATTTCTTTTCTTTTCCTATGGATATACAACTTTCAACTAGATTAACAATAAAATGTTAATTGGACGGGCTTTTTTTGTTAAATTATCGTGTTAAATCCTGAATACTAAAATATTGTTGTTTTTGTTGAAAGTTACGTTCAATGGGCTTTTTTGGATTTAAAAAGAACCAGCTCTGAAAAAAACACTATCAAGGAAAAACACTAGGGCATTGGACTACTTAATAAACACATGTGCATTAGAAGTAGTCCAAGTATCAACCACAGAGGAATTGCCCATTTTTTAATATATACTTTTATTTTGTATGAAGCTACTGGGTTGAAAACATGTCTACTTTTGTTGTAAAAAAGTTGTAGATGGATGACTAAATCTACAAAAGAGCACATGTTTTTTTCATCAATATAGTAGATGAATGATTGAATATATAGAACTTGATTGTTACCCACTTCAAATCAATTTTATAGTTGCTTCTTTCAATATTACCATGTAATTACTATACTTCTTTGAGATTCTTTCTAGATTTCCCTTTTTCTAAAGCGAAATAAATAAATAAATTCATGTGCTTACTGGAATTGGTTAAGATTCTTTTAAGGTTTTATAGGTTTTCTCCATTTTTAATCATTGTATTTCTCTTATTGGTTCAGTTGACAAGTAATTGGATACAATTTACAAAAGTGTCAAGTTATTTATCATTTCAGATATTTTTCCTAGAACCTGTTTAAGATTACGTTTAAAAAGTAGAGCTTTTAAGTCAAAAAAAGCTTTTGGGCAAAAGTTTCATTTTTAAGATTTTGCCAGAAGCGTATTTTGGCCATTTTTAGGCATTTTGAACACTTAAAAGCACTTTTAATTTTTTTATCAAACAAATATTTTTTTATTCAAACAAACTTTTTGAGCGTTAAGCACTTTTAGGCCTTTCAAAGAAAGTCTGCAATTCAAGTTTTTTGGCACATATTCTATGTGCCAAGAAATTCAAGTTTTCTTGGCACATAGCCTATATGCCAAGAAATTCAATTTTTCTTGCCACATAAACTATATGCCGGAAAATAATTTTCTTAGCTTTGTGGCACATATATTATGTGCCATTAAAATTTATTGACATTTAGTTTATGTGCCAAGAAATAATTTTCCTGACACTGGAATTGTCGATGTATACCTTATGTCAGCAATAAATGACAAGATGAGTTTTCTTGGCATTTAAAACTAGTTTGTTGGCACCTAAGAAATGCCAATAAGAAATTCTCTTTTTCTTCTTCTTCTTCTTTTTATATTTTTTTATATTTATTATGTGCCATTAAAATTTACTGACATTTAGTTTATGTGCCAAGATAATTTTCCTGACACTAGAATTGTCGATGTATACCTTATGTCAGCAATAAACACCAAGATGAGTTTTCTTGGCATTTAAAACTAGTTTGTTGGCACTTAAGAAATGCCAATAAGAACTTCTCTTTTTCTTCTTCTTCTTCTTTTTATATTTTAATATATATATATATATATATTTTATTTTTTTGTGTGTGTAGTGTATGCTCAAGTTTAAGAAATGGGTGATACTTATAAATGAGTAATGTTATATGTCTTCCTACAGTATTCTTGAAATCATCTCAAATGTGATGTATTTTAAAATTATTGTTAAATTTGAGATGTGATTTATTAAACTTTGATCTATTGGTAATTTTAAAAGGTATATCATATTTAAGATGACTCCAAAAAAACTCAACTCTAAAAAGACTTATACCATTACTCATTAATTTTGAAACCTACAACTAGCTACCGAGTGGTCCTTATAATTAACACGTACAGTCGACCTCGCATTAATTATTTCATCTCACCCATCCACTTCAACTTTTATATCTCTCAACTTCTTTAAAATGATGCCTATTTATCTCGTAGCTTATCTTTAAAAAAAAAAAAAAAATTAATGATTCACAAAGCCTTATCCAAGAAGTAATTAATGTCGCTGCATGCCATGAAAAAAGCCACAGCGTATGATTAAACTTTACTGGGATGTAGCTGTGGATAAGTATCATGGGCATATTGGGATTGGTCTCATAGCTCGATCGGGATTATGAAGACGAAGATGAGGCCGCAGGAAGTTTTATAAATATCTCGATCGGGATTATGAAGGCGAAGTTGGGGCCGTAGGAAGTTTAATTTATATACATACATATATATATATATATATATATATATATATTAGTAAAATCTATTGTTTGCTTAAGTTTTGGCAGCTCTATAAGTTATGGTTTTTGGGAGGGAGATAAACTTTCTTGATATCATTTTTGGCCTATAGATTGTCATTGTGGTACGTAATTAAAGCAGAGAGCAAAAATTGGAGCAAATTCAATCACACTGGGACGAAATTAGAGTGGGAATGCATCATTTTCTATTTTAGAGGATTGATCATATAAAACAAGACGTCAATTCAGCCACTCATTATTTGGCCCGTAAGGCCGTTCAGTGTGTCATAGATAGAATTTGGATTAAAAAAATTTCAACATGTATCTATGGTATTGTAAGCGGGGAGAAAGTAATCCACTTTTGATCTTTTTTTTTTTTTTTTTTTTAATTTTTATTTTATCAATAAAGGTTGAAATTCTGTGAAAAAAGAGGGTTTGATGACGAATATAAAAAACCAAAAAAAGGAAAGAAATAGAATAATCTCATGGTTATTGCTTTGTTGAAAGAGAGAAGATAATCAAAAAATGTGACCAGAGTCTCCCTATATTAAGTTATTACTTGTTCCAAAACTTTAAACTGATAAGAAAAGATAAAGTTAAATCTTAATCATTACTTTAATACTCTCGAACCATTAAAACAAGGAGGTTTGGAGAATAGTGACTATTTTATTGTGAAATTTGAGGGAAGGGGAGGAGGAAAAAAAAAAAAAAGACTTCAAGGTGCTATAATGTTATTGTCATGTATTTTGGTTTTATGAATCATATGAAAGAGTCAGATTTTATTTTTGGGTTATTTTTGTAATTGTCTTCCTTTACACAAAAATTAATTACATGACTATAACATTATATCCAATCAATATCGTCACTATACAATTTCATTCCGGTATTTATGGATTTGTATCTTGCACAAATATATATATATATATATATATATATATATATATATATATAGTGAAATTTGTGTTTAAATCAATATTCAACCTCAAATATCTCTGTTATTAAAAAGAATAAGAAATAAGCTACACTCTCCGACAAACTTAACGTTGTTGGGGGCGATGGCAATATAGAGCTGTTAGATGTTTGATACCAAAATGTCTTCATTTCACATATGTGAAAGGAAATGATCAAAGGTTATCTTCTTCCTCCGTACAGAGCGCCGGTCCCATACCATGTGCAACAGTTGATCACTCAAATAGTTGAATGTGACTGTAAGCTAGATCGAGAGATAATTAAGCTCCAAACCTTTTTGGATTTTACTGAAATTGTAGTAAAAATTAATTAATGTGAAGGAAAAAGTAAAAATGTTTAGTAAAAAAAAATGAAAGAGTAAAAATGTTTGGTATGGATAAGTGAAAAAAAAAAAAAAAATTGTTTTTTAGTGATTTTTTTTATTTGAATAGAAATAAAAAGTGATTAATGATATGTAAAAAGTAAGAATATCGGGATTTGAATTTTTTTTTTTTATTTGTCAATAAATAGTGACGGAATGTTAGTTGTTGCCAAACGATGCTTATAGATCAGTCAAGCATGAGATGAGAGAGGTACACGATTTGCAGAGGAAGAACATATATAAGATATAAGATTTCAAGAGAGGGAAATGGGATCTGAGAAGGAGATGGGAAGAGGGAGGAGGGACAAGTGGGATAAGAAGGAGAAGAGGGATGGCATTGTCATCATTTTCCCTTTTAAAGTTTATTTCTTTTTCTTTTTTTTTTTTTTTTAATTTAGTGTATGAAACTTTGAATTTTTTCCAATGTTTTTCATCTGTTAAAATTTTATGTTAAATTCCAACAAAATTTCTAAAATACCTCCATTACTAAAAATTGCAAATTAACACCGTGTTTGTTTATGAGATTTGTTTCCTCATAATCATTAGCTACGACAGAGAGTGCATGTGGCGTGTGAGATTCAAGCAACATACAATATTTCTAGGGTGCATGAGTTCTGAAAATCAACTTATTCGATCTAGTGACACGTGCATTAACATAGATAGGAAGTCAAAAAAACAGATAAATTTTCAGAAGAATTTATTACAAATAGAAAACTAAGCTCAGGACTGAAGCTGCAATTGATCCCAGGTACAGAATGATGCCAATTTGTCGTTTTTAGCCCAATTTTCAATGAAATTCTTGTATTTAACCTGAAACACAAAAACAAAACAAAATTAAACAAATAACAACGTTAATGAATTAATATATGCGAGTTAAGGGGCTTGAATGTGCAACATTCAACACTTATCAATAGCGTTATGGCCAACAAAACTAGTCAAAAACCGTGATGTTATGTTGAAAACGTGTCTTATGCTCAAGTTTAATAAATGGGTGGTACTTATAAAATGTGGTTGTCTTTTAAAAGTTTGGGGTAATTACCTTTTTTTCTTATGAACTACAACTCATTTTCACTTTACTTTCATGAATTATTAACTGTGACACCTGACCCCATGAACTACCATTTTGTACTCAAAACCCTCTTCCGTCAATCAAAGACCCATTTCGTCAGTCAAAGATATTAACTTAGATGGTCAAAGTGACGATGTGTTGTAGTTCATAGGGATAAAGTGATAATGTCTTGTAGTTCATGGGGGTGAAGTGACGGGTAGATCATCTGAGTTAATGGCTTCGACTAACAGAAATGGCCTTTGACTAATGAAATGAGGGTTTTTGACACAAAATGATAGTTCGTGAGATCGAGTGTCACAATTAGTAGTTAATGGGAAAAAAATGTTAGGCATTGTACGTAATTGATGGGGAGAAAAGGTAATTACCCCAAAGAGTTTTCACGGAGACATCTTAATTAAAAAAAAAAAGAAAAAAAAAAGAAAAAAAACATGTGTTGTTGTGGCTTGATGAATTTAAGGTGAAAAATTTGACGTGTGTATGTGAGAAGGGCGATAATAAAATAATGGTAGACCCAAGCCAAGATCACATCTTTTTCTGCCATTTTTTTTTTTTTTTGACATGCTTTTTCTGCCATTTCTTACCAAGTGAATGGTCCTTATAATACAGTCGACCTCGCATTAATTATTTAATGTACGTTGTGATTTTATTGTACGTACGTACTTCTATTTTTATTTTATTTTTTGGAGCCGCAAAAGCAAAACCAGCACGTAATCGATCCTCATCTCACCCATCCATGGATTTTATTGAATTTGTAGCAAAAATTAATTAATGTGAATAAAAAAGTAAGAATGCTTGATAAGAAAAATAAAAGAATAAAAATGTTTAGTATAAAAAAGTAAATTTTTTTGTTTTATAGTGATTTTTTTATTTGAAAAAAAATAAAAAGTGATTGATATTATGTAAAAAGTAATAATGTTGTCTGAATTTGATTTTTTTTTTTTTATTTGTCGATAAATAGTAACGGGATGTTAGCCGTTGCCAAACGATGCCTATAGGTCAGTCAAGCATGAGATGAGAGAGATACACGATTTGCAGAGGAAGAACATATAAGATGTAAGATTTCAAGAGAGGGAAATGGGATCTGAGGAGGAGATGGGAAGAGGGAGGAGGGACAAGTGGGATAAGAAGGAGAAGAGGGATGGCCCTGTCATCATTTTCCCTTTTAAAGTTTATTTTATTTTATTTTATTTTTTAATTTAGTGTATGAAACTTTGAATTTTTTTCAATGTTTTTCACTTACTAAAATTTTCTGTTAAATCCCAACAAAATTTCTAAAATACCTCCGTTATAAAGATTGCAAATTAACACCGTGTTTGTTTATGAGATTTGAAATGGATGCTCTTAAGTCTCTCCAAGAATGATGTGGCTATTAAAATTATTATTTGATCAAAATTCAATAATGATTAATCACAAATCCAGTGATAATTTTAATAGTCATCGTTTTAGATCATGTCTGAGAGAAACATTAATTTTCTTTTTATGTTTTTTATTTTATTTTTTCCAAAAAGCACTTGTAGTAAGGAATCTTGAACAAGGGGAATTTTTTTTGTTGATGCATTTTTATTTTATTTGTTTCATTTCGAACTCACAATAATGCAAAATATGTTGACATTTTTGGTCATATGCATGCAGACAATGACCATGCATGAATTAATCCAAGCCTTCAGTGGATTATTGATGACGCAATAATTAAGACCCATCTCATCGCATGACATGATGATCGATCACCAACCGAACATTAATAATCATAGCATGTTTGTATATATGCATATGTATATGTGTGGCTCTCTCAACTCATCATCTTCACAAAACTTTTGGAAGAAAATTAAAGCCTCCCTACTCTTGCTCTTGTGGATTGTCAGAAATGGCTACTGATACTTCACAACAAGGATTCACAGTCGAATTCACTACCTTCCTATACTATTCTGCTTCTCTCTCTTGTTTAGAGAGAGAAGCTCTGAAGAAAACCCTAGGTTCTTTTCAGCAGCCTCCTTAGTGGGGTTTTCATTGCCGCCTTGTGCGGCCTTGCCGAGGAGGAGGGAAAGGCTTTGCCTTTCCTTCTCTCCCCTCCTCATCTCTGTGTTTTCCTTGTCTCCTTGCAGGTTTTGTTTGGTTTTTTTCTCCTTTTTTGTCGTTCGTCTTGTCCGTTTGCTGCTTTTCAGCGTCTTCGCTCTTCCTGCCATCCATCCCGCTGTCCTGTCCGTTGTCCATCCTGCCGTCCAGCCCGCAATCCATCCCACACAGCCCGTTGTCATCTGTTTTCAGTCGGCGTCCAGCCCCAGTCTGTCGCTGTCCAGCCCGCCGCCGTCCTGCTCATCGCCGTCCAGCCCGTCGCCGTCCAACCTGTCGCCGTCCTGTCCATCGCCGTCCAGCCTGTCGCTCCTTGTTGTGGATCTGGTTTGTGGGGTTTAAGATCGGGTTTTTTCAACACCCGATCTATTCTCCCATGTCATTTCTGCCAACAATCGAGCCCTTCCATCTTCATCACCGGCTTCCCAGGTTCCCTTCTCCGCCAGCCGATCCTTGATCCTTTCACCGCTCGCCGGCACCCGTTATGTTCTTTGCCAGCTCCAGCCTTACCTGTTTTTTGCTTTTTGTTTTGTTGTTGTTGTTTCTTTATGTTGTTACTTTTGTTTCCTTGTATTTTCTGTGTGTATGCAGTCTCCTAGTTTTTACTATGTATTATCTTAGGGGGGAGACTTCGTTTCTGGCTTTATTTTGGTTCTTTTTGCTTGTCTTGCTGCTGTCCGTTGCTATGGTGGTCTTGAGTGGGTTCTCCTTTGCAGATGTGGTTATTAGTTTCTCTAGCAGTAAAACTTTCCAAAGTTTCCATGCTGCCATCACGTGCCTCTCGTATTCTGCTACCTCCGGTGAAGGTTGTGCTGCTTTTCTAGCTGAAGATGAAGCCTGTTCTTTTGTTGTTTTGGTTTGGTTTGGTATTTGCCTTTGTAATGCACTTTACGGTGCACATGTAGTTCGATATGATGGGCCGCTTCTCCGAAGGTATATGGAGAAGCATTCACAACTCTTATGTAACCCTTTCCTTAATTGCTTAGAAAAAATAAAAATTAAAAAATTAAAAAAAAAAAAATTCACTACCTTCCTTAAAAAATGTTTTACCCCATTCTCGCCGCCTCCTCCACTACATGATGGGCTTCCAAAAGAAATGCGAGGCGTTATGTTGGTGGCCGTTACTTTGATTGCTGCAGTGAACTTTCAAGCCGGAGTCTCTCCTCCCGGCGGAGTTTGGCAAGATAGTAGTGACGGACATGTCCTGGGGCGGGCAGTATACTCTTCTCATCCAGTACCCTTTTATTTTTTCTTGACTTGCAACACCCTGGCATTTCTTCCTTAGTCTATCTCTTACTATTTCTTACCTTTAAGTACCCTTTCTTCTTTGAAGTATTGGTTGCCACTCTCTCATTGTCCGGGACTTATGCAGCTGCTGTTTTTGCCATTACACCTTATGAAACTGGCAAGTTTCGTCTCATCGCTCTTGTTGCAGTTCTGCCTCTCACACTGCGGCTGGCTATTTATTCGTTTTTCGGGATGTTGAAATCATGTTGTATGTTCCATGTTATTATTATTAGGAATAATTTCATTTTAAACTTCTAAATTACTACGTGATTTAACAAGTCTTTCAAATTTTAAATCGTCTCAATTTTAACCCATGAACTTTCGGTTGCAATTGATTTGGATCCATTGTCAGATTTTAAACGTTAAAAGTGAGATAATTACTTTTATACCCCTGGCTTTTTTTTTTATAATAAAATTCCAAATTAAAAAATAAAAAAAAAGAAAGAAAAATCAAGAATATTTTGGTCTTTTTAGGTATTATCTTCAGAAGTTAACGGCTAAATTTGACGGATGAGTTCAAATTGACTGCAATTGAAAATTCATATATTCAAATTAATTGAGAGGTTTTGAGGTTTGAGTGCTTATTAAATCGCGTGATAATTGAAGTTACCCTTATTATTATTATGTGAAAATAGTATTTGATGAAGATATGTTACAATTGCAGGCGACGTAGTCATACAAGATGTTCCTGAATCAGAATCTGCTTGATGCCCTATTTGCCAGTTCTGTACGAATCATCACCATACGGTCAATCACCTTAATGCTCATCTCACTTCGGGAGCTAGGAACACACTCGGCCAGACACGGCCTATGATGGAAATGGCCATTATACTGTTTGCCTATATATATATATATATATAGATATGTGTGTTAATGTTATAATATTTGATATTATTCTACTTTATTATGTTTCCTTATATAATTTAGAGTTTTTTGTCCACTACTTCTCATCTCTTTATAAATGGAGAGTTATATAAACATATCATAATATATAAGAGAATATATATAGAGTGTAATCCACTATATGTTTCTACTCCCTCTCTTCTTAAATATATCTCTCCAATATATTTAACAATATCCAGTACAATATTGGTTCTTCTATTTTTCCTTTCTCCCAACTGAAACTTTCATCTCCATCATATTCTCCATGTTCCTGAAATACTATATATAACATCTTGTTTCAGTAAATTAATAAAGCAATAATAAAGCCAACTTCAAGTTACAGCAATACCAACACGAAAGAACAATAAAGCAATAATATATAAAACAAATTACTGTAACAAACAAAATAAAAACAAATCATAAAGTGACGTATTATGAAAGCGATAATTGTGAAAGAGAAGTTGTGCCCTGCACACACAGGCCAAACACAAATGTAAAAGAGAATAGCAACTAATAATATTATTGATTAAAAGACGTTTATTATATTACGACTGACTTGTGATTTCTTCACGTCAAATCACGTGGGCTCCTCTCTTCCAAGTCGAGTTTTCATTATTTGAACTGTTATAATTAAAATGACAGCATGCGAGAACATGAACATTTAGAAAATATTTTTTATATTAGATTTTATTCTCGACCTCAATGACTTATTAATTGCTCATAGCCTTTTTATAAATAAATATTATTTTAATATATATTAATATAAAAATATAGTTGATACAGTATGACTTAGTGGATTACAACGAATAACAGCAATAAAAAAACAGAATAAATAATTCTAAATCTTAATTCTTAAATCTATCAAATATCTAAGAATTTTTTTTCAAAACTATAGAGCTTACCTATAGTTTGAAGGAAAACAATGAACAAATTCAACTCTAAGCATTCTCATTTATAAAAACTAATTCATAAACAACAACTGACATTTCTGGAGGTTATAAGCATGTATTTATAGATTCCCAAAATCTTAAACCTAATAAAACACAAAATATAGACTCTCAAAACCTAAAACCTAAAATAAAGGAAATAAACTCGGTTTAAACCCTAAACAAAGCTACAACACCCGTCTGGATGGGACTTATGGTTGTCAGGATAGCTACGTACATAAAACATAAAAATATCAAAATAACATAGGGTCGTTCGAATGAGAGTTATGGCCATTCGAACGGTGGCTTCTGCCTGACTTCCTTGGTTGTGGATGTAATTATTCGATTTGCTTCAATAGCTCATTAATTTCATTCTACTACTTTTCTCTTTCTTCTCGATCTCTTTTTATTGGCGGAGTCACTTAAAGGCCTAAAGGGGCACAAAAATTCAAAAAATAAAAATAAAATAAAATTGTATGCATAGAGGATTTATTGATCTTAAGAAGCTATGGCCATACATGTATTTTGTTGACTTTTCAAAATGGCCCCATAGATGATACGAAAGTGAAGCACATTTTTATCTCATGCCCACTTCTTTTCCTTTCTTTTTTTTTTTAAAAAAAAAAAAATTAGTCGATAGTGTAAACAAATAGTGAATTAGAGCCTGATTTGCGTAAAAAAAATAAATAAAAATGAAAAGTGACTTTTCTCTCCCAATTTAATGATTTAAAACAAAATGACTTTTTTCTTTAATTTAAGAAGGCATGTATAACTTTACCTATTCTTACTTCTCGATTAGTTTTAGAAACCTCTTATGTTATGTAGGTCACCTTGGAGCTTGTTAATTGTTTATTTCATAATGTGAACACTGAGCTTAGCTATTTTCATTTTCGCAACAAAATAGAGAATGAATTTCTTACTCTCAATTACGACACGATTTGTTGTCGCTGATATATAATTCTCAGTAACAACTCATCATTGATATGTGTTTGACGTTTTCTTCTCATTTACATAACAACATGACAACAAAATCTATCTTGTCACTCATGTTTTCCTTTAGTGACGACAATAGTAGTTGCTTCCATAAAATTCTCACGACTCCCATTTGTTGAAAAAAGTATTTTACAGCATTGTCATCAGTAATATAAAAAAATTTCACATTATCAGGGAGACTAAAAATGCCAATGCTTATATTTGGTTATTAGTGACAACCAGAAAAGGTCATATCTTTGATAATGACATTGCGACTAAAATTCTTGTAGTGCATATATATAAAATAGCCAAAATTGAGTCATAATCTCAAATACAGATAGTCTAAAAGCATCATAAGTTTGACATAAGTTGTTCACTACGAAAGGTATTATTAAGCCTATAAAGTACTCATCCAAAAGTGCTTGGTTAGTGCAAAAGCTCTATGGAAAGGTGAATTATGCAGCAGAAGTAATATCAGTAACTTCATGAATTATTGAACCTTAAATTGACTCATATTGAATCTTCTTCTATTTATTTGGCTCTTGCTACAAGAGGTCTAATTACAACACACTTTCTCATCCTCTGCTCAAACCTTTCGAGGAAAAAGCCTCCTTCTTAGAATGGCTAATCCACCTGGCAAGTCTGGTGCTAAGGAGGATGGCAGATTAACAACCTTCCTAAAAAACCTTATTATCCCAACCTACCTACCTTGTCTTCAACATGAGAAGCTTCCAATTGAAATCCGAAATGTTATGTTGGTGGCGGTTGCTTTGATTGCTGCAGTGACCTTTCAAGCCGGAGTCGCTCCTCCCGGCGGAGTTTGGCAAGATGCCAATGACGGACACAAACCGAGGCGGGCTATATACTCTTCTCAAACCGTACCCTTTCATTTTTTCTTGATTTGTAACACCCTGGCCTTCTCCTTCTCAATCTATCTCTTACTCTCGCTTACTTTTGGTTACCCTTTCTTCTTTGAAGTATTAGTTGCCACTTTCTCAATGTCCGGGACTTATGCAGCAGCAATCTTTTCCGTTACACTATATGAAACTGCAAAGTTTCTTCTCATCGCTCTTGTTGCAGCTCTGCCAATCATTATACGGCCGGTGATATGTTCCTCGTCCTGGATGATCAACAATCCCAAGCAGACACTTAGTTGAAAACAAGTTAGACTTTTTTTGTTCCTTGCTTGTCACAACTTTTTAAGCTTTTATGGTATTTTTTAAATTTCTTAACACAATTCTAAATGAAATCTAACTCTAGAAGGGGTTGCTAGCAATTTAAAATCCTAAGAAAAGCACCATTCAATTCAATCCATCATTATCCAGCCTTCCCAACTTAAATTTGTACATCCAATGGACACAATTTAACACCGTTTAATTAAAATCCAATAATGATTAATCATATGCCCGATGATGATCCTTGGATGGACACTGTTAGAATATATTATTTTCTAGGTTCATTGTCTTTCCTATTAGAGTTTATTTCCTACCTTAATTAGTCTAGGATTTCTTGTTTGTCACTCTTAACCTCTCTATATATTGAGGCCTATGTAATCATCTTAATATATCAATATCAATACAATGTAGTCTTTATATTTGCTTCTGCTCTCTCTCTTCTCCCTCTCATTCTTCCGCTCATATATTCTGCACATTTATTATTTCAACATGGGATCAGAGCCACTTTCTTGTGGCCTTCAACATCCTTGTGTTTCCTTGCGTTTCGTTCGACAATCTCAATGTTCAAGTCCACTGTCACACTCCGCCCAAAGCTCTTTGCCAGTTCAACATCATGCACGTCACACACCAGTCAGATTCGGTGAGCCGATCTGATAACTACCCAAGTGGGCTCATTTTCCTTTTTATGTTTTGGCCCTAGTTGGCCCAGGCCTATTGTCAGCCCTTTTGAAGTTTGGCTCATTGTCAGCCCTGGCCCATTGTCGGCCCCTTTTGAAGTTTGGCTCATTGTTAGCCCTAGCCCGTTGTCGGCCCCTTTTGAAGTTTGGCTCGTTGTCGGCCCTTTTGAAGTTTGGCTCTTTGTCGGCCCTTTTGAATTTTGGCTCTTTGTCAGCCTTGGCCCGTTGTCGGCCCATTTTAAAGTTTAGCTCATTGTCAGCCCCTGGCCCGTTGTCGGCCCATTATGGAGTTTGGCCCGTTGTTGGCCCTTTTGGATCTGCATTCACCAGCCACCTAGCGCCGTTGTTGGCTGCCCGCCAACCTCTATCTTCTCCGGTAGCCTCCACTATCTACGAACAGTTCTCTGCCTTCGCCACCGCCATCATCATAGTTTCAAATTTCAAACTCAAAGTTGCAGAATATTCCACCTTGAGTTTGAGGGGGGATGTTAGAATATATTATTTTCTAGGTTTATTGTATTTCCTATTAGAGTTTATTTCCTATCTTAATTAGTCTAGGATTTTTTGTCTGTCACTTTTAATCTCTCTATATATTGAGGTCTATGTAATCATCTTAATATATCAATATCAATACAATGTAGTCTTTATATTTGCTTCCGCTCTCTCTCTTCTCTCTCTCATTCTTCCGCTCATATATTCTGCACATTTATTATTTCAACAGACACAAGAGTGCTGATACAAGAAAGACTTGTAGCATTACTCGTTGTGACACTATTGCCTCAAAATAATATCTCAACCTACTGAAAATAGAAGAGGTCCCAAATTTGGCATAGAAACAGAGTTGTCAAGAAGTCATGAGGTTAATTCCTAGAAGTTATCATGCCAGAGTTCATTGACTAATTTTGACTAAAAAGATGTAGCTGCTAAAATAACATGCAATATTTGCAGGCATCTTTATGGTTTGTTGCTGCTGTTATATCTTTGCAAGGGCTCAGGAAGGGTTGATTAGTCATTCTTTGGCCTCTTGGTTATGTTTCCTCTAATTAGCTTTGTCTAACTGCCTTAAACGGAAACAATTTTTCTTGATCTTTGTGCTATGAATATGTAGGGCTGTGTCATTCATTTGATGCATTTTCTTTTATCTTTTATTTACTCACACTGATGTGGTTGTTTTGAAACTTATTGTTGAGTTGCACTGCCCAGTGTTTTTTTTTTTTTTTTTTAATTTTTTTTATTATTTTTTTATGTACTTAAAAACAATAAATTTTTTTGTTTAAAAAAAAAAAAAAAATTGTTAGATACTTGTAGTATTTTTATGCAATTTAGCTCTCCAAAGTTTCAATTGGTATAAAGTATCCCCCAAAACTACTAACTTCTTATAAAATAGCCCACTTCGTTAGTTGTAACCATGAAAATGGATGAAAAACCCAAAACGACGTTGTTTTGGGTATGTAAAGTTACGAAAATGCCCCTATTAGATTAAAAAAAAAAAAAAAAAAGACTGAAACGGTGTTGTTTTGGTGGGATTGAACAAAACCCCTTTCTTTCACCCTCCCTTCCATGTTCTTTGTAGTAGCATTGCAACAAGTTTGTTTCTTTTAGGGTTTGAATCCAGTGAAAAATCTCCCACGAATCCCACTAAAGACCACTCCCAGATTTTACCCCATCTCCATCGCTCGCAAAACCCCATCTCCGTCTTTCTCTCTCTGCAGAAAGCTTCATCCAGGATGAGGTAGATGAATTATTTGATAATATTAATTCCATATAATCAAGGGATTAGCTCCAAGAACCAACCAGTGGGGGAGCATGATTCTCCTTCACAAGGTGCAAACTTCAAATGAATTTGACTTTTTCTTTTCTGGGCATGTAAAGCAATCAGAAATTAATAATAGAACGCTATATGAGAATCTTAACAAAGATGGGTGGGGGTAGAACTCAGCTTTCAGAAATCTGTAAGAAACTCAACCAAAAACCAACCAATAACTAGTAACACTATTGAATTCCATGTAATAAATTAATCATCAATATGGCGCAGGCGCAGGCGCTGCTGGGGGTGTGTCTAAAATCAAGCAAAAACATGAAAAAAAAGAAAAAAAAAAAAAAAAAAGAGAGAAAGAGGGAAAGAAACAAACTTGTCGCAATGCTACTACGGGTTGCAGAAAGAACACGGGGTGTGGGGGGAAGAAAGGGGTTTTGTTCAATCCCACCAAAACGATGCCGTTTCAGTCTTTTTTTAATTTTTTTAAAAATCTAATAGGGGTATTTTTATAACTTTACATACTCAAAACGATGTCGTTTTAGGTTTTTCATCCATTTTCACGGGTACAACTAACGGAGGGGGCCATTTTATAAGATGTTGATAGTTTGGAGGACTATTTTATACCAATTGAAACTTTAGAGGGTTAAATTACAAAAAACTTAGTTTGGAATATCATTTTATACTTTTCCCTTATTTTATTATTGGATAAGATTGTTAGCTTTCGAATAGACATTATTTAGATCGAGGAATTTCTATTTCTCTAAAAAATTTGAAAGGAATAATTATTTTTTTTAGGAATAAATTTTATATATATATATATATATATATATATATATATATTTAAAAAAACCACACCATTTGTTTTGGAATTTGCCACTGGTAGCCAGAGTTAGTCGGATTCCTTCGGTGTTCACCAGAGTAAGCCAGAATCTACCACCGGCTGTCGAAGTTCTATCTTCTTAAACAAACAAAGCTTCAAACCTTTTTTTTGAAAAAAAAAACTAAATTTTTGTATTCGCATATTAATAATTTTAGTTTAATTCTATTGAGAACATATATTGTCAGTGAAGAATAGAATAATTATTATATCACCATCTCGCATAAAAAAAAAAAAATTAAAAAAAATTACCATCTTGGCTAAAAGTCTTCGTCTATGTCAACATTGGGTAGTTGTGAAATCATTATAAATAACAAATACTTGCTCTACGGCTATGAAAAGTAGACAGCAAGTTGCTCTGAATTCATTGCATGGTCATCTTGCTCTACTGCCGATGCTGTTATGGTGACAAAAACAGTTCTAAAATCTGTGACTTCTTAATCTACGAGGCAATAATCTGAATTTGTTGCAAGTCAGACTCAAGGAAAAATTAAAAGGGAAGAAGTTTTTAGTCGTTTTGGATAATTTTTGGAACGAGAAATACTAAGACTGGACTCTTTTCAAAATAGGGGCTCCGGAAAGTACAATTGTTATCACAAATCACAACATATGTGGAAGTTTCATCAACAGGTACCATTCCTGCATACCATTTGCAATTGTTAACAAATTGTGCTTGTTTGTCTTTATTTACCCAACATGCAGTGGGGGCAAGCAACTTCAGTGCCCATCCAAACCTTCAAAATATCGGTGAGGAAGTCATTAAAAGATGTCAAGGCTTGCCATTGGTGGCAAAAATACTTGGAGGCTCCTATAGTCCTATGCACTAAACATGGCTGAAATGAATTGAAGGACGTATTGGAGAGAAAAATACGAAATATACCTGTAGAGAAAAGTGAAATTAATCCCGCTCTTATGTTGAGCTACCACAATCAGCCTTCACATTTAAAGAGGTGCTTTGCGTATTGCTCAAGACTTCACAAGACAAAGAAGGAGAATATAAGTGAACCCCAGTTGATTCTCATTACAAAAGAGTAGTTCGAGTAGGAAGTCTTTCCCTGAAGGTACATATCTGATGAATCTTTCTGCTTCCATCTTCATTGCTTGCAGATATATGATCAAAAAGACTGATACAAGACTTCATTGCTTGTATATAATATTATCAAGATTTCTTATAAGATATTAGATGTCTCTTGTTAAGAGAATGCAATGATCATGAAATGGGCAATCTATTTTCTAATATTTAGAGGTGCGCAATTCTATTTTGCAATATTGGTTGCCAGTTTTGATTTATTATTCATTCGCTTTTTAAGTTCTTTTCCTCTTTATATTGGTTCCTCTCCAGCCAAAGGATGCATTACTGGACACAAGGATAATGGACATTTTTTTTTCTGGTGAATTGAGATTGGTGGCTGTTTCTTGAGAGTGGTTTTATTCGAGTTTATCTATGACAGTCTATGTCCCTATAACCCAACAAGGATTGAAGCGATTTATATATGTGTATTTTTCATCTTCTTTGGAAAATATATAAATTGAATTATTTTTATTTCTCTCATTTCTTTTGTATAGTATGAATTACTTGATGCATGCTCTGTGTCAGTAACCAAATGGGCGAAGTAAATCTCAAGATAATATCTATTAATTTGTGAATGTTGTGAAGTTTATACGAGTCAATAATATTTCTCACACATTGTCATGATTCCATTGATTTACATCTTTTGTTCCCTGCTAATTGTACTATGTAACTCGATCGATATGTTTTTTTCTGTTTATGTTGTCTCTTGCTAGTACAAAAAGTTAATTGGTACCATAAAATAGAGTAAATATTGCAATATTTTAAGGATGTTAAATAGATTTTAAGGATGCACACAATATAGTTGTCATGTCCTAATTGATTGTACCTTAGTTTTAGACATAGTGTTGGCATCTGGAAAATCCTTTTTCTATTCAATTATATCTTCTGCAGCATATTTATGGCGACTTATGAGGTTCAGTAACGAGGGAAAAGAAATGAGAAGATGCTGAGGCTGTAAACTATTAAATTAATTGGTTTATTGGATTATCTTGAGTAGCTAGAAGATCATCTTAATTATTTTTTTGCAGAAAGCAAATGTTGTCTTGTTTTTCATGTCAGATAGAGAAAGCCATGCAGTAGTTAGCTCAAATGTTCTTTTCCTTTTCTTGTAAGAGAGACTGCTCATTCTATCATCCGCCGGTAAACAATATAAGAAAAAAGAAGGGTTCCTATAAATTTTCCTTCTTTAACCAAGATTGCTGATGTCAGGTAATGCTAAAAAAAGACTAGGGTCCTCCTAGCTTATGTTTTCTTAAATGTGACATGGTTTTTAAAATCATAAATAAATTAAAATTCAATAATGATTATCTCAAATTTAATAATAATTTTAAAAGACGCATCACATTTGACATACAAAGAGTATTTTAGTCATCCTTCTAGTATTACTCATATATATGAGATGTACGTGTTTGATGCTATTCTCTTGCACATCTTTTGTCCATCTTTTTTGTAAATCTATCATTAATTATGTGAGACCTACATATAGATCCTACTAATTCAATGGTAGATTTGCACACCTTGGGCACAGAGATGGACAAAAGAGGTATAAGATAATGAAAACAAACATAAGCCCTTGTTTGTTAAACCCTTTCCCTTCCCCTTAACGAGGGGCAAAGTAATAAATCTATCATTAAATATGTGACTTTATTTTTTTTAAAAAAAAAAAAATCAACAAAAATATTTTCTCACTTTTTTCAGTTTTTATATCACATGTTTCACTTTTTATTACTATTTAAATAAAAAAAAATTACTACGAAGCAAAACTTTTTCACTTTTTAATACAATAACTAAATACACCTCATCTACAGTGTCGGAGGGGATTGGAAGGGGTTGAAAGTGTTTAACAAATTCAACACTATATACCACTTCTCTCTCTCTCTCTCTCTCTCTATATATATATATATATACCTAAAATAAATCTACTAACAATAAAATCAAAGCCTATAAACTAAATTCTATCAACCGTATTCCCTTAATTAATTCCTTCAAAATTATTACTTAGTCTGTAAAAATATTACAATTTGGTCTAAATCCTAAAATTAAAACCTCTTTATTCGGTTATTAAAATTTGAGGTGATATAACTAGATAAATGTTTGAATTTGAGGATATTGTTTCTTTTGCTTTAGTACTAAGTAGTGGAGATCCATTGTTTGTTCGTAATGCTATGCCAAAAAGAGGTAGAGTACGTCATTACAATAAAGTAAAACTTAGGAATTGATAGAGTTGTCAAAGCTGAGAAATATGCAAATGGGTTTACAAAAGACAAAGTTAGTTGAGATAGTACTGTTATGGCCAACAAAACCAGTCGAGAACCGTGGTGTTATGTCGAAAACATGACTTGTGCTCATGTTTAAGAAATGGGGTACGTATAAAATGTGGTTATCTTTAAGAGTTTGGGATAGTTATTTTTTCCTCCATGAACTACAATGCATTTTCACTTTACCTCCATAAACTACTAACTGTGAAATCCAACCTCATGAACTACTATTTTGTGTTCAAAACCCCATTCCGTCAATCAAATGCCTATTTTGTCGGTCAAATGAGTTAATTTAGACTGTCAAACTGATAATGTGTTGTAGTTCATGAGGGCAAAGTGACAATGCATTGTAATTTATGGAAGTAAAGTGACAGATAGATCGTCTGAGTTAACACTTTTAACTAACAGAAATGGCTTTTGACTGATAGAAGGGGGTTTTGGGCACAAAATGGTAGTTCATGGGGTCGGGTGTCACAATTAATAGTTAATAAGAAAAAATTGTCAAGGCGTTGTAGTCGATAGGGGAAAAAGTAATTACCCTTAAGAGTTTTCACGAAAACATCTTAGTTAAAAAAAACGTGTTGTTGTAGCTTGATGGAATTTAAGGTGAAAAATTGGACGCGTGTATGTGAGAAGGGCGATAATAAAATAATGGTAGACCCAAGCCAAGATCCCATTTTTTTCTGCCATTTCTTTGTTTCAATAAAATCCAAAATGGATCCATATCATCTATTAATTCTTGATTCTTAAACTCTTCTTATAACTCCAAAACTCATTTTTCGACTTGAAACCTACGGCTAGCTACCAAGTGCATGGTCCTTAGCCACAAAAACAAAACCATTACGTAATCCTCATCTCACCCATCCACTTCAACTTTTATATCCCTTATATAACTTCTTTAAAATGATGCCTATTTATCTCGTACCTTATCTTTAAGAAATTTTTTTAATGATTCACAAAGCCTTATCCAAGAAGTAATGTCGCTACATGCCATGAAAAAAGCCTCCCACAGGCATGATTAAACTTTACTGGGATGTAGCTGTGGATAAGTGCCATGGGTGTATTGATGGGATTGGTATCATAGATTGGGATTATGAAGGCGAAGTTGTGGCCGCAGGAAGTGATACAAACAAATATATATGTTAGTAGAATCTGTTATTGCTGAAGTTTTGGCAGCTCTATATGTCTTGGATTTTGGGAGGGAGATAAACTTTCTTGGTATCATTTTTTCCCTATAAATTGTCATTGTGATTAAAGTAGAGAGCAAAAACTGGAGCAAATTCAGTCACACTGGGACGAAATTAGAGTGGGAATGCATCATTTTCAATTTTAGAGGATTGATCATATAAAACAAGACTCCAACTCAACCACTCATTATTTGGCTTATAAGGCTATTAAGTGTGTCATAGATAGAATTTGGATTAAGGAAATTTCAACATGTATCTATGGTATTGTAAGCGGGGAGAAAGTAATCCACGTTTGATCTTGTTTTTTTTTTTTTTAATCAATAAAGGTTGAAATTCTGTTAAAAAAAGAGAGTTTGATGACGATTATCAAAAACCCAAAAAGGAAAGAAATAGAATAATCTCATGAGCATTGCTTTATTGAAAGAGAAAAGATAAGTGTAACCGGAATCTCTTTCTATAAATAAGCTTATAGAAATAGGTAAATTTAAATGCTCAATCATGCATTACTTTAACACTCTCGAAACCATTAGAAGAAGGAAGTTTTGAGAGTAGTGACTATTTTATTGTGAAAGTTGGGGGAAAGGGGGAGGAAGAAAGAGAAGAGAGAGAGAGAGAAAAAAAAAAAAAAAAGAGACTTCAAGGTGCTATAATGTCATATGTAAGTTTATTGTAGCAAATTAAATGAAAATACGTTCGCATAATAGTCATGTATTTAGTTTTTATGAAGAGTCGATTTGATTTTTGGGTAATTTTTGTAATTGTCTTCCTTCACACAAAAACTAATTACTATATATATTCAGTTTAAAACAGTGTTATATCCAATCAATATCGTCACTATACAATTTCATTTCGGAATTTATGGATTTTTCTCTTGCACAAATATATATATGTGTGTGTGTGGTGGTGAAATTTGTGTTTAAATCAATATTCAACCTCAAAATATCTCCGTTATTAAAAAGAATCAAAATTAAGCTACACTCTCCGACAAACTTAAGGTTGTTGGGGGCGATGGCTCATGGCAATAAAGAGCTGTTAGATATATTTGATACCAAAAAAAAAAAAGTCTTCATTTCACATGTGTGAAAGGAAATGATCAAAGGTTATCTTGTTCCTCCGTACAGAGCGCCGGTCCCATACCATGATGCAACAGTACATCACTCAAATAGTCGAATGTGACTGTAAGCTAGATCGAGAGATATAAGCTCCAAACCTTTTTGGATTTTACTGAATTAGTAGTAAAAATTAACTAATGTGAAGAAAAAATTAAGAACGTTTGATAAAAAAAAATGAAAGAGTAAAAATGTTTGATATGAAAAAGTGAAATTTTTTTGCTTTATAGTGATTTTTTTTTTTTATTTAAATAGAAATAAAAAGTGATTGATGTTATGTAAAAAGTAAGAATGTTGATATTTAAATTTTTTTATTTTTTTATTTATCAATAAATAGTAACGGGATGTTAGCCGTTGCAAAACAATGCCTATAGATAAGTTAAGCATGAGATGATCGAGTTCAAGAGAGGAAAATGGGATCTGAGAAGGAGATGGCCGGGAAAGAGGGAGGAGGGACAAGTGGAGGGATGGCCGGCAACGCTAGCCACGATCTGAAATGTCATCATTTTCCCTTTTAAAGTTTATTCTATTTTATTTTAATTTCAATTGAATTTTTTTCAATGTTTTCCATCTATTAAAATTTTCTGTTAAATTCCAACAAAATTTATAAAATACCTCCGTTGCTAAAAATTGCAAATTAACACTGTTTGTTTATGAGATTTGTTTCCTCGTAATCATTAGCCACAACTGAGAGTGCATGCGGCGTGTGAGATTCAAGCAACATACAATATTTCTAGGGTGCATGAGTTCTGAGAACCAACTTGTTAATTCGATCTGGTGAATGGACGTAGATAGGAAGTCAAAAAAACATATTAATTTTCGGAAGATTTTATTACAAATAGAAAACTAACATAGATATATACATAATATAAGAAAAATACATCACAAGCTAATATTGAAAATATATTATATTAAATGAATAATTTTTTTTTTTTAAATAGTTGAAAACACGACATCTCAACTGGCGAGAAATGATTGTAATAAATAACTATAAAGATGGAATAACATTACTCATCCTATATATTCTAACACTTATCCTCGTAATTAAGTCAAATAATTCTAGAAGTCAAGATCTTTGACAGATGGAAATAAGGTTTTGGGGACAAAGTGACAATGCACTCTAGTTTATGGGGGGCAAAGTGATGGGTAGATCATCTGAGTTAACGCCGTTAACTGACAAAAAAGACCTTTGACTGATGGAAATAGGGTTTTGGGCACAAAAGAGTAGTTTATGGGGTTGAATGTCACAATTGGTAGTTAATGAAGAAAAGGCATTGTAATTAATGTGGGGAAAAGGTAACTACCACGAAGAGTTTTCATGCAGACATCTTAATTAAAAAAAATATATATATGTGTGTTGTTGTGGCTTGATGATCAATTTAAGGTGAAAAATTTGACGTGCGTATGTGAGAAGGGCGATAATAAAATAATGGTAGACCCAAGCCAAGATCACATATTTTTCTGCCATTTCTTTGTCTCAATAAAATCCAAAATGGATCTATATCATCTATTACTTCTTGATTCTTCAACTCTTCTTGTAACTCCAAAACTCATTTTTCGACTTGAAACCTACGGCTAGCTAACAAGTGAATGGTCCATATTTTTCGATCTTGCATTAATTATTTAATGTACGTGGTGATTTTCTTTTCCTTTTTTTTTTTTTTTTTGAAAAGATACTGATCTCATTAAGGTAGAAGTCAAAAGCACGAAGCTTATACAACGCAGAGCAACAAAACTCTGACAAATCTTAACCATAGCCAATACAAAACCATAGCCAAAATTACGACTTTACCAACTGACTAACCTATGTGTGACTTCCGATATTAGAACAGATCTACAACAAATAGATACCAACAATACATAGGTGTAGCCCCTAACGGAACCCCCACAACCAAAAGCCAGGAGACTAAACCATCTACAACCCAAAAGGCTAGGATGCCTTATTATAAGAAAAATAACTAAAGCTAACTCATGTACCAGATCTGTATATATCAAACAGCCAAGATCTAGAATATGAATAGCCCAAACACAACAACAATAAAACAAAACTAAAAAAATTAAAAAACTCCACAAATGGCAGCGGAGGAGCCCATCATCGAAGAGATCCCCATGAAGACCTACCAAGGCTGATGAAGAAAAACAGATCTAAGAAAGAGAAAACTAGATCTGGAGCAAGATCTAGAAATACAACTTAGATCTGAAACAAACATCCGCCTGAAACGGAGACAGGAGGAAACACCAAGCATTGCTGCCGTAGAGGGGGAGGAGGAAAAATCTAGATCTTCCCTCCTCAAGGCTTTTTTCTAGTTTGTTGTCTGGAGGAAGATGAAAGAAGTGGTTTCTTGTTGTGATTTTCTTGTATGTACTTTTATTTTTATTTTTTGGAGCCACAAAAACAAAACCATCACGTAATCGATCCTCATCTCACCGATCCACTTCAACTTTTATATCCCTTACATAACTTCTTTAAAATGATGCCTATTTATCTCGTACCTTATCTTTAAGAAAACTTTTTAATGATTCACAAAGCCTTATCCAAGAAGTAATGTCGCTACATGCCATGAAAAAAGCCTCCCACAGGCATGATTAAACTTTACAGGGATATGTAGCTGTGGATTAGTGCCATGGGAGTATTAATGGGATTGTTATCACAGATTGGGATTATGAAGGCGAAGTTGTGGCCGCAGGAAGTTTTACAAAAAAATATATATATTAGTAGAATCTGTTGTTGCTGAAGTTTTGGCAGCTCTATATGTCGTGGATTTTGGGAGGGAGATAAACTTTCTTGGTATCATTTTTGCCCTATGTATAGATTGTCATTGTGATTAAAGCAGAGAACAAAAACTGGAGCAAATTCAGTCACACTGGGACGAAAATAGAGTGGGAATGCATCATTTTCAATTTTAAAGGATTGATCATATAAAACAAGACGCCAACTCAGCCACTCATTATTTGGCTCGTAAAGCCATTAAGTGTGTCATAGATAGAATTTGGTTTAAAGAAATTTCAACATGTATCTATGGTATTACAAGCAGGGAGAAAGTAATCCACGTTAAGTTTGATCTTTTTTTCTTTTTTCCTTTTTTATCAATAAAGGTTGAAATTCTGTTAAAAAAGAGGGTTTGATGATGATTACCAAAAACCAAAAAAGGAAAGAAATATAATAATCTCATGGGCATTGCTTTACTGAAAGAGAGAAGATAGTAAAAAAGTGTAACCGGAGTCTCTTTCTATATATAAATTATTATAGCTTGTTTCAAAAGTTTAACCTGATAGAAATAGGTAAATTTAAATGCTTAATCCTTACTTTAACACTCTTGAAACCATTAGAAGAAGGAAGTTTTGAGAGTAGTGACTATTTTATTGTGAAAGTTGAGGGAAAGGGGGAGGAAGAAAGAGAGGAGAGAAGAAAAAAAAAAAAAAAAGACTTCAAGGTGCTATAATGTCATATGTAAGTTTATTGTAGCAAATTAAATGAAAATACGTATGCATAATAGTCATGTATTTACTTTTTATGAATCATATGAAGAGTCGATTTGATTTTTGGGTAATTTTTGTAATTGTCTTCCTTCACACAAAAACTAATTACTATATATATTCAGTTTAAAACAGTGTTATATCCAATCAATATCCTCACTATACAATTTCATTTCGGAATTTATGGATTTTTCTCTTGCACAAATATATATATATATATATATATATATGTGTGTGTGTGTGTGTGTGTGTGGTGGTGAAATTTGTGTTTAAATCAATATTCAACCTCGATCTAATATCTCCATTATTAAAAAGAATCAAAATTAAGCTACACTCTCCGACAAACTTATGGTTGTTGGGGGCAATGGCAATAAAGAGCTGTTAGATATTTGATACCAAAAAGTCTTTCATTTCAGATGCATTTTGTATGATGCAACAGTACAGAGCGCCGGTCCCATACCATGATGCAACAGTACATCACTCAAATAGTCGAATGTGACCGTAAGCTCGGTCGAGAGATACAAGCTCCAAACCTTTTTGGATTTTACTGAATTAGTAGTAAAAATTAATTAATGCCAAGAAAAAATTAAGAATGTTTGATAAAAAAAATGAAAGAGTAAAAATGTTTGGTATGAAAAAGTAAATTTTTTTTGCTTTATAGTGATTTTTTTATTTGAATAAAAATAAAAAGTAATTGATGTTATGTAAATAGTAAGAATGTTGATATTTGAATTTTTTTTTTTTTTTTTATCAATAAATAGTAACAGGATGTTAGCCATTGCCAAACGATGCCTATAGATCAGTCAAGCATGAGATGAGTTCAAGAGAGGGAAATGGGATCTAAGAAGGAGATGGCCGGGAAGAGGGAGGAGGGACAAGTGGAGGGATGGCCGGCAACGCTAGTCACGATCTGAAATGTCGTCATTTTCTCTTTTAAAGTCTATTCTATTTTATTTTAATTTCAATTGAATTTTTTTTCAATGTTTTCCATCTATTAAAATTTTCTGTTAAATTCCAACAAAATTTATAAAATACCTCCGTTGCTAAAAATTAATTGCAAATTAACAGTGTCTTTGTTTATGAGATTTGTTTCCTCGTAATCACTAGCTACGACTGAGAGTGCATGTGGCGTGTGAGATTCAAGCAACATACAATATTTCTAGGGTGCATGAGTTCTGAGAACCAACTTGTTCGATCTAGTGACACATGCATGGACGTAGATAGGAAGTCAAAAAAACATATAAACTTTCAGAAGATTTTATTACAAATAGAAAACTAACATAGATATATACATAATATAAGAAAAATACATCACAAGCTAATATTGAAAATATATTATATTAAATGAATATATATATATTTTTTTAAATAGTTGAAAACACGACATCTCAACTGGCGAGAAATGATTGTAATAAATAACTATAAAGATGGAATAACATTACTCATCCTATATATTCTAACACTTATCCTTGTAATTAAGTCAAATAATTCTAGAAGTCCCTCTTGTGTCACTCTTAGAACATCCACATCAAGCTCTTGAAAATTTAATTAAATTTAACTTTCAAAATGTATTTTTTTATATATAACTAATCATTTTTTAAGACTACCAAATATTAAACTCTCTAAATATTTTTCTACTTTAACCAAATATTATTTTTTTATTGTGAAACCAAACTACTTTAACTACTATGAAACTCACTTTCATCCTCACATACATGAAATTAATTATTGTGAAACCAAATTTTTTTTTTTTTTTTGTGCCCAACATCAGAATAGTACTCATATAAAAATGAAACAAACCAACATTAATTTCTCAAAGGTTAAGTTTTCAAAATGGCCAGCAGTCAAATAAAATAATATGATAAAATAAATAAAATTTGTTTTTTGTGTTTTAGATTTGAAGAGGAGGTTTGATAGAGAGTTTGATGTGAGGAACTTTTTGTAGATTTTGTTAAAATTTTAAAGAAATGTTAGAAATAGAGAGTTTGATGTGAATGTTCTTAAGTCCCTACAAGAATAATGTGGCTATTAAAATCATCATTTAATCAAAATTTAATAATGATCAATCACAAGTCTAATGGTAATTTTAATAGTCACATAATTTTTAGATGAATTCAAAATGAATTTGTAGCATTACTCAATTAAGTCTGTATAGTCGTTTTTTTTTCTTTTTCAAAAAGGCACCTGTAGTAAGGAATCTTGAAAAAGGGGAATTTTTTTTGTTGA
This sequence comes from Carpinus viminea, assembly GCA_013348765.1. Classification (NCBI taxonomy): domain Eukaryota; kingdom Viridiplantae; phylum Streptophyta; class Magnoliopsida; order Fagales; family Betulaceae; genus Carpinus; species Carpinus viminea. The sequence continues at coordinate 14,578,458 of CP054668.1, forward strand.
TGCATTTTTATTTTACATGTTTCATTTCGAAAGCTGCCCCACCTTGACATTGCAAAATATGTTGACATTTTTGGTCATATGCATGCACACAATGGCCATGCATGAATTAATCCAAGCCTTTTGTGAATTATTGATGACGCAATAATTAAGAGCCATCTCATCGCACGACATGATGACCGATCAACAACCCAACATTATCATCGCATGCGTGTATATATATGTGCTCTCTCAACAAGACTTTTGGAACAAAATTAAAGCCTCCCTATCCTTGCTATTGTGGATTGTCAGAAATGGCTGATATTTCACAAGAAAAACATGGGCGATGCACATTCACTACCTTCCTTAAAAAATTTATTATCCCAATCAAGCTGCCTCTTCCACTAGATAAGGTGCTTCCAAATGACATGCGAGGCGTTATATTGGTGGCCGTTGCTTTGATTGCTGCAGCAACCTTTCAAGCCGGAGTCTCTCCTCCCGGCGGAGTTTGGCAAGATAACAATGATGGACACATCCCAGGGCGGGCAGTATACTCTTCTCAACCAGTACCCTTCTTTTTTTTCTTGATTTGCAACACCCTGGCCTTTTCTTCCTCAATCTATCTCTTACTGTATCTTACTTTTGGGAACCCTTTCTTCTTAGAAGTATTGGTTGCCACTCTCTCAATGTCCGGGACTTATGCATCTTCTGTTTTTTCCGTTACACCTTATGAAACTGGCACGTTTCGTCTCATCGCTCTTGTTGCAATTCTGCCTCTCACACTACGGTTTGCTATTTATATGTTGTGCTACATCATCCCGACCGAATCATGTTGTATGTTCCATGTTATTATTATCAGGAGTAATTTCATTTTAAACCTTTAAATTACTACGTGTTTTAATAAGTCTCCCCAAATTTTAAAATCTCTTAATTTTAACCCTTGAACTTTTAATTGCAATTAATTTGAATTTCTCCGTCATATTTTAAACTTTAAAAGTAAGAAAATGATGTTTATACCCCTGACTTTTTTTTTTTTTTTTTTATAAAATTTCAAATTTATCATTAATTCCAAATTTAAAAAAAAAAAACAAAAAAACAAAAAATCAGGGATATTTTGATCTTTTTAGGTAATTTCGTCAAAAGTTAACGGTTAAATTTGGCGGAAGGGTTCAAATTGACTGTAATTGAAAGTTCAAGGGTTCAAATTAATTGAGAGGTTTTGAAATTTGGGAGCTTGTCAAATCGCGTAGTAATTCAGGAGTTTAAAATGAAGTTACATACTCTTATTATTATTATTATTATTATTATGTGAAAATAGTATTAATTTGTTAAAGATATGTTACAATTGCAGGCAAAGCAAGCCCAGATGATGATAAGAAATCAAAATCTGCTTCATGCCCTATTTGCCAGTACTGTGACAAACACCGCCATATTGTCAAAGTACCCTAATCTCACTTTGGGAGCTAAGGAACGCATTGGGTCAGACACGGTCTAGGATGGAAACGGCCATTGTTTGCCTATATATATATATATAATATTTGATATTATTTTACTTTATTATGTTTCCTTATATATTCTAGGGTTTCTTGTCTACTACTCTTGCTCTCTCTATAAATAGAGAGCTATGTAAATATATCATAATATATAAGAGAATATACAGTGTAATCCACTATGTGCTTCCGTTCTCTCTCTTCTTCAATATATCTCTCCAATATATTTAATTAACATTATCCACCATATTGGTTCTTCTATTTTTCCTTCTCCCAACTGAAACTTTCATCTTCCTCATATAGTCATATTCTCAATGTTCATGAAATACTATAACATCTTGTTTCAGTAAGTTAATTGTCCGCATATAATGATATTGTATCTATTGATTTTCATGCCCTTATTGCTTAATTTTATGTTATTAGCATGGCCTTTTATCTTATGCCTATTTCGGTTTCCTCATCAGATTTCTCCTCAACCTTTCTTTGTTGAGCTTACCATGCAACCGTCAATGGTGTCAATGTTTTGGACATGCGCACCCTGGCTTTTTAGGTGGTTCGACGGGTTAAGCTTCAACTAGGCCTTCATTTTTTGCTTTGAAAAAAGCTTCTGGTGTTTGTTCATCTTGTCAAGCAGCAAGAGCCATAATCTGCCTTTTTTTTTTCCTCTCTATTATGTATCGTTTCTAGATAATTTTAGTAAATTATGTTGGGTTTTTTCAATTGCATGTTGCAAAATTTAATGTCCATTTGTTTGTTTTATAATTTGGAAAAAGTACGCATACCACACGCTCTTAAACTACCACCTTATTGCTATATACAACATTTGTAATTATTTAATAATTATTTAACAATACTGATGTAGTTAGCCCGCCCAATCAATCCTGGGTCGACTTAGGACCTATTTGAGATTGCGTTTAAAAGAGTAAAAGTCTTTTATACCAAAAACGAAAAAAGTAGAATAAGAAAAATTAAAACCCTTTTAAGAGTATCAAAAGCCTAAAAATGACCAAAAAGTACTTTTGGTAAAAGTTTAAAAATGAAGTTTTTGCCCAAAAATTATTTTTAACTTAAAAATTCTATTTTTCAAATACAATCTCAAACGGGCTCTTTACCAACTTCAAGTTAAAGCAATACCAACACGAAAGAACAATAAAGCAATAATATATAAAACAAATTACTGTAACAAACAAAATAAAAACAAATCATAAAGTGACGTATTATGAAAGCGATAATTGTGAAAGAGAAGTTGTGCTCTGCACACACAGGCCAAACACAAATGTAAAAGAGAATATCAACTAATAATATTATTGATTAAAAGACGTTTATTATATTACGACTGACTTGTGATTTCTTCACGTCAAATCACGTGGGCTCCTCTCTTCCATGTCTTTTTTTAAAAAAAAAAAAAAAAAATCTGACTTGCAACATATATGGCGAGTTTTCATTATTTGAACTGTTATAATTAAAAAGACAACATGCGAACATGAACTTTAGAAAATATTTTTTATATTAGATTTTATTATAGACCTCAATGACTTATTAATCGCTTGTAGCCTCTTTATAAATAAAAATTATTTTAATCTATATAAATATATTTTAATATAAAATATGGTTGATGCAGCATGATTTATTAGTAGGTTACAACGAATAACAACAATAAAAAAATAGATAAATAATTCTAGATCTTGAATCTATCAAATATTTAAGAATTTTTCTCACAAAATTCAATTATATATGAGCATTCTCATTTATAAAAACTGATTCATAAACAACAACCGACTTTCTTAGAAACTATAACATGTATTTATAGACTCCCAAAATCTTAAGCTTAATAAAACACAAAATATAAACTCCAAAAACCCAAAACCTTAAATAAAGGAAATAAAGTAGACATAAACCCTAAACAAAACTACAACGCCCATCCGGATGGGACTTATGACTATCCAGATGGCCACGTATGTAAAACGTAAAAGCATCAAAATAACATAGGACGTTCGAACGGGAGTTATGGTCATTCGAACTGTGGCTTCTGTCCAACTTCCTTGGTTGCAGTCTTGCAGATATAGTTATCTGATATGCATCAACAACTCATTAATGTCATTTTACTTCCATTCTCTTTCTTCTCTCTTTCTTTGGCGGAACCACTTAAAGGCCTAAAAGGGGCACAAAAATTTAAAAATAAAATAAAAATGAATGCTCAGAAGATTTATTGATTTGAAGAAGCTATGGCCCCACATGTATTTTGTTGACTTTTCAAAGCACATTTTTATCTCATGCCCACTTCTTTTCTTCTTTCTTTTTTTTTAGTCGATAGCGTAAACAAATAGTGAATTAGAGCCTGACTTGCGTTATAAAAAAAATAAAAAATAAGAAAATAAAATGAAGAGCGACTTTTCTCTCCCAAATTAATGATGTTGTAAAACAAAATGAATTTTTTCTTCAATTTAAGAAGGCATATATGACTTTACCTATTTTTACTTCTTAATTAGTTCTAGAAACCTAGCTCTTATGTTATGCAGGTAACCTTGGAGCTTGTCAATTTTTGTTTATTTCATAATGTGAACGCCGAGCTTAACTATTTCCATTTTCATAATAAAATAGAGAATGAATTTCTTAATCTCAATGACGACACAATTTGTTGTCGCTGATATATAATTCTCAGTGACAACTTGTCATTGATATGTGTTTGACGTTTTCTTTTCATTTACTTAACAACAATAACAAAATCTATCTTGTCATGATCATGTTTTCTTTTAGTGATGACAATAGTAGTTGCTCCCATAAAATTTGCACGACTCATGTGTTCAAAAAAAGTATTTTACAACATTGTCATCGGTAATATAAAAAAATTTCACATTATCAGTAAGACTAAAAAATGCTAATGCTTATATTTGGTTATTAGCGACAACTAGAAAAGGTCATATATTTGATAATGGCATTGCTAAAGACTAAAATTCTTGTAGTGCATATAAAATATCCAAAATTGAGTCATAATCTTAAATACATATAGTCTAAAAGCATCATAAGTTTGACATAAGTTGGTCACCACAAGTCACCACAAAAGGTATTATCCAAAAAACCTATAAAGTACTCATCCAAAAAATGCTGGGTCAGGGTAAAAGCTAGCTCTATGGAAAGGTGAATTATGCAGCAGAAGTAATATCAGTAACTTCATGAATTATTGAACCTTAAATTGAGTCATAATGAATCTTCTTCTATTTATTTGGCTCTCGCTACAAGAGGTCTAGTTACAACACACTTTCTCATCCTCTGCTCAAAACCTTTCGAGGAAAAAGCCTCCTTATTAAAATGGCTAATCCACCTGACAACTCTGGTGCTAAGGAGGATCGCAAATTGACAACCTTCCTAAAAAACCTTATTATCCCAACCTACCTGCCTTGTCTTCAACAGGAGAAGCTTCCAACTGAAATCCGAAACGTTATGTTGGTGGCGTTGCTTTGATTGCTGCAGTGACCTTTCAAGCCGGAGTTGCTCCTCCCGGCGGAGTTTGGCAAGAAGGAGACAAAGCTTGGCAGGCTATATACTCTTCTCAAATCGTACCCTTTTATTTTTTCTTGATTTGTAATACCCTGGCCTTCTCCTCCTCAATCTATCTCTTACTCTCGCTTACTTTTGGTTACCCTTTCTTCTTAGAAGTATTAGTTGCCACTTTCTCAATGTCCGGGACTTATGCAGCTGCAATCTTTTCCGTTACACCATATGAAACTGCCAAGTTTCGTCTCATCGCTCTTGTCGCAGCCCTGCCGATCATTATACGGCCGGTGATATGTTCCTTGTGCTGGATGATCAAGAAAGGTTGCTTTAAGCATGAGAAAACCAACAAGGAAGCTGAAACTGCTGAGAAATGTTGAAAAGATAAATGCGTACCGTTGAAGTATATATGAAGACTAATGTTGTTAGGAGTATATCAAGTCCAACGTTGTTAATCGTGTTATTTATGTTTAGTACTGTTGGTTGTCTAATAAGTTGGTAGCCTTATATATTTAGGTGATGTAGTGGCATTTGTAACCATAATAGTATCTATCCACTAAGAGCCGCACGGAAGGGGCTTATGAATGTAGACTATGTAGTGTGGTGATTAATCATGAATGAAGTATATATTTTTATTAAAGCTAGCTCTAAATAATTGGTACGAAATTTCTCTCTTTTGAGATGTGATTATATTTTTCCTATTTAGGTTGACTAAGAATAGCACAATCACGTACAATATAATTTGAGTTCAAATGGAATATATAGTATGTGTGTAGGATTTATTTGAAGGCCATATATTATATCCATTAATTAGTTCGAAAATCAAGAATTTTGGTCACTTAACTTTTAGGGATTGGCTCAAGTAATAAATTAAGACCCTAATATTAATGGTATTTTCATTGATCAAGTCTAAGGTTCGAATTCCTTCTTGAGGTCACGCTGGTCGGAATCTTATTTGCTCTATGTGAAAGAAACGCTTTGCACGATTCCGAAATTTGCCATAAAGAAATAAATACATGAAGTAACTCAATCTTGAAGGATTGTCCATCTTAAAAAATGACAACATATACCTAGACACAGGGGCGGATACACATGGGGCCGACCCATGGGCGGGCGCCTCCGGTAAAAAAAATATATATCTTCCCCTAATAATTTCAATTTTTTGAGCCAGATGTTGGTCTATCATGTGCTACGACCAGGAAAGGAATTCACAGAAGAAGACTATATATCCAAGTTGAGACTGTGATCGTTTGGCAGAAACCCCCGGCCAGCAGAAAAAATCAAGATAAATTGGGCCGGGATGCAGCTGTTGATTGTCTCAATCACATAAATGGGTATAGGGGTGATTGCAAGAGACCATCACAGGAGTGCTATTGTGATGCTTTGTGCTTCTAAGGAATATATCTCTGACCCCACCATGGCTGAAGTTGTTGCAGCTTGCGTGCAGATTGTTGTAGCATGGAGAGCAATGAGACGTGTGGCCAACAATGCTACTCATTGCTTGGCTAAGTTGGCACTTGTCCAAAGAATATGGCGACACAATTTCCTACGTGTATGAATCATATTGCATTGGCTGTGTTATGAGGTTTATAAAATGCATATCTGAATTCCAATAAATAAATAAAAAATTCTCTCTCCATGCATGTGCTACAAACCATTGGATGCTATTCACTAGTTTTCATGCTATGAGGAAAAAAAAAATAAAGAAAGAAAGAATAAAAAAAAATGAATATATTTAATTGATAGAAAAATATTATTTAAATGAGATAATAAAAATGATAAGTTAAAGTGCTGATTGGGATGCTTTAAAAATTTAGGTAGCTAAAATAGATAAATATGGTTTTTTTGGGCTAAATTTTGAATCTAATCTCTTCTATGTAAACTCTAGTTTCTAATGTGATTTATGTTTTGAGATTTTGTGTTTTTCTAAAAGAAATTATGGTAAGCTAACAGTCCACTAAAAGGTACTCATTTTTCTTAGACATTATTAGTCATTTAATTGTGCTTAGTTTATTTCGCAAAAGGTTTAAATTATTATGTGTTTGTGACGTTGTTAGATGAAGATTATTAATAGTCACTATGATTTTTGTTTTTTTACATATATTATGGTATAATTTATTTTTTATTGTATTTATTATATTATAGGAAAAAAAATTCCTCATCATGTTCTATTATTTTTTTTGCATCCCTAATAACTCCAATTTCTAGATCCGCCAAGACATATCCGGATGTCATCCACTACAAAATTGGGTCTGGTACCCTCACTTTATTGAACAAATGATTGCAAAATGACAAAATATGCTTAAAATGAAACCCACAATTTCAGAAACGACGAGACCCAAGATAAGGAAAGGATGGAGGATAATTGAGTAGGAGCATCAATTTCATGATCTCCCACTAGATTCTTGTCCCTCTAGCTTTTACCCTCAGTTGGCACGCGGAGATTTGATATTGACACTATGAATAATGCAACACGTTCAAGATATGGATAATCTCTTTCATGGTTATAATTTAAATTTAATGCATTTAATTATTTTGTTTATAATATTATATTATTTTAAAAAAAATATATTAATATTAATATTTATATGTTAAATGTATTCACTTTCAATATTAATTATTTAAAATAGAAAGAATCATATTTCTTTTGTCCGGACCAAAACAATAATTCACATGTGTCATATCTACGCACATGAAAGATCTTAGGCATACATCTCCCATCATTGTGCTCCGATCAAAAAGGCTAGCTAGGAATTACACAACACAAATGCAAGAAAGTTGTTGTCAAAGGAGAGATGAAAAGTCGAGGCAATATAAAAATTAGGCATGGTAAAGTCACAATTTTTTAGTATAATTTTGGCTTAACTTTTTTTCTAATTTTTAACAATTTGACAAGCCCCAAAATTTCAAAACTTCTTAATTTGAAATTTTATAAAAAAACTCAAAAATATAAACGTCATTGTCTCACTTTTAACATTTAAAATCTTATGAAATGGTTCAAATTTAGTGCAATTGAAAGTTTCGAAGCTCAAATTAAGAGGTTTTGAAGTTTCGGGACTTGTCAAATCGTGTGGTAATTCAAGAGTCTAAAATCAAGTTACCCTATTTTTTTTTTATTTAAAAAAAAAAGACCACATAAGAAAAAAGTTAGATCAAAGTTGTGCTTTTATCATTCTCTATAAAAACTATCCTATATATTTTGGAGGAATGATAGAAAAACAATTTTTTGATACAATTTGACCAAACTTTTATCTTATGTGGTCATTTAAAAAAAAAAAGAAAATTATTTTGAAGAAAAAGACCATCTTTTATATAAAAAAATCAAATAAATTAAAAGACCACATAAAACATTATTACATTTTTTTTTTTTTTTAAATGATCTTATAAAAAAAAATTAGGTCAAAATTATATCAAAAAGTTGTGTTTTAATCATTATCAATAAAAGTTGAAGAATAATCTTTATTTTATTTATTTTTTATTTTTTTAAGGGAATCTTTATTTTATTTGTTTCCTTCCAAAAGCTGCCCCACCGGACAATTGTAGTATAGGGATCAAGATCCCTAGCAATTTTTCTAAAATTGTCAACTAGTTTTTTTGAAAATCTCAACCATTAAAGTAATCTAATGGCTCAAAATAAAACACTCTATTTTTTTAGTGGATAGCATAGATTTCGAGGTTGAATTTCAAAATTTAAAATTTTAAGTTTTTCTCTCATATATTAAATGTGTGTTTAATTTTAAGTCATTAGATTTTTTCATTTAAGATTTTAAAAAAAAGATTTTTAAAATTCTTTGGGATCTTGATCCGTAGTATAGTCTCTGTCATTAATAAGTGTCGAAACATTTTTGGTCATATGCATGAACCCGGACCCGGATCCGGATCCCATATGCATGCACCCTGCATCAATTGCAAGTCTGTAATGGGATTATTGATGACGCAAGAGCCATCTCATCACATGACATCACTAACCCAACATCAGCATCCATCATCCATTTGAGAAACCCAGGACGAATCACGTTATATTATTTTATCGTTGCAAATTCATTTTTAAGCTTTTTCAAAATACAGTTTTAGATTTTTTTAGAACCCAAAAAAAAAAAAGGTTTTTTAAGTTTTTAACCAAATTGACTTACTTTTGCTTGGCAGGGTTTTGTATGTATTAAAAGCATTTGAACTTCCTTAAAATGTTGTAAGCTGAGGTTTTGTTTATTTAGCTGGAAAATGGTTTATGAATTTTTATTTTTTATTTATTTTTGTATTTTTTGGTGTTTAATATGATATAAAATAATAGTTAACAAAAATATTTTTTCTTTGACTTTAAGTTTTTCTTTAATGTTCAAAAGATACAGAAAACACCCTAAAGATGTTTAGGGCTTGCCCCAGTTCTTTCCACTAATAACTTTCACTGTTATGTATCATTTCTAGAACATTTTGGTAAATTATGTTGGGTTATTCAACTTAACTGATAGTTTATCGATCGGTAATTATTATAAAATCTGATGTGCATTTAGTCTATTTAAAATTTGAAAAATAGTACACTCACCCTCTTAAGAAACTACTGCAATAAACAAAATAGTAATGTATAAAAACAAATTACTGCAATCAACAAAATAAAAACAAACCACAAAGATAATCACACCCAACAATCAACACAATAATCTTAGTCTCAATCGAAGTGAAAATCCTTTGAACACTTTAAAAGTAATACCGCTCAAAGGTAGTTAATCTTAAAAAGTCAGTCATTATAAAAGATTTAGGTATATATACAAAAGTACAATACCCAACCCTATATCTTTTGGGGATGGTTTCTATCATCCCTATCTCATATCTGGACTGAATGAGAATGGTTTCGACTACCTTATATGAATTTTTTTTTTTTTAGCTACTGTTGTCTTTGCTCAGTAAACAAGGATGGTGTCTGATATTTTCTAACAAATGACTTTCTTGATATTGTCCACCTTCGGGAAGTCAACCTATCAAAGAAAAAGAGTTAATTAAAGCATTGTATATACATAATTAACAAATAGCACAACAAAACAAATTTATTTTTCCTGAACACTTAAGATTCAAAAGGCCCATTAATTAAGGCCTATTAATTGCATTATTTTTTATTTAAATGTCTGTATTTTAGTATCTGTGCAGCACAACTTTCTAAGAAAATTCTTTGCTATCCGTGCAGCATAACTTTCTAATAAACGAAGTGATAGCACAACTTTCTTGTTTGCTGTGCTACTTTTCAAAGGATAATTTCGCTATTATATATATATAAAAAAAAAAAAAAACAAACCTTTCACTTACCCTTAAACTTTAATCATTTTGCAAATATTCTTAATGTTTAAACTACACTTAGGGGTCTTGTAAAAAACTTGAAAACCTTCCTCAGTGGAAAAGCTCAGTTCTCTCACCTAGAAAGAACTATCCCTGGGAATTTTCCTGTGAAAATTCTGCTACTCTCCTTGTTCCTCTCCTCTCGATCCCGCTTTCCGAGCCATCTTCCTTTTTCTTCTTAGTTTTCTTCCCATGCAAGCTTTCTTCCAATCCAAGTAACCGTGCTCTGCTCCTTACCTTTTACCATATCTCTATTTTTCCCTACTCCTCCATCCTCTCCTCTCCTCCTTTGTTATGGATAATCTAGATGTGGACTCGTTAATAGCACAAACAGCAGCTCTTTCCTGGGAGGATCCCTCTTCTCAGTTGGAAACTTTACCCCAAGATCTGATCCCTATCAAGTTCTTCCTCTAGTAGGAAAAATCATCTCCCAAAAAACCCAACATAATCAGACAGTTCATGCTGCATTGGTCAAAGCCTGGTTTTTTGCCAATCCATTCTCATTTGCTGTTCTGGGGCCAAATCTGTTTCTCTTCAAATTTTCTGACCAATCTCACATCTCAAGAATCCTGTCAAATGTCTGAATGTGAATGGTTCCTCTTAGCTATCCAAGTTTGGAAACCCACTGCCACCATAATGGATCTCCCTCTGTTTGAAGTCCCTTTTTGGATTCAAATTCATGGTTTACCACTGCAGAATATGACCATTAAAAATGCCATTGCCATTGGCAAAGGGCTTATCAGTTCATGAAAGTGGAGGATAATAGTGGTGAAACTATTGCATTCGGAAGCTACCTAAAAGTTTTAGTAGCCATTGATGTCCTCAAACCACTCTTTCGGTTTCAACTTCAATAGAGGTGATGGTTCTCTTTGTTGGGTTAGTCTGAAATATGAAAGACTGGATGTCTATGCTGATTGGGGAAGATAGGTCATCATCAAGCTTCATGCCTAGCTCGGCCTGTGGATAAACACCCAAACAGGTACCTTATCTCTTAAGGTTAATGTTTTTCTAATCTTCCTGTCTCCATGTCTGCTGCAAGTGCTAATGTTAATCACCAAGAATCTGTTAATTCTTTGGGATTAAACTCCAACTCGCCATGCTTCCCAAGCTCAACACCCAAAGAAAACCAGCAAAATATCTGCACAAGTTCCAAAATCCCTGTCTCAACCCTTTTCTGCTCTCTGGTCCCAACCTCCCAAGTCTGTAACCACACCTCCTCAAGTTTTACCTGCACAACCAACACATCAAAGTCACAAAGGAGAAAACAATCGAGCACACATTAAATGCTCTCTCCTTATTCCAGAATCCAATCCAACTGTTCTCAAATACCACTTCCCCTCAACTAGCCAATCCATTCCCAATCCTCATCAAAGCTCAACCAGCTGGACCCCAGAAAGCCCTCCAAAATTGGCCAGATAAAGCCCACCACCCCTATAGACACAAGCCCAACTACCAACAACCATTATACCTCCCACTACCACTGAAAACTCCCCGCCACTCTGCAAAAATAACTGCCAAAAGAACCCCTACAATACCAGAAATACAAAAACCTATTATATCCATCCAAGACAGACCAACTCTCTCCAACCCCACCACCTCCATTTTCCCTGCTGCAATGAAAACAAAAAGACCCTGCCCTACCGATTTTCTCTCCACTACTAGAAAAGCCCGGTGGTGCTGTTGTTTCAGAACCTCCAGACTCAGCCACATCCAATTTACTTACTTATAGCCCGGCAAGATGGAGTTAAAACCTGCTAGAGCATTGTTCAAAGCTGCTAGAAAAGGGAAGTCAAAAATTGGCCCAGCAGTCATTGAGCCAGTTGTTGCAACTAAGACAAAGGGGGGCTTTGCCAAGCCTCCCCAGAACCTATGAAAATCTTGTCATGGAACTGCAGGGGGCTGTCTAGGCCTGCTGTAGTTCAAACTCTGAGGAGATTGATCCGGGATCAATCTCCTGATGTGCTGTTCTTGTCTGAAACCAAAATTCCCCCCCCCAAGTCTCTGCTACTTTGAACAGGCTTGGTTTCTTCCTCTTGACTCAAGTGGCTGCTTCTGGTTCTAGTGGTGGCCTAGTTCTTACTTGGCGCCCAGGAGTGGACCTTGAGTGTTTCATCTCAAACTCAAACATCATTTCAGCTTGGTGTAAATCTGACCCCCCCCATTCTCCATGGATCCTCTCATGTATCTATGGCCCCCCTAAAAGAAGTGACAGAAGGGCTTTTTGGGAATCATTTGCAGCCACAGGGGAGGGCATTGAAGCCCCCTGGCTATGCATAGGTGATTTCAATTCTGTGGTAAATCAGTCTGAAAAAACTGGTGGCAGACCAGTCTCTAGCTCCTCCAGGTGCCCTTTTAGAAGGTTTATTGATCATTTTGGTATGATAGATGTTGGATTTGCTGGAAATCCATTCACTTGGTCAAATAACAGAACTGGTTTGGAAAATATCAAAGAAAGGTTGGATAGAGGGCTGGCTTCTCCCTCTTGGGTTATTCTTCACCCGAATTACTCCTTGATTCATCTGCCTGCACACAACTCAGATCACAACCCCATCTCCTTTAACACAAACTCAACCTCCAGCTTTCTGCCAAGGCCATTTAGATTTGAGGAGTTCTGGTCCAAAGACCCCTCTTGTGAACAGGTCATTGAATTAGCTTGGCAAAAGTACATCCCACCTTACCCAGATAATTGCCTACCTGTTAAGCTGAACCTTACCAAATTAGCCCTCCTTAAGTGGAACTCTCTACATTTTGGTAACATCCATAAAAAGATCAAGGAAACCCTCAACCTTATTGATGTAGTTCAGCAAAAAACACCTTCCCCTTCTAATTTTGATCAAGAAGCTAGTCTGAAACAGGATTTGAATAATCTTTTGGTTAAAGAAGAATCTCTTTGGAAGTCTAAATCTAGGGAAACTTGGTTGACATGTAGAGACCTTAATACCAAGTACTTCCACACATCCACCCTCTGATTAGAAGAAGAGCTAATGCTATAAATTTCCTGAAGTTGGATTCAGGACTCTGGGTGTCTTCTAGAGGTGAAATAGGTGGTAACCTCCTAGCTCATTTTTCAAACCTCTTCACTACCTCTAACCCCACCATTGAGCCTGAGTGTTTGGACCTGTTCTCTCCTGTGATCTCTGAGGAGGATAATGCCTTCTTATGTTCTATACCTGGTGAAGCAGAAATTCTTGAAGCTTTAGATAGTCTTGGTCCAACCAAGGCCCCGGGTCCTGATGGTTTTACAGCACTATTCTACAAGAAGTATTGGCATCTGATTAAGAAGGAGGTACTGGTTTGTGTGGATCAGTTCTTCTCTAATCACTGCTTGTTGAGTGAACAGAACAAATCCTTCATTGCATTGATTCCAAAAGCAGTGGTTCTCATCGCTCATCAATTCAGGCCAATAAGTCTTTGTAACATTGTTTACAAGATAATTTCTAAGATTACAACATGATTGAAGACCACTCTTCCAAAGATTATATCCCCTCTTCAATCTGCTTTTGTGCCAAAAAGGAATATTCAAGACAATTCTATATTGGCTCATGAGCTTCTTCATTCTTTCAAGAACAAAAAAGGGAAAGGTGGATACATGTTTTTGAAAATGGACATGGAGAAGGCCTTTGATAGGATGGAATGGTGCTTTTTGTTGGCTATCATGGAAAAACTTGGTTTCAGCCACACCTGGTTATCATGGATCAAATTATGCATCTCCACTCCTTCTCTTTCTATCCTCCTTAATGGGAGCCCTTTCGGCTGCATTTCTCCTAGTAGGGGGCTGAGACAAGGAGATCCTTTATCCCCTTTCCTCTTCATCTTGGGGGTTGAAGTGTTCTCAAGGCTCATGTTCAAAGAGGAGAGGGAGGGTTCCATTCAAGGTCTGAAGATTGCAAGGTCCTGCCCAGCCATTCATCACCTTCTATTTGCTGATGATTTGCTAATTTTTGGTAAAGCTACTGCCTCTGTTGCTGCTGCTATAAACTCTTGCTTGAGAAAGTACTGCAAGTGGTCTGGCCAGCTTATAAATCCCTCAAAATCCTCCATCAAATTCAGCAGGAATACCTGGCCTTCCAGAATTGCAGCCATCTCAGTCACTTTCCCTTACCCCTCCAACCTTGGCATCTCAATGTATCTTGGTCTTCCCATTTTGATGGGAAATGCAAAGAAGAGAGCATTCCAAGGCCTCATTGACAAAGTTAAGAGCAGGATAGAAGGATGGAGAGCCAAGACACTCTCTCAAGCTGGCAGGCTGACTTTGATCAAATCGGTAGCAGCAGCACTGCCCTCATATGCAATGGGTACTTTTTTGCTTCCATCTAGCTTCTGTTCTGAGTTAGATAGGATATTCAAGAATTTTTGGTGGGGGTTTCCAGCTCACAAGAATAAAAACCTTTCCCTCAAGGCATGGGACTCCCTCTGCATGCCAAAAGTTTTGGGTGGTCTAGGGTTGAGAAAAATGAAAGAGGTGAACTTAGCCCTCATTTCAAAGCTGGGGTGGAAACTTCTCACAAATTTTGACTCCATGTGGGTGGCCCAACTGCACTGTAAGTATTTACATTCCAGCTCCTTTCTCTCCCCCCCCTCCCTTTCTTCTTCCTCATGGCTGTGGAAAGGCATCCTAAAATCCATCTCTATCATCTCTAAAGGTGCACGCAATTGAATCCACAGTCTCTCTCTCTCCCAATCTGGAGCTCCTCTTGGATTCCTAGCTTACCTTCATTCACTCCCACTCCATCTCCTTGGCTTTCTCATCCCTTTCCTGACTTCAAGATTTCTGATCTCCTCTCAAATGACCCTCTCTCCACTGTCCCAGCTTGGAATCTGTCTTTGCTTAATTATCTCTTTGATGATATTACTATCAGAGAGGTTCTTAAGATAAACATCTCAACCCACACTGCCAGCAATTTCATCTGGACACCATCTGCAAATGGTATGTTCAACACAAAGTCAGCTCACAAGCTGATAAGTAGTCAAAGAACCAATTTGACTTTATCCCCTCTTTCAGCAGCCAACTGGAAAAAACTTTGGAAACTAAATCTTAATGATAGGCTCAAACTCTTCCTTTGGAAAATTGCATGGGACATTGTCCCCTCCAAGAGTAGGTTAAATTCAGTTTTCCCCATTCCCCAAACTGATCTAGTGTGCCCTTTATGCAATTGAAGAGGATTCTCTTTCTCATCTCTTCTTCACTTGCTTTTTGCTAGAATCTCTTGGAGACAATCACCTGGCCTCTAGATTCTTGAAGTGGTCCGTTTAAGTCTAGCTGAATGGATTCAAGGCATTTTAACCCCTACTAGTTCTTTTGGTTTTAAATGTGCTGATTCTCATTATTTCCAAATCTTTCTCTGTGCTATGTGACTGCTTTGGTTCTATAGAAATCAGGCTGCCCACAAAGGTGTCATCCAGATGTGGCTTTTAACAGCTCACATCAACGAGTAGCACTAGAGCACCATGCAGCCTGGTCTTCAAAGTTGCATCCTCAAGAAGCATGGTCGAAACCACCTCTGGTTCTGCAAAGTCAACTTTGACACAGCCCATCCGTGAGTCCTTCTCCACACAAGCGCTGTCTGCAGGAACTCAAAGGTCAGATCATCAAAGTAATCACCAAGTAAGCCCTCCATGCAGTCCAGATATGGGGAAGCCCTTGCAGCCAAGTTAGCAAGTGACTGGTTTCATCCCTAAAGCTGGGCAGTTTCATCCTAGAAGGAGACTCTCATATTGTTATTTTATCTCTAAACAATCTGCTCTTAGCATTGATTGGCACATTGATCATGTAATCTCGATATTTTAGCTAGCTTTCAAGTCTCCTCTTTTGGGAGGCGAGAAAGATCAATGAAGTGCTAACTCCACTATCACATATCATATAGGCATGCTAGGGTTATCCCGGGCTGCATTCCCTACTTTTCTCCCCCTAGTTCCATCCCAATCTGTAGTGGAAAAGATCCACCTCCCTTATTCCCTCCTTTGTGAGGCTTTTTGTTTCTTTCTTGGCTGTTTCTCAGCTTTTATGAATGGCCGTTTATAAAAAAAAAAAAACTACACTTAGGTATATTAAACTTTAATTTTTTTTCACTTTATCATTTTTTACAAAAAAATCCTATACAATACTTATTCTATCTTTAATTCCAAAACTACATCGTTTTAAATTTTAAAACTATAACACCCATCCAACCTAAAACGAAGTCATTTTAATTATTAATTTATTTTTTTAAAAAAACGAAAGATGAAAATCGAAAAAAAAAATGATTATACATTTTCCCAAAAAAAAAGCCACCTCTTCCATTTTTTCTTTTTTTAAAAAAAAAAATTAAATTGTTAGTTTTTTATTTTTTTAAATTGGGTTGGTGATGTCATGTGATGAGATGGCTCTTGCGTCATCAATAATCCATTACAGACTTCAAATTTATACATGTGGGTCATGGTGTCGAAATTTATTAATGAGAGAAACCACTATAATTGACAGGTGGGGCAGCTTCTGGAAGGAAACAAATAAAATAAAATAAAAAATTACTATTAAATTGAAAATTAATTATTATTAAATTTTAATTTATCAATAATTTTAAAAATTATAATAATTTTAAAAGAACAAAAATAAGGTAAAACTCTTCCTTCTAACATTACTCAATATTAAAATATAAAATTAAATACCTTGTTCAATACCCCTTTATTTTGTTTATTGCAGTAATTTGTGTGATATATTATTGCTTTATTGTGCTTGTGTGTCGTTGGTATTGCAGTAACTTGAAGATGGCCAAGTCGACCCAGGGTTGGTTGAGCGGGTTAACTACATCGGCGTTGTAAAATAATTATTAAATAATTAAAAATGTTGTATATAATAATAGGATTGTAGTTTGAAAGTGTGCGGTATACGTACTTTTCCAAATTTCTTTTAAAAAAAACACAAATGCATATTAAATTTTGCAACATGCGCAATTAATTGAAAAACCCAACATAACTTACTGAAATTATCTAGAAACGATACATAATAGTGAAAGGCCCCAAACCAAATCAAAGGAAAAACATTAACTAGATGTAGAAGAAAGGCCAGATTGATGCTTAACCCTAGCTTGTCGCACCACCTAGAAAAAGGCTTGAGGAGAATCTGATCATGAGGATCACCTAGCTAGGCATAAGATAAAAAGCCATGCTAATACTCAGTCCGCTGTACTGTAGACATCGTTGCCAGATCCCTAACATAAAAGCAATAGGGAGCAAATTAATTTACTGAAACAAGATGTTTTTGTAATATTTGAGGAACACGAAGAAAGTTGGTGTTGGGAGAAGGAGAAACAGATCGAGGAACCAAAAAATATGGTGGATATATAGGCAAACGTGTACCGCGTGTGGTTCTCACAGAGCTTGCAAATAGGGCATGGACGGTTTGTTTCCATTGGATCTTCAATGCATCCCTTGCCTGAAATTGTAACACATCTTCAGCAAATACTATATACATTTCACAGATAAAATAATAATAATAATAACGACGACATCTAATTAACATCCGTACGTACAACATTGTTTCCTGATCATCCTTGACAAGAAATAGATAACCGGTCGTATTAGGAGAGGCAGAACTGCAACAAGAGCGATGAGACGAAACGCGCCAGTTTCATAAGGTGTAACGGAAAAAACAGCAGCTGCATAAGTCCCGGACATTGAGAGAGTGGCAACCAATACTTCTAAGAAGAAAGGGTTCCCAAAAGTAAGATACAGTAAGAGATAGATCGAGGAGGAAAAGGCGAGGGTGTTGCAAATCAAGAAAAAATAAAAGGGTACTGGTTGAGAAGAGTATATTGCCCGCCCCGGGACGTGTCCGTTACTGTCGTCCTGCCAAACTCCGCCGGGAGGAGCGACGCCGGCTTGGAAGGTCACTGCAGCAATCAAAGCAACGGCCACCAATATAACGCCTCGCATGTCATTTGGAATCACCTCGTGTAGTGGAAAAGGCATGCGGGTTGGTGTAACAAAGTTTAAAAAGAAGCTACTCCATTTCCGAACCTCTTTTTTTGGATCACTTGATTGACCATGAGAACCCATTTCTCACACCTCACAAGAAAAAAGTTTTCAGTAGAGATCGATCTAGGAGATCAAAGTCTACCTGGACCTCTTGTTCGAGAGAGCCACACACATACGTACATTTATATATATAGCACAAGATTTGATGTCATGCGGTGAGATGGCTCTTTCATCATCAATAATCCATTAAAGATTTGAAATTAATGCATGCATGTGACCACAACATTTCGTACTGACAAACTGTATCCTACAGCTGTCATGGTACTGGGGCAGCTTAATTACGAAAGGAAACACATAAAATATATATATTTTTTATTTTTTCACTTACGTTTTATATTGGACTTATATATAAATATTGGTTTAATATCTCTGTCGCGGTTCTGTCGATTAAACTAACAAATTGACATGTGTTTTAACAAAAACATGCTACATGTCCTAACAAAAATCATAAAAGTAATTGAAATAATTAAATAAATCAAAACTTAATAAAAAAAAAAAACATATACGGGGTGGCTGAACTTAATTTAATTGATGGAATGTGACCTAGGTGTTAAATTGATACCATTGACATAAAAATATATATATAAAAGTGAAAACTTATGTAATAAAAAGGTTATTAATCCTAAAATATAAATAAAAAATGAGAAAAGAAAAAAGAAGACCATGAAAAAAAAAAGATGTAAATATATTATAAGTCTTTAAGTCAACCAGTTAAAACTAAAATAATTCCAAAGTGTTTTTTTTTTTTTTTTTTTTTCAAATTTTTACTTCATAGGTCAATCAAAATGCCATTAAAATTCCTATGGTTAGATTTTTTTTTTTTCAAAATGATTAACAACCATTAGTCTCATTGAAACGGTGTGTTTCACCTCACTTTAAATTATTAATTTGTTATTAATTTAATCTAAAAATTGAAATCTAGCATGTCCAATCCGTCTCCCTTAGAGCCAAAAAAAAAAAAAAAAACCTTCTCCGTCAAATCTAAGGGAGAACACGTACGTGCAATTTTTTTTTTTTTTTAGATTTAAATTTTAAAATTAAATTAATAAAAAATTAATATTTTAAAATGAGGTGAACCACACTATTTATACAAATTTTATTGACATTTTGATTGACTCATCAAATAGAAATTCGAAAAAAGAAATTTAGGAATTTTTTAGTTTTATATTTACCCCAAAAAAAAAAAAAAAAACTGCTGCAGGTGAAAGGAGCATCCCTCTGTCGGGGAATTCCTTAATATTTTTCTGGGAATTAAATTTTGAATCAAGAGACTCCTTTTTCTTAGGAGGAGAAATCAAAGGTTTTTCAATTTTTGAAGAGGATGGGGAAATCAATTTTTCTTCAATACGATCTAACTACTGTCCGATCGTATGCAAAGATTGGTTAACAAAATTGTTTTGTTCAATAATTTTCCTACTTTCTCGAGGAACATCATTGGTTGATTTGAACGGAGAACCTTTGACAGTAACTCCCTTACACTCAATGAGAATATTTTCAAGAGGAGGATGAGAAGATTGAACAACTGTCTTGTCTTCTTTGACAAAATTCTTTTTGACAACATTTAGAACATTGTCAAAAGGGAAATATTTTTGAAGAAAATCAAAGAACAAAATATGTTTTTGAGACTCAATCATTTTTTTTGCCCATTGGACTTTAATGAAGTCTCGTTCTTTTTCTGAAAATTTTTGCACGGTAAGCATGTAATCATATTCTTTTTGAAGAAAAATCTTTTTGCAGAGCTGGCCAATCAATTAGTGAGAAAAAATCTTTTGAAACAGCATGGATTACACTGCATTGGTGAGGAGGAGGAAGAGGACCATTAAAATCTGAAGCAGAAGGAGAAGTCGAATCACATTCATCATCCTTGTGAATAGGAGGATGAGTTTTGGTTGAATAAAAAGCAGAGGAGACTTGAGAATTTATAGAAATTCCTTGTAATTTGAAATTGGAATGGTTAGGAGGAGGAAAAATCAAATCTTCAATTTCTTTGTCTCTTTTGTGGAGTCCTTCAGTGGTTGAAGATCCAGCAAAAGAATTTCTTCTTTCATCAATTGAATGTGGTCTTTGAATATCTATCCGAGTAATTGGAGTGGTCAGGATTTTGGCAAGTCCAGATTGATGACCATGATAGGTATAAGACTGCTTTTACTACCCCATTTGGTCATTATGAGTGGAATGTTATGCCTTTTGGATTGAAGAATGCTCCTAGTGAATTTCAGAATATTATGAATGATATTTTTAATCCTTTCACCCATTTCACCATTGTTTATATTGATGATGTTCTTATCTTTTCCAAATCCATTGTGGAACATTGGAAATATCTGAATTCTTTTCTAGAAACCATTAAACACAGTGGTCTTGTAGTTTCAGTCAAAAAGATTAAACTTTTTCAAACCAAAATCAGGTTTCTTGGTTTTGATATTTCTGAGGGCCAGATACGCCCAATCGATAGAGCCATCCAATTTGCTGATAAGTTTCCTGATGTCATCATTGATAAAACCCAACTTCAAAGATTTCTTGGTTCTCTGAATTATATTGCTGATTTTTACAAAGATTTACGAAAATATTGTAAACCTTTGTTTGATAGATTACAGAATAATCCTCCACCTTGGACTGATATCCATACTTCCATTGTCAGACAAATCAAAATTCATGTCAAAACTTTGCCTCACTTAGGTATTCCTTCAAACAATGGTTTTAAAATTGTCGAGACAGATGCCTCTGAAATTGGTTTTAGAGGAATTTTGAAACAACTTATTTCACCAGGATCTCCTGAACAAATTGTTTGATTTCATTCTAGATCCTGGAATTCTGCGCAATCTAATTATAGTACTATTAAAAAAGAAATTCTTTTGGTTGTTTTGTGCATTACAAAATTTCAATATGATTTGCTTAATCAAAGATTGGACGGTTCTACTGCTTTTCATATTAACTGCTTTACATTCGCATACCGCTTGAATGGGCGTTCTTACTATTTCTTTACATTCGCAATTTTCATTCTGCAAATTATAAACTGCATACCGCCTCCATGGCTGGTTCTACTTTCTGCTCTGCATTATTTTCATATCTGCATACCTCCTCCATGGCTGGTTCTAATGCTTTTGTTTAGAAAATTCTTCCAAAGTTTCATCAAGAGAGATCTTGGACTTAGAAGGTTTGTTAAAATCTCTAATCATTGTTTTCTTCAATTTTTTTAAGGTATTTTCTTTTAATTTAGGATTTTCAATTTTTGAAATAAGAGTCATTAGCAAATCTTCTTATTTTTCAGTTTTTGTTAAAACCCTACAATTCATATGATTCAATTTATCAGAGGAAGGGAAGTTAGAGGATATG
Organism: Carpinus viminea; assembly: GCA_013348765.1. Lineage (NCBI taxonomy): Eukaryota > Viridiplantae > Streptophyta > Magnoliopsida > Fagales > Betulaceae > Carpinus > Carpinus viminea. The sequence goes on from CP054668.1 coordinate 14,600,090, forward strand.
GAATCTGTGTCAGAAAATTCACTAGTTTTCTTCTGGTGAAATTCAATTTTAAAATCAGAAAATTTCTTTTCAAATTCCTTAATATATATATATATATATATATATAAAGTTTTTTTTTTTTTTTTTTAACATGGTCCAAGGCAAGGACAATCTCACTTCCTGTTTCAAGATTCCTTAATACAAGGGCTTTGGAAAAAAATAAAAAATAAAGGGTGTGTTTGGGAATGGAGTGGAGTGGAGGAAGTGGACTGATACTATAACAAATTTGATTGATGTGAGAAAAAAAGTAAAAATGTATTGTATAGAAAAATGAAATTTTTTGTTTTGTAGTGATTTTTTTATTTGAAAAGTGATTGATGTAATATAAAAAAGTAAAAATATTAGGGTTGATTTTGAAAATTTTTTTTTGAGACTTTACAAAGTCCAGTTTGGTCTCTTGGCAAACAAGGCCAAAACGACTAGCAGGACTTAATTAATTACAAGGATAAGTGTCAGAATAAATAGGATATGTAATGTTATTTTTTATATTTATTTAGTACATTCATTTCTTATCATTTTTTTTTATGGCTTCATTTGCCAAGGGACCGGACTGGAAAATAAGGGACTAGTACTGTAGATTAGGGTGGTAGGGCGCTGCAGTGTTGTTGGTCTTCCCAGGGGTACAAATGGCAGTACAAAATTCGTCCAAAATTCATCCTTTTCCAAAATTACCCCTGCAAGGGAGGAGCATTTTCAAGGAGGAGAATTTGTCCCTTGCAAGGGTAATTTTGTCCTTGCAAGGTGGTTTGTTGTGAAAAATCGATTTTTTTAACTCAAATCTGCGCCTGGGAAGACGAAATCTCTGCAGCACCTGCCACCCATCATATTCTCTACAGTACCGGTCCCCATATTTTCCAGTCCGGTCCCTTGGCAAACGAGGCCTATATGTCGATACAAGAAGGTTGAGAGAGATTCGAATTATTAAATTTATCTTAGAGACATTTTTTATCAATTGAAATAGTGTGTTTTTAATTATTTTTAAAAAAAATGTAAATGAAAAACCATTTATATAGGTAATGCTATTGTCAACCCAAGTCAACCATTTCGCTTAGTTTAGTGGCATTGTTCAGTACCAACCACTTTCGCTTCATTAGGCGTAATCTCAGCCGATTGAGCTACCTCTTAGAGACATTTCTTATCAATTGAGATGGTGTCTTTTTAATTATTTTAAAAAAAATGTAAATGAAAAACCATTTATATAAATAATGCTATTATCGACCCAAGTCAACCATTTCGCCTAGTTTAGTGGCATTGTTCACCACCAACCACCTTCGTGGTCGTCACAATGGTCTTTTTGCCGCCGTCCACACTGCCATCACCATTATCCACCTCCGGCTACCATCATTGACATCAAGAACATAATAAGGGTGGCCGGTGTAGACTATGACTCTCCCAAAAAATAAAAATAAACCATTGACCCTTACGCACTAAAATTTTTGGCCCTTCATCTCTCGTCATATCAAAATCTGCCTTTGTTCCCTGGTATATATAAAGTAAAATACTTGACCCCTTATCATTTGGGGGTGGCAGAATCCTGACCGAATGGTGGTGGTTTCAACTACTTTACATGATTGAAAGAGTGGTTCAATGACCCTCCAAGTCCAATCTTTTTTTTTTTTTTTGGAAAATAGATTTTAGTCTCGAAACACACGGCTAGCTACTATTGTCTTTACTCAGTGACCTCTCATTTTTTGGACTTGAAACCCACGGCTAAGTCTCCCAATGTATATGACGATATCCCATTTTTTTCTGCGATTTGTTTGTTTCAATAAATCCAAAATGGATCTATTCTTGATTCTTCAAATCTTCCATGACTCCAAAAATCATTTTTGGACTTGAATGCTGCGGCTACCGTGCGGTCCTTATTCTGGCGTCCACCTCACATTAATTATTGCCTCCAACTATTTTATTTTCTGGGTATAATATAATCTTGTCCACGAATGAGTTTCGGATGAAAATTATATTTTTATCCTATAATTATTTCATAATGTTTATATGTTAATTTCAACAAATCATTAAATTAGTACTTGTTTAAATGAAAAAAAAAAAAAGAAGAGTAATGCTCACGTGGCAATCCCAAGTACCAACCAACATTAATTTTAATTTTTTTTTTCCTTTCTAATAAGAACTCATTCGAGGGTTGGAAATTTTTTTTAATAAGAACAGAATCCAATTAGTGATAATCATTTAGTAAGAATTATTCTAGTATTTTCTAAATGACTTTCTTGATCCTTCGGGAAGTCAACCTCTCAAAGAAATAGGGTTAATTAAAGCATTATATATACCTAATTAACAAGTAGCTCAACACTAAAATTATTTTTCCTGAACAATTAAAATTCAAAAGGCCCATCAAGGCCTATTAATTGCATTATTTTTTTATTTAAATGTCTGTATTTGATGCTTTTGAAGTCCAAAGTAAATCTCAATCCATCTGTACTTTATGCCTTTTGAGGTCTTCTCTCTCTCTCTTCCTACATATATCCTTCTTTGTCACGACATTTTTCTCATATGTGGTCATTTAAGGGAGAGTGGGTTCCTCATCAACGTACACCTCAATCACCAAGAAGAACATAGCCACAGAAACTAGTCCAGACAGGGTCAACACCATCAAACAAGTTCAAGTTGTTTACTACCTCTCAAGAAATGGTCATCTCGGAACACAGAACATGGCAAGAATTCTTCAATTAAAGAAATTTCCGAGACATGGTCGTAGAAATTTTTACAACTCAATCTCTAAAAATGTATCATTTTTTATTATGATAGTGGATAAATCAAGGACTCGTCGGGCTAAAATGGTGCCCGAGCTATGACCACCGCCACCGGCTGTCAAGTTCTATTGCAGGGTAGGAGACCCTAGCTTGCACTTCTTCAAGATCGTACTTGGAGGAAGAGAAGGAGCCCAAGGGTTTAAAAAACTAGTAATAGAAATTATTATTATTATTATTTTCAAGCTTTTTGTATGGGTGGGTGAGCTCTTAGCTTGCCTTACCCTCTTTTTAACATTAGGCTAACTTGGCAATACTCATCTATCATTGATTTTGATTTTTGTTAATTTTTTATTTATTTTTATTTTAACTAGTGCTGATCCAAGGGCTATTGAACAATGTTAAAATATTGACTAAATGATTAAATTTGCTATTTCTTAAAAGCAATGGCCGGTTTAGCATGGTATTAGAGTGAAAGATCTTGAGTTCAAATTTTGTCTAGCTATGTCAGTCAAATACTTCACGTGTTGGATCTCATCTATTAAAATGAAGTTTAAATCTACTTGTATATAACGATCAAAGAGTGTTAAAATATTAATTAAATTATTAAATTTACTTATTCCTATTAACTTAAGATTTTATGAGAAATTGTGGTTTAACCGATACTAGTATGTCAACCTAGTGAGACAAGGGTGTACGTATTTATAGTATGAGAAATGCTAGGGGTATCAAATTTTTTACCATGAGAGCTTTACCAAACTAATGTGTAACTTATTTATTAATATCCATTATATTTCTCTTAAGTAAATGTTTTATTCATCTCTAATAAATAAGTTGCACATCAATTTAGTAAGACTCTCACAAAAAAATTTGGTACTCTATCATTTCTCTTATAGTATATATAGCAATATTACCAACACAAAAAGTTTTGAAGAACAAGTCTTATAGGCGTGTTGACTGGACAGATTCAGCACAACCGGTTTCCTTAATTGTCTAGATCGAGTTGACTAAATAACCCTACAGAAAAATAAAACACAAGACTAGCTAGTTGCTCAACTTGTTTCTATATATAATTGATCGTTAGCAAAAGCTTTAGTATTCATTGTTAGTGTATATGTGGGGCTTGTCCCACATTAGTAAGATTGGAAGCTAAGGCTCATCTCTCCCTCTTATATAAGGAGGCTCTTGTATCCATTCGAAGTACGCTACTCAATACAATGTAGTCTATTATATGCTTCCGTTCTCTCTCTTCCTTCCACTCTCTATAATATATTCAACAATATATTTAACATGGTATCAAAGCCACCTTTCTTGTGGCCTCCAATAAAGCGGTACTCCTGCTCCTTCTTTGGCGTTCCTTCTGACGGCCGACCATGCCGCTAGTTCCTCCAGTAGCTTTTGCCCGAGCCTATCGCACCACCACCAATACCCCTCTTGGCCAAAAGAACCACCAAAAGTGGTGTCTTGGCCCTAGATCGGTGGATCTGTGCAATTTCAGCCCATTTCGCCGTTGCACTCGCACCACGCTCCTCCCCAAACGACAGATCAGACGCTTCGAGTTCAGATTCGAAGAGATCACCACCGTCCAAGCTTCCATGCGAGTCCAGAAGGATCTGCCAGTTTGCAAACACACCACACGAGCTCCCACGCACCGCCATGGTGTGGCACGTGCCTGTTGCATCCCTAGAATATATATTTAACATGGTATTAGAGCTACTTTTCTGTGGCCTTCAATAAACGTCTTTGACGTTTTTCGGCGCTCCCTCTGGCGACCTCCTCTTTCTGGTAGTTTTCAGTCGTCAACGCGCCCTCAAGCGGTTTTCGCCCAAATCTCTTCCACTCCATCGAATCTACAGGACCGTGGAAGATCCGTCGTCATCGGCCCTCCGAGCTCCTCGCTAGCTTGCCGAGCCAATTGTGCCACCACCGTGACCCTCTCGCCAAAATAACCACCAAAATGGATCTCGAGATTCCACGCGAAGTTGTGTTTCCACGCCCACGCCACTCCAACACCTCTCCACGCCGCCACGCCCGATCCAGAAGGTTGCCGTCCACCTTATAGATCCAAAGGATCTCCAAATCCCGCCAAGAACGCCCCCATTCAACATCAGCACGCCTCACGCACGCCGGTGGATGCTCCCGCATGGATTCACGCATCGCGCGCGCTTTTATCCGCATACCGCCACACGCACCTAGGTCTCGCCACGCCAGCCCCTATGCTGCCTTCGCCATGTCGCACTATTGACTATTGATAGTTAACTTTGACTTTTCTAGAGTTGACCATTGACTTTGACCGACTCCAAAAGTTGACCGTGTGTTTCTAACTCAATTTTTCGTCCTGATTTCAAATTTGTGGTCTATTTTTGCTTTGGCATCTCTATATGGTAGAAAACAAGATTCTTCTCCAAATTTAGGCATTTTTATGTTCACGTTGGTTCATGCATTGGTCATTCGGTTCCACGCCTTTTTCTTTTTCTTTGCGCAGTTCAATCCGTTCATTCTTCTTGTGGTAGGCACTCTGGTCGATGATTTTTTGGGCCAAAGAAGCCCCTTTCAATCGCCCACTTATGCCTTGTCAAATGCCGCCATCAACAACAGCCTCTCCTAGGCCATTGATCCATTACTAGTAAGAAAATTTTTTTGGTCGATTTTAGCTTACCGACAAGGCGAGATGGTCCAAGGGTTTTAGGCATGTTTAGCCTTTTAACCGGTGCCCTTTTTTCTCCATGATTAGCCTCTTCAACCGACCGAGTCAATCTACTAGTCGATTTAGCTCAAATTTCACCAAGTAGACGGTCCATGGGTTTCAGGCATGATTAGCCTCTTCAACCGGCCGAGTTAATCTACTAGTTAGAATTTTTGGGTCTGACTTTAGCTCAGCCCACCAGGCGAGACGGTCCATGGGTTTCAGGCATGCAAGTTTCTTCATTACTAGTATATGGTTTTCAAGTCAAATTACAACCAAGTGAACCAAGCTCTTCTTTTTATGCTTATTTTCGCAACTCTTTTCGCACAAGCACTTTTTTTGGTGAAATTCATTTATTTTTTTTCTTTTTATCCAAACTCAAGTTTACACATTGAGTTTGAGGGGGGATGTTAAGAATATTATTTTATGTTAGGTTATTTTTCATTTTTCTTTCCCTTTCTTTTATTTATTTATTTTTTATTCATGCTTTTGTTTTCCAACCTCAATGTTTAGATGCATTGAGTTTGAGGGGGGATGTTAGTGTATATGTGGGGCTTGTCCCACATTGGTAAGATTGGAAGTTAAGACTCCTCTCTCCCTCCTATATAAGGAGGCTCTTATATCCATTCCAAGTACGCTACTCAATACAATGTAGTCTATTATATGCTTCCGTTCTCTCTCTTCTCTCTCTTCCTTCCGCTCTCTATAATATATTCAACAATATATTTAACATTCATTAATCGAAAAGAAAAGAAAAATGGATAGCGATCGTAATCACCCATCTCCGAGGAGCTGGCTTGGGTACTTCCGATTTGACGAAGATCGGGATGCACCAAGCGAGTCTGAAACATTCTCTTAGTAATTACCACACTGATTGCAACGGCGACTTTTCAAGCCGGAGTGAACCCTCCCGGCAGGATTTGGCAAGATGATTTGGGCGGACATAACGCCAGGTGGGCGATTTACGCATCTAACAAAGGAGCCTACTATGTTTTCTTGATTTCAAACACCTTGGCATTCCCCACATCCATTCTTGTCATAATGTGTCTCTCACTTATAATTTCCCTCTCTATTTAGAATTGAGGATTGCCACAGTTTCAATGATTGTTAGTTATGGATCTTCGGTGTTTGCTGTCACGCCTAAAGAATCTGCAAGCTTTCGCTACGCTTTAATGGTGGCTGCTGTGCCTTTTGTACTGCGATTTTTCATTCATGTATTCAAAAAGTGTACAAAGTAATATTTCCAACTAGATTGAGAGGAATAAATATTGTCTAGCATTTTCCAGCTTTCTTAATATGTATATATATATATAAGTGATGCTGTGTATGTTAGATATTTGTATTGTTTTTTCTTTCTTTTCTTTATTAATTAATGTTGTTAAATCACTTGAAGAAGTAAATATTTCATATAATATTGAAAATTTTGTTGATGAAAGTTCTACATATCATATGCTTGATGATGAATTCCCTAAAAGTGAAGTCTTTGATTTCAACATCAAAGTAGTTTATTATTGTTGAGAATAATCCCACTCTATTGGCTCATTAAAATACATCATGAGCCTCAAAATCGATATCATTCCACCAGAAAAATAATGTCATAACTCCTAGAGCTCCTAGGTCAATTAGTTGACGTAGAAGACTTAATTCAGGTCTGACTCCAGTACTTTTTAGCATATAAATAGGCCTTGATATCAAGTATAAACCTTAAACTGACTTATTGTGCATTGAGTTGAATATCGACTTTGCCTCAAAGAACATGTAATTTACACCATCCGCGAACTGTTCTAACAATTATGTTAACGAGCTTATAACCCGTGCAATGCACGGAATTTTTCATTATAATTTAATTTTAAAATTTAAACGCATTATTTTTCGTTATAAGTTAAAAATATATATCACCTATTTAAATAAAAAAATAAATTAATATTTGTTTTTATAAGTATATATGATTTTAAAAAAATAGTATAAAAAATTAACTATAATATAATTAACGCAACTAATGACATATGAATTATATTGAAATATAATTAATTACGTTAAATATAATATAGATATATAGATATAATTAACACAAATAATGACGCTAATTAATAACTGATTTTTTAAGAAAAAACCGGTTTTATATATATATATGTGATGTTTTTTTTTGTTGTTGAGAATTTTAAATGTATTATTGCATAATAATTTGATTTATATTATTTGTTTCTTTATTTGATTCTAGCATTAATAAGATTTCATTTATTGAATAATTTAAATGTGGAAAACTCTTGTAATATAATTAATGCAATTAATGGTGCTAATTAATGACCAATTTTTTAAGAAAACCGATTCATTCTTAAAAAATGGTTAAAAAATTATACCTTAAAAAATCGGTTTGACCTTTAAAAAAATAGGTTCACGCCACATGTCGTAATATTAAGGCATTTCCAAGAGTGATTCAGTATATATATATATGATATGTTCCACATGTTGGATCTCACCTACTAAAAGGGAGTTTGAGCCTACACGTGAAGGGAGAATATTAAAATATTGATTTAAGTGACTAACTTTACCTCTTCCTAGCTTAAGCTTTTGGGATAATTGGTGATTTAATCTATACTTTAATTATTTTTTAAAAAAAAAATCTTGGTAGATGAGAGAAAGAAGATAAATGAATATGTTTAAAAAACTAAATAGCTTTCACTTTTTAGCTCTTGATATTTGGAAAACTTGTCCAACAAAAGTCCAATTTTAATTGAATATTTCACTTGTTAGGCTTCACTTATTGAGGAAAAGTTTAAACTCATATATCAAAAAGAACATCAAAATTTATTATTTTCTATCCGCTTTAATGATGAACGAACATAGAGATAGTATGGTATTGGAAGATTAAGATCCTTCTTTTTCTTTTTCTTTCTCTTTATTATTATTACTACTTTTTTTTTCTTTTCTTATCATGAAACCCATTGACTCTAATCTATGTGTGAATCTTGTCGTAAATTGATTCCTACAAATTGAAAATCTAGAGTTCACGTGTTGCATTAGCAACACTGTCGATCCACTAATATTTCATGGAACAAATGAGCCTTTTTCATAAAAGACTCATTCACCTTTCTCCATCAAATGTGAGTCCAAGCTTTTAAGTTCCAATTCCCCTCAGTGCTAGGATACTACGAAAGGAAGTAATCATGATCATGGATTATCAATAAGCCAGGAATTAAATGACCCCCCAAGAGCCACATTGGTTAGTGGTCGCATCACCTTAGACGTTTGATTGAGACTCTCGAATGTGGCATTGCCACATTAGCCAAAACAAATTTGTCTAGTTTCTCTCATAGATGGCTGACCACCCCAACCGAACCTCTAGGATAATGCGACCACTCCAAGAGCCATTAGGAGTGACTGCAACCACTTGATCGAAGGGTTTAGACCATCGTGCATGATAGTTGAGGGTAAAGCTGATAAGGAAAAGGATAATCTTGAAAGTTGTATCCAACCCGAGTTTGCCTTTTCTTGTGGGTAAGGTTAGATGGAGTTTTGGGGTGGATAGGGACGCTTGTTTGTGCTGGTGTACCACTCACAATAGTGAGACTCACATGCACACTTGATCTGCAACTGCAATGCTAACGACTTGTGCACAAAATTCCAGTTAGAGTTGACTCTTATCTTGTGAGCCTCACAATGCAATTCTAGTGCTCTCTAATTTTTTTATTGCCAAACATAGATAACCTAGAAGCAAGAAAGAGAGAGAGATAAAAGAGACGGTGGAGAACGAAGAAAACCCTATTTGAATGGTTGGGTATCTTTTTTTAATGGATTCGAATGGTTGAGTTATATATAAAGACCAAGTCGGTGTGAGAGTCTAGTGAGATACTAAATGCACAGTTTCAAAAATACAAAACACTCTGTTTTTCACTTAAAACATATGAACCAGTTCAATTTTTATAACTGGCGCTATGCGCGAGATTCTTCGTTATAATTTAAACACATCATTTTTTTATTATAAGTTAAAAAGATGTGTATATATATCACCTCTTTAAAATAAATAAATAAATAAATTTGTATTTCTATAAGTATATATGATTTAAAATGAATAGTATAAAGAAAAAAAAATAGCAACAATAATACATGGTTCCGGTTTTTAACACCTAGTTATAACCGGGTATATATATAAAATAATATTTTTTATTTTTATTTTTTAGGGCATTTTTAAACATTGAATTTTTATGGCATTTTTTTTAAATGGGTAAAAAATTGTTAAATTAAGCACAAGAATTAGACACAATATTTCGAACAACCACGTACCAATAGGAACCAGCTGATTATTGTATAACCAGGTACCTAGTTCTAGTTTTTTAAAATAAATAACTAGGAACTCTTTATTATTATTATTACTACTTTTCTTTTTCTTCTTATCATGAAATCCATTGACTCTAATCTATGTGTGAATCTTGTTGTAAATTGATTCCTACAAATTGAAAATCTAGAGTTCACGTTATATCAACAACACTGTCAGTCGGTCCACTAATATTTCATGGAACAAATGAGCCTTTTTCATAAAAGACTCATTCACCTTCTATGAAAGGAAGTAATCATGATCATGGATTATCAATAACCAGAATTAATCACCCTAGATGTTTGATTGAGACTTGGATGTCACGTTAGCCAACAAAATTTGTCTAGCTTTTCTCATTGGATGTCACTACCTAAAATCTAGGTAATGACTACCCAAGAGCCATTAGAGTAACTACAACCACCAATTGGTGGGTTTCACCATCATGCATGATAGTTGAGGGTAATATGATAAGGAAAAGGATAATCTTTAAAGTTGTATCCAACCCAAGTTTTTTTTTATAAGGTTAGATGGAGTTTTGGGATGGACAGGACACTTGTTTGTGCTGGAAAAATTCACAAAAAAAGATACATACACTTGATTGCAACGCAAATGCAATGCTTAATGACTTGTGCACAAAGTTCTAGTTAGAGTTAACTCTTATCTTGTGAGCCTCACAATGCAATTCTAGTTCTCTAATTTATATATTTCTAAACATAAATAACCTAGAAGCAAGAAAGAGAGATAAAAGAGATGGAGAATTAAGAAAACCCTATATGAATGGTTAGTTTGTTTTTTTTTTTTGTTTTTAAGGATTTGATGATTAAGTTATATATATGAGACTAAGTTAGTGTAAGTCCAAGAGATACTAAATGCATTTTTCAAAAATACAAAAACTCTATTTTTCAAAGATTTTAAAACATGAACCATTTTTAATTTTTATAACAAACTATATGCAAAGATCTTCATTATAATTTAAACACATCATTTTTTATTATAAGTTATATATATATATATCACATCTTTCAATAAAATAAATAAATTTTGTGTTCCTATAAGTATATATGATTTAAAATAAATAGATAAAGAAAAAATAGCAAGAATAATACATGGATTATAGTATAGTTAATACAATTAGTGACATTAAGATTATATTGAAATATAATTAATGCAATTAATGACGCTAATTAATGACCCATTTTATAAGAAAAAACCGAATATACATATTAAATTAACTAAATGTAATAATTTGATTTATATTATTTGTTTCCTTTTATTTGACCGACATTAATAATAGCTTAATTTATTGAATAATTTATATTTTGAAAATTTCTTTAAATATAATTAATTAATCTATTTCTTCAAATATATATAATTAATTAATATCCAAAGTTGATATACATATATGTGATGATTTGATAATTAATTAATGAAATTAATGATGCTAATTAATGATCAATTTTAAGAAAACCTGTATACATATATATGACTTTTTTTTTTCTTTTTCTTTTGAGAATCCTAAACATATTAATATACATATTAAATTGACTAAATGTATTAATACATAATAATTTGTTTATATTATTTGTTTCCTTATTTGATTTGGACATTAATAATACTTAATTTATTGAATAATTTATATACAGAAAACTATTGAAATATTATTAATGCAATTAATGACTGGTTTTTTCTTAGAAAACGGGTTCACAAATTATGCATCAAAAAACTGGTTCATCATTAAAATAAAAAGGGTTCATGACACATGTCATAATATTAAAGCACTTCTAAGAGTGATTCGGCTTTTATATATATATATATGGAACAAATGAGCCTTTTTCATAAAAGACTCATTCACCTTTCTAGCTTTCTCCATCACATGTGAGTCCAAGCATTTAAGTTCCAATTCCCCTTAGTGCTAGGGTACTATGAAAGGAAGTAATCATGATCATGGATTATCAATAAGCCAGGAATTAAATGACCCCTAAGAGCCACATTAGTCAGTGGTCGCATCACCCTAGATGTTTGATTGAGAGTCTCTCGAATGTGGCACTGCCACGTTAGCCAAAACAAAATTTGTCTAGCTTCTCTCACGGATGGCCGACCACCCTAACCGAACTTCTAGGGTAATGCGACTACTCCAAGAGCCATTAGGAGTGACTGCAACCACTCAATTGATGGGTTTCAACCACCGTGCATGATAGTTGAGGGTAACACTGATAAGGAAAAGGATAATCTTGAAAGTTGTATCCAACCCAAGTTTGCCTTTTCTTGTGGGTAAGGTTAGATGGAGTTTTGGGATGGACAGGGACACTTGTTTGTGCTGGTGTGCCATTCACAACAATGAGACTCACATGCACACTTGATCTGCAACTGCAATGCTAATGACTTGTGCACAAAGTTCCAATTAGAGTTGACTCTTATCTTGTGAGCCTCACAATGCAATTCTAGTGCTCTCTAATTTGTATATTTCTAAACATAGATAACCTAGAAGCAAGAAAGAAAGAGAGATAAAAGAGACGGTTGAGAACGAAGAAAACCCTATTTGAATGGTTAGGTTTTTTTTTTTTTTTTTTTTAAGGGATTTGAATGGTTGAGTTATATATAGAGACTAAGTCAATGTGAGAGTCCAGTGGGATACTAAATGCACAATTTCAAAAATACAAAACACTCTATTTTTCAGTACTTAAAACACATGAACCGGTTCAATTTTTATAACCAACGCTATGCGAGATTCTTCATTATAATTTAAACACATCATTTTTTATTATAAGTTATATATATATATATATATATATATATCACTTCTTTAAATAAAATAAATAAATAAATTTGTGTTCCTTAAGTATATATGATTTAAAATGAATAGTATAAAGAAAAAAAATAGCAAGAATAATACATGGATTATAGTATAGTTAACACAATTAGTGACACTAAGATTATATTGAAATATAATTAATGTAATTAATGACGCTAATTAATGACCGATTTTATAAGAAAAACAGTATTAATATACGTATTAAATTGACTAAACATAATAATTTGATTTATATTATTTGTTTCCTTATTTGACTGGAACATTAATAATACTTAATTTATTGAATAATTTATATATATGAAAAACTCTTTAAATATAATTAATTAATCTATTTCTTCAAATATATATAAATAATTAATTACTTCAAAGTTGATATACATATATGTGATGATTTGATAATTAATTAACACAATTAATGACGCTAATTAATGATCAATTTTTAAGAAAAAATCTGTTATATATAAGACTTTTTCTTTTTCTTTTTCTTTTGAGAATCCTAAACGTATTAATATACATATAAAATTAACTAACTGTATTAATATATAATAATTTGATTTATATTATTTGTTTCCTTATTTGATTTGAACATTAATAATACTTAATTTATTGAATAATTTATATATAAAAAACTACTGAAATATTATCAATGCAATTAATGATGCTAATTAATGACCGATTTTTTCTTAGAAAACCGGTTCACAAATTATGCCTTAAAAACCTGGTTCGTCATTAAAATAAAAATGGTTTATGACATATGTCGCAATATTAAAGCACTTCTAAGAGTGATTCGACTTTTATATATATATATATATATGATTTCCTTAGATTAGATATTTTGTCAAATTCTTTTAACAATGATTATGGTAAGTTTTAGATGGAGGAGGATAATTTTATGTTCACAAGGGAAGAGATATAGTTAATCTCTTTTTGGATATTTTCATGGCGTGTGAAGAGAAGATGCATGGTATATGAGAAGCAAGGAAAATTGAGTTATCTCAAAGTAATAAGCATAATTTTCAAGGTAATATTATATATTGTGGGATATTATGTTATTTTGATTTTTGATTTTTTTTAAAAAAAAACAAAGGAATGGGTAGGGTTGATTCGGCATCCAAATGGTCGAGGCAAAACCCAATGGAATTCAAGGGTGAATTCTCTCAGATACGGGAAGGATGATGTAGGTCAGTGTAAGTGCATGCATGGGAATGGGATGATGAAGTTAGGATATTGTTCTTGTAGGGATGGTTTGTAACTCCCATATTGAGAGGGTAAGTATACCACATATAACAGGTAATTTATAAAAACACTTATGAGTGTTAAGTCATACATTACTTATTTAGTAGATGAAACTGAGTTTTGTAAGTAATTTTAGGAAGACTTCAAATTGATTAGTTATTTTGAGGTTATTACACATATGTAACTAGTGTTTTCTTGTGTATTGCTTTAGGAGGCCAGGCTATTGTCCCCCAAAAAATTTTAAAATTGCTCCTAAAATTTATGATTTTTTTATGAATATCCCCCAAAACTGAATTTGTATCCCCCAATTTTTTATTTTTTATTTTAATTTTGTCCCCAACCCTTAAATGTCAGCTTTCGCCTGTGAATATCATGTAGTACTATTAGTAGTGCATGATGTGGTCCTTAGAGCTTGTAATACTCGGTCTCATATTAAGAAGATGAATCATTCACATAAAATAGATAATTTATAAAAACAATCATGTGTGCCGAGACCCATAAGTGTTTTTATAAATATCACCTAAGATAGATGATTTATAAACCATTTTTTGAATTTGAGTATCTCATTATTAAATCAATAGACCGCGACCTTGCTAGGACCTCGCATGAGTTCGATCAAGACTTGACTGGGACCTCGTCGATACTTGACCTAGACTCAACTAGGACCTTGCTAAGACTTGACTAGACCCTACTGGGACCCAAACTGGACTGTGCCGGGACCCCACTGAGAGCATACCGGGATATTTTAGGGACTTGGTCAGGACCATGCCGGGAGCCAACTAGGACCTTGCTGAGACTTGATTGGGACCCTTCCAGGACTCGGTCAAGACTTGCAGGGATTTAGTTAAGACACTACCGGGACTTGGTTAGGACATGGCTGAGACCTAGTTGGGACATTTTCATAATTTAAAGTTTAATATGACTGAATGAAAAAATATATATATATAATTTGTCATACGTGCCAAACACCAAAAAATAATTTTCTAGAAAATATTTTCAACGGAAAATATTTTATATCGAAACAAATAGAGCCTGAATTGTAAAAATTCTTATAACTCAATATCTAAAGAGAGAATAAATTAAGGACTCATCAGACCAAATTGTGCCCATCTTGAGCTATGACCACCGGTTGTCAAGCTCTATGGCGAGTTGGAGCGTGCAAGGTCGGAAGTGAAGGAGCTAGGGGTTTAAAAAACTAAATCACTAGTTGTAGTTAATTTTTTTCAATGCCCTTCCTATCTTTATTATTATTATTATTATTATTATTATTTTTTGACATGTCCACGCAAGGGTAGGGGGAGGGGGGATTCGAACTTGTGACCTCCGCTTCATAAAGCGTGGTTCACAGTCGATTGAGCTACCTCTTGGAGACTCCTATCTTTATTATTGAGCTGATGTAATAGTGTTCATCAATCATTAATTTATTTTGAATTAATGTTGATCCAAGAACGAATCGACATGCACTACCAAACCAACCCAATAAAATATGATCAGTAATATATAGCATCGCTCAAAACCATATAAAAACAATGCCCTTTATAGGTGTGTAGACTTTGATGAAATAAGCTTACGAAAAAAGTTTAACACAAAGAAAAGTTGGTATCCTTTTCAATTTCTATATAAAATCTTTGGCACAAGCTTTGGTAGTCACTGATTGAAAAGAAAAGAAAAATGCATGGATCATACCACTTCCCCACCAGCTCCGAAGACCTGGTTTAGATTCTTCCAAGTTGAAGAAGGACGAGACACCCCAAGCGATGGCGTAATCACCTCACTGATTGCAGCAGTGACATTTCAAGCCGGAGTGAACCCTCCCGACGGGACTTGGCAAGACGAAAAGGACGGACATAGCGCTGGGAAGGCAATTTATGCGTCGAACAAAGGAGCCTACTATGTTTTCTTGATTTCTAACCAGTGGCGGAGTATTGTCTTTGTAAAAAAAATTATGCCCCCTAGGTTTTGAGTTCCTGACCCTCAACCATGAATTTGACAATTTTTTGTCATAATTTTTTTTTTTTTCATGAGCCATGGTTGACGCTAGAACTGAAAGCAGTTTCGTGGAAGCAGAAAGGTGGAAGATGAATGAACAGTTTTTTCTAATACACACTGTTTCATTAAAAGGAAAGGAGGAAAAATAAAGGAGAATTAAACCCCCTGACACCCGCTTTGAATTACTCCCAAACTTCAAAAACTCTCAATTTACACCCTTGAACTTTCAATTGCTCTCAATTTGGATTCATCCGTATAAATTATGACACAAAATTTTAAAAAAGACCAAATTACCCCTGATTTTCATTTTTTTAAAAAAATAAAAAAATATTTTGGAAGTTGAAATTTTAAATAGAAAATTTTTAATGGTGACTTTTGTATAAAATTTCAACTTTCAGATATTTTTTTATTTTTTAAAAAATAAAAATCAGGGGTATTTTGGTCTTTTTAAAAAAATTTGTGCCCTAATTTGTATGGATGGATCCAAATTGAGAGCAATTAAAAGTTCAGGGATATAAATTGAGAGTTTTTAAAGTTTGAGAAAGATATTTCAAAACGGATAGAAGTTCAGGGGGGTTTCCTGAAGTTTCTCCAAAACAAAAAAGGTACATGTGTACAGGCTGTAGAGAATGGTACACGTACAGCCCCCCATGGGCCAAAAAAGAAAAGAATAAAAAAAAGAAAGTGGCCTAGTGGATACATTTTTAACCTAAAAAAACAAAATTTTTGTTTTATTTCTTCTTCTGCCGTTTGCTGCACTACAATTCTCAATCTTCTTTATTTTCTTCTAGTTCTTGCCTAGTGGATACATTTTCTTCTTGACTCTTGAGAACTTATCACTTGGCAATTTTGTAACAAAACAAATAATAAGTTATATTTATATGTTTTATAACATAATTGAAAATTTTGTTGAATTATTCCATTCTTCCATTAGTTGTATTTTTTGTTCAATTTTATTTTTTTTATTATCAAAATTTTTATGCCCCCTATAGATGAATATCCTAGCTCCGCCACTGATTCTAACAGCTTCAATGATTGTTACTTATGGATCTTCACTGTTTGCTGTCACCCTCGGCCCAAACGATTCTGTTAAGGTTTTGCTACGTCCTAATAGCAGCTCTTGTGCATTTTGGAGTGCAATTTTGTCTTCATCGATCCATTCAAAAAGTGTAAAAAGAAAGTGACGCAAAAGAAGTACTGCTTTATATCACATTTTAAAAATTTTAGAATTACTATTAGATTCGATTGAGATGGATTGTTATTGAATTTTGAAGCGACAATATATATAGTATTGCTGGTGACGGAATCATGGTGTATTGCCCCTTAATTATGTAGTTTTGTTGGGGTTATTTTATATCGGTCGTAAAATAGGTTGGTAGTTAGTTTATAAGTATAAAAAAAAACCTCACATCTTAAGCTAATTTTTTTTATCAATACCATGCAATACTGGTATCAAAGCAAATGCTCAACGAACAACATCTCAGCCCAATAGTCAATGGGAGAAATGGATTATCTCTACTCCAACTCAAGGCTCGATATTTGAAGGGGAGATTATATCGCATCGATCAGTTGTAAAAGGGGTTGGTGATCAGTTTATAAGTATAAGGAAAAATCTTACATCTTGAGTTAACTTTTAGAGTTAAGAGAGGCCCAATATTACCCTACACTCTAACTCATTTTAAAAGAGTTAAACGTTAAGACCAGTGCGTATTAGGGAGAAATGTCAAGTATTTTCCAGTTTTTTCAGTATGCCATTGTGGGGTTACTGCTAGCTAGTCTACTGCGTGCAAGCACAGAGAAATCTCAAATAATAATAATAATAATAATGAGAAAATTCCAAAAAAACCAAACGATACTACCTGCATCCTCAATCTTTCCATTTTTTTTCCTTATAAAAAACAAACAAGGGTATTTTAATAGAGATTTGGTTCAAAAAATATATGTTGTTTGAACCTTCATTATTAGATTCCTGAGCTGACTCATAAAAGAACTCGGGCCGGGCTAAATCTGACCAAGCCCAAAACATAATGTGCGTATAATATCAATATGCATGTTTGCTAATTAACTATATATATATATATATATATATATATATATATATATATATTGGCAAAACATGGATATTGTTATTGGTGACCTAGCTAGTGATTGGGTTTATTATTAGTGGACCAAATTTTTCTCAAGATTTTTTTTTTTAAATTTAATCTGTTAAATTAAGATGTCTTTAAAGTATGTGAAATTTAAAAACTATATGGAGACTAAAAATACATGTGAGAAGTCCCTAAAGGGTAATTCGATTGGCTGTAAACCACGCCTCATGAAGCGGAGATCATTAGTTGGAATCCTCTATCTTTTTTCCCTTGCATGAACATGTTAAAAAAAAAGGGAAAACTTCATTAACTCTCCTGAAGTTTGGCTACTTTTGTAAATACCCCTCTAACGTTCAAAAACTTTCATTTATCTCCCTTGAACTTTCAATTGCTCTCAATTTGACCCATCCGTACAAATTAGGGCACAAAATTTTTTAAAAAGACCAAAATACCCTTGATTTTCATTTTTAAAAATATATATATCTAGAAGTTGAAATTTTATACAAAAGTCACCGTTTAAAATTCACTATTTAAAATTTCAACTTTCAAAATGTTTTTTTATTTTTTTTAAAAATGAAAATTAGGAGTATTTTGGTCTTATTTAAAAATTTTGTGTCCTAATTTGTACGGATGGGTCAAATTGAGAGCAATTGAAAGTTTAGGAAGGGTAAATGAGAGTTTTTGAACGTTATGAGGATATTTGCAAAAATGATCAAACTTCAGGGGGAATTAGTGAAGTTTTCCTAAAAAAAAAAAAATACTTGTGAGAAGACATATGTAATGCTTCGATTCAATTCGGAAGAAAAAAATTGTCTAATATTAGTCCATATATATAATTTATTTAACAAAAACGGTGAGGTTGGATGGGAATAGTTGGGCAAAATCTACAATAGTTTCAAGTCTCGATTTCCCAAAAAGAGAGAGAGAGAGAGAGAGAGAATAAGGTTACCTTTTTCCAACGATTCATGTCTCAAACTACCAAAATATATTGAGTAAATTAGCCAGAGATCAATGGTCCCGTGTCTAAGAGTACCATCAGCAGTAGCTAAAATATTTATTAAAAAAATAAAATTTATATTTCAATTACATTTTTTTTTTAGATATTCAAACAGATTTTC
Source organism: Carpinus viminea (assembly GCA_013348765.1). NCBI lineage: Eukaryota > Viridiplantae > Streptophyta > Magnoliopsida > Fagales > Betulaceae > Carpinus > Carpinus viminea. The sequence goes on from CP054668.1 coordinate 14,619,080, forward strand.
TATCTTACTTTTTATTTTATTTATGCATTACTTATAAGAGTTTTTTTAAAAGAATTTATTTTGTTGAACACCATATCCAAGCAACCCAACCAAAATCACTCCCTCAATCCAAGCCCACAACAGCCAAAGAAGCAAAATTTTGGGCGTTTGTGGGGAGTTTGGCCACTAGGCAAAATAAGCCACTCTTACTACTTCCTTTCATTAATTTGGCGCTAATCAAAATTTGGCACTCTTTCAAAAGGATCTTGTGTTATTGTAGAATCTAAGGTGGCGGCATAGTCACTCCGATTAGATTAGTGCGGTTGTGCCACTACCCTTCTTCTACTTAGAGCGGTTATAGAGGCTATGTTTGTTAAAGAATTGACCAGAAAGAGGACCTAAAGACCCAAAACCCCAAAAAAATCTAACACTTTTCATTTCAAAATTAATTCTGAACTTTTTACTTTTAAATTACATCAATCATTTTTATTACTATTTAAATAAAAAAATCACTACAAAATATATATATTTTTTTTTTTTACTTTTTTCATACAAAACATTTTTACTTTTTTTTCTCATATCAATCAAATATACTATAGTTCAACCTACTTTTTTCAAGTCATTTCCCAAACATCCCCATAATTACCCTAATTTTGTTTGTTTAATTTTTTAAATAATAAGTCAACTCTTAAGTATCTTTTTGTCAAGACAATTTTTTTTTTTAAAAAAAAAACATTGCCAGCATTTTTCTGCTGCCATGCACTTGCTCTCTCTCTCTCTCTCACTCTCTCTCTCCACCCAACTAGTTGCCCATGATTGCACATGTTATATGTTCCCTTTATAGAATCTGTACAACTGTCAAATAGAGGAAACTGCCATTCTACCGAAAACAACCCCCACAATTTGTACTCTTGTACACCTGTACCTTAATTCTTTGGAAAGCTACCCAAATTACCAAACTGCCCTTTGCACTGACCACAAATTTCTTCCCTTTCCAAATTGCATCCAAATATGAGGAAAGCCTGTTGCCACCCCAACACTTAGCGGCAATCCAAGAAGCTGGAAACCCCAATAGTGGATAAGAGCAAGTATCAACCACAATTAAACGATTTAGAATTTGATAGCCAGTCTGTAAAGAGGAAACTCCCATCTGAACATAGCAAATAACTTCAAATCCAAAGCCCCCAAAAGGTAAAAAGAGAATAAAAACATGAATACATATTCCAACGGTTTTGCAGTCTGAATTGTTAGTAATTTTGGTAACAAATATTAGAAAGTCTCTATGAGACGACCTAATTGCTCCAACGAGTGAGTGGAGTTGTGGATTGTCCGAGATCTGTTCAGACGGGTGATTGATTTTCATAAAAACTTTCTTACATTTGTTGAATCCAGACAACACTATTACGTAAGTCAATAGCTCTTGTTTGGCCAACCCAAAATATAGAGAAAAAGGAAACTACCTCTATGCCTAAACTACATTTAGAGATAATGTGCATTAAGTAGAGGTTAAATAGCTAGTTGTTGCTTCTGATGGGAGGAGGGTTCATCCTCATTGAAGCACAAGTGGGCTTTAGTGATCTCCTAAATTTAGAGAATGTTCTGCTACAATAACAGGAGGTTGCTGCAGAATCATCTCTCTTTGGAGGTAGGAGCAGTAGGTGTGGAAGGTGGTGGGTGTCACATTCAATCGGAAGCCCAAGCCAAATAGGAAGTCCACTTCAAGAAACTTCATTTCTGTTGTGCTGATTCCTCCTACTTTTGCATAGTAAGCATTGTTGTAGTACCTGAAGAAGTTCACAGCATAAACAATAATTCAATATTTTGATACATAATTACCAAAAAGAAGTGATTAAATTTATCAATTCTTATCGCCGACCAGTTTAAATTTTCGAAATAACTCATGATTTAACATGAAATCAAACTTCTATAAGATGATCATTCAAATGAAGTGACAAAAGGCAATTATGCAAGGCAATCTTTTTATAATCTTCATTGACTTCAAAATTATTTATAAATTCTATTACAAAGATTATAGATATTATCAGATTAATTATGATTCCACAGAAATTTGAAACAGAAGCTTTCTAGAAAAAGACAGAAAATTTATCTGGAAAAAGGTAGTGGAAAATCAAAACAATAACTTGAAAACTTACATATCATCCATGAATTTTGCAGCCACCATGACACTTGTGATTAGCAGACGATGAACGTTGAAGGAATTGATGGGCAAAGCAGCTTGCCTTTGAGCAAAGCGATCGAGATAAACGTATGCAACAACGAAGCAAGAGGGGCTGCAATTGGCGTACTTGAAAATCCTCCAGGTAGCTTTGGATGGAGATGGTAGGCGAGTCAGGCCATGGAAGACTGAGATTTGTTGGGATTGGGGCCGACGGTTGAGATCGTTCGACTCCGCCACTCTTTGGAGAAGAGAAGACAGAAATGCTATGAGCTTTGGCATCACATCTGGGTTCTCTAAATCTGCCATTGTTGAGCTGCTTTAGAGTTCTCTGAGTTCGGAGTTCTGTTGGGTCATAGGTTCTCATATATAGTGGTCGTTAATTGGTTGGTAGTTTAATCATTAATGGTCCAAAACACCCTCAACTAATTTAAATAAGAGTAATATTGTTTAGACAACTGATTGTATTACTAGAATAACGTGATAACATGACAGTTGTAACAGTTGTATAACAGTTTACTGATAATATTACTTCTTAAACAATGATTGGGAAGTGTCTATTAGTGGGTTTGTGTTCTTTATGAATCAAAAGTTTGTGATTTTGAATTGGGTAATGATTTTTTTATTTCAAAACTTAACTTGTGAAGGAGGGAACATAGTTGGATTAGTGTCTTTTTCTTGAAAAACTTTGGGTTTTTCGGCTGATTTATTATGACAACGGTGATGGCATGCCATACCCATCATGTGATTACATGTGGGAATTTTGTGATTGTAGTTGAAGGGCCCACTTTTTGGGAGGTCTTGCATGTGTTTTGATTCCGTACATTTGGGTGACATAACATGGATTTTCAATGTTGATTTATAGCATTAGAATATGCTGATGATCACAGTACTGTTCCAAACATACAGAGAATTGTGAATTTAGATCTGGTTCGTTGGATTCACGTTTGAGACATGTGATCTGGATCAATATATACCAAGCTTGGCAACTTCAACACAATCTCTTTTAGATCTCTCAAATGATGAGTTTTTACTGGAGTAATGCTACTTATCAATACTAATTTTATACTAACTAGTGTTGCGTGTTTTAAGTAACTCTTTTTTACTGGCTGATATGAGAAGTCACTTAAAATACGTCACATCAGCTAATGTAACCCTTCTAATGGTATAATAGATCTATCTAAAATTTTTGAGCATTCAAAATCAACCGGCATGTGTTTGCTTATAGAAAACGATATTCTCCATTTCGTTTGAATCTTGGTCAATATTTAAAATTGGAGTGCATCGAACGATCTCATTTGCTCTTAGAATCAAAATGCAGTAAATTTAATCTACATTATTTTGCCAAATACAAATATATATTAACTCCTTAAAAAAAAAAAAAAAAAAAAAAGGGCTTTACACCCCATGCTTGCTTTAGGATTTGATATAAATATATTTTTTGCATGAGAGCAATCTATCTTATTCTGTTGCTGGAACTTAAGACCCTACACAAAATACGTGCATCGCGTGCTGCGTTAGAGCTTTTTCCAGCCCAAATTGACTTTTGATAAGATCTACCGACACCCAGAATCAAAGTTTTTAGCCGCATATTTTAAAGGGGATTATATCCAAACATGCTTGGTATTTTTCATTAATTCCTGTTTATGTTTATTGTTCAAGCTGGCAGGTTGAGTTTAAGGGACATGCATATGGATGCGGTGACCTCAACCACCAAACATTACTAGCTGTCACATAAAGGTGATTTGTCATTTCAAAAACCCCAATAAAGGATAATATATAAGTGATTGTACAAGCATGTATTAATTGCAATTAACTGCTATATCCGTGTATAGGCAAAATGCGGGTACGGTTAGCAAAAATTACTGGATTAAGATCCTCAACAATTTTTTCAAAATTATCAGTAAATTTTTTTGAAAATCTTAGCCATTAAAGTAATCTAATGATTCAAAATAAAGCATCCATTTTTTTAGTGGATAATATATATTTCAAAGTTGAATTTTAAAATTTAAAATTTTAAGTTTATCTCTTTTATATTAAATGAGTGTTTAATTTTGAGACATTAGATCTTTTTAATGGCTGAGATTTTCAAAAAAACTGACTAACAATTTTTCAAAATTGCTAGAGATCTTGATCCAATATTACTAACTCATTTACGGATAAAAATAGCTATTTAGGATTAGCGGACATAGTTAATAACAATATCCACATGTTGAAGATTAAATTTATTCACTGTGAAGTGTACGTCAAGGCAACTCCAATGTTTACACCGACTCCAATTCTAAAATAGAAATTAGATGTAATAACCACTTATATAGTTAGCTACCTACTTTTGTATGTGTGCTAGACTTAGGAGACGACTTTGTAATTGAAAACATAAATTTAGTTGAAACATTGTTTGCCACCACAACTGAAGTAGCCTTTTATTATCCCTCTATTATCTTTGTTGATGGGAAAAAGAGATAGAAGAGGAAGGGCTTAAAAAAAACACTAAAATAGGCCAAAAATACTAAAAATTGGTTCAAAATATTTTGTAAAATTGTTTAAAATATGTCCTAATAGAGGCCAAAAAACTAAATTAGGCCCAAAAGCTCATTATTTGATATGCATAGTGGCTAATAACCGCATGGATAGTAGATGCAGATGCATCCACATTTAGAGCCCTAAAGTGAATGAATGAACAAAAAAATGATAACATAAAAAAACTACTATAATAAAATGTTTGTCGAAGATTAACACCTTCTGATTTTTGTGGTGCTAGAAACTACATTGTTATTCCACAACCATCTTATATATTGAATTAGTTCTTACTAAAAAAAAAGAAGAAGTTAGTTGAGACCGTCACATCAACATTATTAGATAATTGCAAAATAAAAATGTGATTTTTTTTTTCTTATGCTTGGAAACTATATATGATACTTAAAAAAGGTACTAGTTTTTTGAACAAGAATCTTGTTAGATTTCATTGATAAAATCGAGTGTAAAGCTTTGATAAATCATAGCAAAAAATTATGAGGTTACAAAATCATAGATACAATCAGAAAATTCTTACAATCAACTTCCGATAACCCATGTACAATTATAATTATGAAACAGATCTACTCCAAGCAGTTAAAGGCTTAGAGCTAAGATATGTGTAGCCCAAATTTCTAAACTTTATTTTTCGGCCATAAGAGATAATTTCTCACATTGATTTACTCCTAGGCCTAAAAGGTCAGACCGAAAAACTGGGACAAAAAATAATAAAAAAATGTACTTCTTGTGGTGGCCCAAATGAGTGGTTAGGGCATAGATAGTATTGGAAACACAAGGTTAAATATAGGACACTAAATGGAGGAGTCCAAATGAAGAAGAGAAGAAGTGACTTTACAGCAAAGATGTCATTTTGTGGCTCTTCTTAAATGATGGTAACCTACGAATTTTGTTATCCGGCCGCTATCACCTTTTGTTATATCCCCCCACCACCTTTGTCTTAACTAGTCGGCATTTCCCATGTTGTAAACATTTTCATGGGGTGACCAAAATGCCCATGCTTTGCAATTAGATTAGGTTGTTAATTGTTTTTATTTGTAGGGTTTAGTATTTTTTTGGTACATGTTCTTTTCGGTTTTAATAAACTACTCTACGGGTTTTCAAAAGTTATTGGAACGGTTCTTGTGCTTTCACTGTTTATCGTTTTACTCCTTTTGTGTATATACCATTTAAAAAAAAAAAGTAATGAATTCTTTGCCACGTGTGCATGCCACCACGTAAAACTAATAAAACACTATCATATATGTACTGTACATGTTAATTCTGAGGACATTAGTTAGTCACTTTCAAGAAAATAAAAATAAAACATGAATATGATAATTACGGAGGTGGCCGGTCACCAAGGATGGGAGACCGTACCACACGAGGGGCGATGGTTGGGGGTGGGGAGGTGTAGCAAGGGACCCCGTCCCTGCAGCCCCTCCTCTCCTGTATGTGGGTCGTGAAGATGGGTCACCACAAGCCGCCTTAATTGGTAACCAAATTTCTTAGTTTCTATGTCAAGAAAACATAGGAGCCCGTTATTCATTTGGCACATTTCTTTTTAATTTATTTTCTTGTATTGAAATGGTTATATTGGCACTTATTGTTGAAATGTTCAGCCCGTTTTATGTCTTATGTTTTTTTTTTTTTGTTGTTGTATTCATTCTCTTCGATCTCCCTTCTCTCGTTGTAATTCAAGAATAAAAATAATAAAATAAAATAAAAACCTTTTCTTACCCATAATTTTTTCATAATGACACATATTACTCCCAATTTTACCTAATAAATGGAGGGTAATTTGAGAAAATGGTAATCAAGATACAAGATGCCAAGCTGGAAGCATGTTTATCTTGATTCTTGGATGATAAAGGAGTAAAGCATGTTTTCATGTGCTTCTCCGACCCTATGTGCTGCCCATGTGAGTCTCCTCCACTAATACATATATTGCCTATCGCCATGCATTATTGGCTTCGAATTACCTAAAAATTCTTTATACAATAAATGAAAAATACACTCGAAAATGGTACCACCCAACATGTTCTTCATTTGGATTCAAAATAGTGGGCCTCCTACACAATATGGCCCTTCAGGGTACAAGCTACAAATAAGCTCGCTCTTACCAAACAAAGAATCTTAGGAAGATTGGTTTCGGGTTGATTTATGGGTCAATTTTGTTTAAACGGGTTAAGTAGTTCAATTCTGACACGACTTATTTAAACCAGCTGGTAACACGACATGCTAATTAAAAAAAACGAATTTTATGTCAAAATGAATTTTAGACTTTAAGGATTTTTAGTTTTAATTTCTTTAATTATATTAATGTATCAAATTTGATTGATTATATTGATAGAAGATGGTGCTCCAGTCATTGTGGAAGAAAGAACCCAATAACCCACGAGTTTGAATCAATATCAAAAGCATGGAAATCATGCCTGCCTCTACTTGTCTTTCTCATGTCAACATATTAGAAAGCAATTTCCTGATTTCAATGTGTCAATGGGAGCACATGTTGTCAGGGCCGGCTCAATGACTTTGGGGGCCTTAGGCGAAACTCCAAAATTGGGCCTTTTTTTTTTCTCAAAGTTTTTTTTTTTTTTTTGGCACCATGTAATGAATTGGTATTTTTTTTTTCTTCTATTTTTTCTTCTTTTTTTAATCACTGGTACTTAAATATAATGATGAATTGAGCTTAGAATTGTATCAAATTCTTCAGTTAAATGTTTAAATTTTAACAACCAATATTCTCAATATTTAATAACAAAAATATCTATACTATAAAAATTAAGGTTTATGTCCATACTATAAACAATTAATGGTAAAATTGAAGCTTTCAACCCATTAATCTAATAATCTAAATCTTAATTCATGCATAGAAATTCATTGGGTAGAATGAAAACTCAAAAAGAAACTAGAGATTTCAACAATATAGCAAAATCCCCTAAATTCCTTACTTGTATCATCTTAAAAGTCATCAATACTTCATGCTAATCATCTTTTCAGAAATAAGAATCATCAATCAAGACCCCACCGAGGTGATTGAAAACAGAGGATTACAAATTCAACTATTTAATGGGTACCACTAACATGTATTATTCTCTTAATTTGATCAAATCATCAAAGCTTAAAAAAAATAAAAAAAATTGGGGACCAGAAATCTTGGGATACCTCAATGTTGCTAGTAACAATCCAGCCATCCAGGGAGCCAATCAACTCTTGACCACCTATTTTTACCTTGAAAATACATGACACCCATTCAAATTATAAACAATTTTGGGTGCTCATTTCATAATAAAGAAAAGAAAAAGAAAAAGTTAAGTACATAAAATTAACCCTAAATCAATTTGAAGGGAACAAACTACAAAGAATGTAAAACTCACATGTTATCTCCAAACCTTATATATTTGAGAGGGAGAGGGAGCATCGTCTGAGTATGAGAGAGAGCATTTTATTTGAGAAATTGAGAGGGACTGAACCATTGAGAGAGAGAGAGAGAGAAGAGAATGGGAGAGAAGAAGCCAAAGGGAGGAAAAAAAAAAAAACAAAAGAAAGAGAGAGTGGGTAGTGGGAGACAAAGAAATAAAGAAATTAATTAGCATAAAACAAAGTGAGTGGTGGGTTTCGTGGGAAAGAGAAATGATGAGAATTTCTCATATTTTAATTATTTTTATTATTATTTTTTCTGAATTTGTGTATGGGCTATCGCATGTGGGGCTCTATTTGGGGTGAGATTTGTCCGATTTTATTATTATTATTATTATTTCTGAATTTGTGTGTGGGCTGTCGCCTGTGTGTGGGCTGTTGTTTTCTCAATTTTTTTTTTAAAATTGTTCTTGCCTTATTAAATTTGGGCCTTTTAAATTACTTATTTTTTATGGTTAGGGGCCTTAAATTTTGATGATTTTTTTTGGCCTTATTAAAAAAATTGGGCCTTAAATTTTTTTTTTTTTTGCCTTACTAATTTTTTTTTTTGGCCTTCCTGGGCCCTAGGCTCATTTAGGGGTCTAGCTGCCCCTGCATGTTGTGTAATTTAGATCTTATTACGATTTATTACCTATGAGCAAAAAAACTCTCACTTATCTATCATGATTTGCTTCTCTCACTTTGGACCTTTTAATGCCCAAAACAGTGTCGTTTTAATGCCCAAAAATGATATCATTTTAGGGCTCAAAACGGTGAGTTTAGGGTATAGGGGTTCTAAGTGAGAGCAAATGAAAGTTCAAGGGGGTAAGTGAGTTTTTTTCACTCATGGGTGTCTTGTGTAAAAGCTTGAAAGTTGGGGAGGCTTTTTGAAGTTTTCCCTATTTTTCTTTTTTTTTTGACATGTTCACAGAACAAGAGGAAAAGTGAGGAGCATGATTCGAATTAATTATGATCTCTGTTTCATGCTAACTAATCTACCCTTGAAAACATTAAATCTTCATAATTATTATGATGATACTGAAGAATTCGTGAGCCAAACTCATCTCATAAAACCGGTTCAATAAGAGAGGATTGTCTATTCCTTATAAACATGTCCAAAGTATTGTCCACAAACAATGTGAGATTATTCCTCAAAGACCCTTCTTCACGAACATGCCGTATTTTTTTCGCTCATTGTCACGGGGTAAGTAGTGTGAGTCCTATTTGTTCCAGGGTAAACTTTGATACCATGTTAAATTACCATTGTCTCAAAAACTTAAATTGATAGAAAGATATAAATTTAATCACTTAACTATTACATTAACAAATACATTGCTAAAGTGAGTAATGACACATAGGCAAATTCATGAACTTTTTTTCTAAAAAATTATTAATAAAAATTAGCTACAAACTAGTTTGTGACTAATTTCTACAAACCGATTTAATAGACTCCAAAGTATCATTTAATATGTGTGTCTCACATGTGAGTTTTAATTCAATTTGTATAGTTGAAACCTCTTTAAATATACATAAACATTCCTTCTCTTTTAAGGTCTCTTCTTCTCTCAAACTATCATTTCTTTTTCTAACCTGATCTTTCTCTCAAACGGACAAAATTTTCTCCAAACCAAGCCGTACATGAATTCCATGAATTCTAGGAAGCTCCGAAAAATTTAAGTATGGTAACAAATAATGAGAAATTTTTTATAATTCGCACATCACAAGAATTTTTATTATAAAAAAAAAAAAAAAACCTTGGTACAATCACAATAAGGTTCCACGGTCCATAATATATTAATATCTAAAGCATTTGTTTGAACGAAGTACATGCTGCCATCTCACCCGTTAATATTTCTTCTTATTGCCTTTGAGGTTATTGCTTCTTCATTGTGAGATTTCTGCATTGACTCCTGTCACACCAAGAATTGTCATGAGAATCTTGTATTATAAAAGAAATGGACAACATTTAGGAAATTTAATATCCCAGTTTACAAGGATTTTAAATTTAATATTTTCACCTATTTTTTCTTCAAATAATTGACATAAAATACAATTGTGTCATTCCTATTATTATTATTATTATTTAATTTTAAAAAAAAGGAGTTGGGTGGCCACCTTAGCAGGTGGAATGCTTGCAAATTAAGACTAATAATTCGGATTGGCGTGTTGGGTTCGGGTTGACACTCCAACTCGTTAAGGTTCAACCATTATAACTCGTTTAATTAAATGAGTCATACCTTTCAGTCCTTACATGACTCATTTAAATAAATAGGTGATCCGATACAACCTATTTGACATATTATGATGATTTGTCTATCACTCATACGAAGATGGGCGATGGAAAGGAAATAAACAAAAGATTGAAACCAAATATTTTTTCTAAAAAGTATTGGGTTTATTACTTTTTGCTTCATGAACTAACATGTATATGTAAGTTTCGGTTTCCCCTCATTAACTAGCATTGGTCGCACTAAGTCGTATTGAACTATCATTTTGTTTAAAAAAAACCTTGTTGTTAGGGAATCTTGTTAAATCAAATGGAATATGTTTTTTTAAGACTTTGAATCTCGTTAAAAGATGAAAATACACTCAAATAAAAAAAAAACCATAATTAGAAAAACTAAAAATTAAAAAAATTAAAAACTAAATAAAAAGTTCAAAATTAAGAATTAAATAAAGAGAGAGAACAAGAACAAGGGGTAGTTGTTGAACCACCCATAGGTGCTTGAGCCACCCTCGAAAGTCATGGGGGGTGGCCGAGCCACGCCCATGTGCTTTTAGGGGTGAATTAGCCATCTCAAACCATTTGAGAGTGGTCACTTCTTTTTCCCATGTCTAGTTATTTAGGTTTAGGGTATTTAGGTAAATTTAGCTCTAAACTTAGGGTATTTGGTTATTTTATTTTTTTTAATGATTTTGATTAACAGAACGAGTGCTTTTGTACAAAAATGGTATATTAGTGCAGCTGAACCTAACAATATCTATTCATGAGGAAAACTTAAAATTGCTTTTATTTATTTATTTATTATTATTTTTTTATGACAGGAACCTCATCAAGACAAGATCACTTCGTGTACTTAGTTTCAAAGGATAAACTCTAGACCTGTGTAACACGTACACTCTCACCGCATGAATCAATTAAATTTGATTTTCGTTAGAAGTGTGACCCCTAGAAATTGTTTGCACCAAGGGAATTCAAACCTCAAACTTTGATGCTTATGCCACCAAAGCACAAGGCCTTTATCACTTAGGCATAACTCCTTGGGATTTTGCTTGTTAGTTCATGGAAACATAAGGTAATTATATATATATATTTGGAAAGCAATAGGGTTTTTTTTTTTTTAAATTTCAATTTCTTTCTTGGAGAGGTTTGGGGGTCCAAGAATCCAAAGATGAATAACATATAAAACGGTTAGTAAACCTCCAAAATCAAATAAATATTCATAGCTGAAACATCCCCTTTCCTCTGTGAGGTGAAAGACGGTCCATCCTCCATCTCTAGCTTCTCTTCCTTCTCCCTTGTCTTTTTCCCATTTCTCTGTTGTTTGACACCTACTATCTTTCTCTCTCTGCCGTCACTGATCACCCCTACCCACGTGCCCCATCATTGGCTCCACCCATCCTCCGCCACCCACGCGCCTCCCTATCTGCGTGTGAGCTTCAAACGCCCACGCTCTGCTCAACTGAGAGGGAAATATAGAACCCCATTTCAATAGGTGAGCTCTATTTTGTCAGCACCAGGCCACCACCTCTCTCCAAACATCAAGGATTCAACAGTTCAATTAAGAATTTCCCTGCACCTAATATGCAACAATGGTTTAAAGAACACTAAAAAACTCAGAAGGCCTCAATTTAACACTGTTTCAGCACAACTATAGAAGAAATGTCAAATATCATACAGGAGAGAGAAAGGTTGGGAAGTAAAACAAGTCTATGATTAATGGACCACCTCGCAAAAAAGACTCGGAGACATTTGGTAACATGATTCCTGTCCTTCCAAAACTGTAAAACAGAAAATATAAAATAAAATGAGACCCATATGGTCGGAAAGCCACAGTGAGAGAATTACATAGAAGAGTCGGGCAGCAGGGAAACACATGAAGTTTCGGACCTCGTAAACGTCTGAGATATACCTATGCTGAGCAAATCTTCATGCATCAACACGAACATGGGTATTACGGCTCAAAGCCCCACTGAGAAATTCCAAAATCCATATCCATGGCAACTATTAGCAGAAATATATGGCGTACCAGATTGACATTTTAGTAGGAGCTCTTTGAAACTTGAAAGAGACCCACTAGAGAGGAACTTCCCACACCTTTTAGTCCAAAGAAGCATCTTCCTGTACAACAGAAGCAGAAGTATCACAGGCTACCCTGAAGTTGGTTGAGAAGTTCAGACCCATCATTCTCGTCCTCATTATTCTCGTTCTTATCAAGGACTCTATCTTTCCCTGCCGACAGTCCATTGCCGGGGATGTTTAAGCCAATGCGTGTTGCATATGCTTCATCTTCAAGATGTCTAGATTGCATCAACAATCCAACAAAAACCTCCCTGCTCTCTGCGTCATCTTTTTCCTCACAGAGCTTAAAGAAGGAAGACACATTGGAAGGCTTTGGCCTCCAACTCGTTAATCCCTCAGCCACAAAAGCTTCTTTCCAGCAGGATAAGGCCTCGGAAATCCTCCTTTCTCCCATATGCCCTTCAACAAGAGTCTCCCATGTACTTGAATTTGGCTTCCCTCCAGTTTCGAGCATATTGTTGAAGAAACTCTCAGCTTTATCCAAATTTCCTTCTTTAACATACCAACCCATGAGAAGATTTCCTATTCTAGGGTCATAAGATGACTTTACCTGCAACCACTCCTCATAAACTTTTTCTGCCCTTTCGATATCACCTAGTCTAACAAGAGAGGATATTATAGCATGGTATCCCAAGTTTGGAATGCTGGGAAAAACTGCTCTGTAAACCTTCCACACTGATAAGCCTCTTCTTTGTTACCAACATTACCATAAAGACTTATTAGATAGTGATATGGTATTCGATCCCGACCTGTTATCCTACTCTCCACCTTCTTCAAGCAATCCTCAGCTTTTCAAACAGCCCCATCTTAATGTACATTGTAGCCATCGCTAAATGTAGTCCAATTGGGATTAATGGTTCTGTCCAGTTTCATCTGTTCAAATACTTGTTCCATCTTTTCTGCAGATCCTTGCATCCACGAGATGATAACCAGATATTATAAGAGTATATATCCAGCTGTATACTTTTCTCCATCATTTCTGAAATGATTGAGTCAACTTTATCATACTCATTGAGGTTCATATAGAGAGTCATCATCACATTGAAAGGAAGCGTGCGTGGCATAACCTTTACTTTTCATTTTGTCAAGTAAAGATTCTGCCTTGTCTCTCATTTTAGACCTCACATAAGCATTGAGAAGAGCGCCATATATCCTTCTGTCCCTCGAAGTATCTGGCAGCATCAGGAAATACTCTTCAGCACCAGAAATTCCGCGAACCTTGCCAATGAGATCTAGTTGAATTGCAGCATCACTGGCAGATAATCTAAACCTCTCTCCTCTATCGTTCATCCAATCATACACCTGCAAAGTGAAAATAAAAAAAAATAAATTCAAAGCTGAGAATAATGCAAGACATAGGTTTTCATCCAAAAACTAAAAATAGAAATAGCAAGACGTAGGTAATCACTGAAAGAGATACAGTGCTGTAACCCAATATATCAGGGTATGCTGCAATCAAAAGAGCTGAAAGATGAATTAGAATGGGAGATGGCTGTGAGCATCAATTAACAGATTCTTCCAAGGGTTGAGAGTTCACATGCAATTGCACAGAATGAATTATTTCAATCATGATAAGCTTAAACTTAGCATCTACTCATTCATATAACGTTCATTAGAAATTTTTTGCCCTGAATTAATAAAGAGAAGCTTGTGAACAGAAAATCCAGCACAATTAATGAAATCTTAGCATAATTTCACAGAATAAATTATTTCAAGGAACCAATCATTTATGATAACCCTAGCATCTAGTCAGAAAAATTAAGCCCTCATCCAATAAAGAGTAATTTTGAACAGCAGAATCCAGCAAAATAGATGCTCTTCATTCTTTAAAGTATAGGAAAACCAGATAAAGAAACCAAACCCTGCTCTGAGATATATTTTCAATTACATGAATATGATGCTAGACAGTGAGCACATAAGACAGCTATCTGATGCAAGACAATCTACAAAACACCATTTAATTAGGAAAACAGAAGAACTCAACATATTATTACCCAAAAAAAAATTCCAAAAGCAAGGGTAATTTTTATGTGCTTTTACCGGATAGAAAACCCATATTTGCAAAATTTGTCCCACATCTTTTTCAGGTTGTAAACCAACATTATGCTACTCTTCTTCAAGTCGGTCTAATATGTGCAGATTATTTACAAGAGCACACGATCATGGTCAAATGACCAAAATTTAGATTCTCAAGGATCCGTAAATTTGAATCTCTATATAGTTGCACTAGGTAATAACTTAATCTTTAGTTTCTTTTCCTTTTCACATAATACATTCTAGCATTCTAACATTGGCTTTAAAATCACCATTTGGCTGGGAGGGTGGGGGGTGGTTAAGTTTGCTTGTACATTACATAATCAAATGTGATTGATTTGTATGCCTACAAATCAGTCTGACTTCAGCTAAAAATAGAGAACTTGCTAAAAACACACAAAATAAACTCCGAAATTGTAGCTTTCACCTAAAGAGCAAGATTATACCAAGAAAAAGAAACAGCAAGGATGCACAAACTCACAACCCCATCGAACAAGCACATCATTTCAAAGAATTCCCACCTAAAGCAATGCACACTCACTAAGCAGAACACACTGAAAACATCAAATGCAATCCCAAAATCCAAAATCAGATCATAAAGAACAAAAATGCTACACAATATTGCAGCCCATAAATCCAAGCAGTCAATTTAACCAATTTCTATCCAAAAATAGCACAAACCACTCAGCCAAAACGCACCCAAAGAATCAAACACCACAAAATACTATCTTTTTTGTTGTTGTTAGAGCTTGGCTTTGCAGCCAAAAAATAGCTGATACCCATTAAGCAAAGTAGACCACAAACATTAAATAAAAAACCAATCTGCCATTTTTGTTTTCTTTTTACCTCAAGAGCATGCTTGTACCTCTTGAACTTCCTCAACTCCTTGACTACCCTACAAAGCTCCCATTTTGAGAGCTTCCTGCCCTCTTTCTCCCACTGGTTCAACACGCTGCCAGAACCCAACTCAGGATTTTCCATCAAAGATATTCTCTTGTATATGGCGTTCCATTTTACCATTGGCCTGCGCTCGTAGTCCACGGTCCCATAGCTATGAATTTGTGAGATTGAGCAGGTGACTGTGGTTGAGACTCCCCGGCAATTTGCAGTTTTGGGGAGGGCCAAACTGGGAACTCTGCAGGGAAGGGGCCGAGCGTAGGAGAGGGATGATGAAAGAGAAACGTTATGGTGGTGAAGGGACGGTTGGAGAAGCATTTTTGGTAGGGTTTTTGGAGTGTGGATTGGTTGGAAGTGTAAAACACAGCACCCAGGATTTGTGTTTTTTCTGGTCATGCTCCTTGTGTTCGTGTTTGTGGATAAGTACGAGAAATTACCTCAAAGTCCCTCTTTCGTTTTAATTTTTTTCTTTTTTCTTTTTTCTTTTTTCTTTTTCTTCTTCTTTTTTTTTCGGCTAGGTTTCCAAAAAAACAAAAACAAAAAAAGAAGATTTGATTTAGGTATTGCAAAACATTTTTTTATTGTTTTTTTAATAGTTTAGATATAATGTTAAGTTTAATAATTAGGTCTAAACTATTGAAAAAACAAAAATGTTATAAACTCCCACTCTCACACTTTCAAGTGCATATTCCCTAAGTGCGTGATATCTTGCATTGATATCTAGCATATTTATTCTCTTCTTGTTATAGTGCTTGTTGATAGTTTTGGTTGGTTTTTTGGGTGGCTTTGGCTATATTGCCAGAGTGATTTGGTTATTTCTGGGTTCTAACTATTACTAGTATTCCTTGTTGTGGTTAATGAAATAACTCATTCGTTAAAAAAAAAAAAAAGTTGGGTAAGCAAGAATCTCAATTTCAAAGAATTCATAAATCAGCTATTGGATCTCTCAATTGATGACTGCATAAATTTTTCTAAATGTTTAGCAGCAAATATAGCTCAATAGAACAGTTTCAAGTATTGGTGTTTTTACGGTTTTATGCGGCTATTTTCTTGGCTTTTGTCTAAGATTTAGAGGATAGGGTTGTTTATGATCCAAATGGATCATTTATGGACCTATTTTCTGTTTCTAGTCTTAGTATTTCATTTGGATTTATTGTTGGGAAGCTTACTTGAGAGCCTACCTCTTTTTCAATTTTTTAATTCCTCGTAACCCTTAGTGCAGTGGGTTATCAGGAAATTAAAATCAGAGAATAAGAGGAAAAAGCTAGAGAGAAAATCTAAACTCAACTCAATGTTTGAAATTCAGTTGATAAAATATGATAAAGTATGATCTGCAAAAGGTAATACGAGACAACAATTTATAGATCGAATAAACATCAAACTTCCAATAGCTTCTAGCAGTGGTCCATTGAACTCTAGTGGTGGTTCAGTAGCTTTTAATAGTGGTTCGACATCTTATAGCAGTGGTTCACTGAACTTTGATTATTTGTGAAGGCAAAGGTAAAACTCAAAACATGTTTTACAGTTCTTAAAAAAGGGAAACCATTTTTCAAAAATTAAAGAAAATTTTTACAGTCAACCGATGATGATTCCATTTAACTATGATTTTCAATCGTACCAAACACCAAAAAAAAGAGAAAATGTATTTCATCCGTTCGTGCTATATATTTTCACTACCATACAATCAAAATAAATATTACTTTTGTCTTTACATGGGGCAGAACATCTCTACCATATTTTAAATTTTCATCTAATTATAATACATATTATCTTTGGAGAATAATCTCATATATGGCTGATTACTGAAGGAGCAAGTGAGTGTTCCGTGAAGTTATAATTCTAGCTCTCGCCAAATGCATTAATATTATATCGATGTGCATCCATGAAGATACATATATACATATACATACATATATATAGAGAGGGAGAGAGAAAATTTTGCCAAATCTTTCATTAATGGAATATGCCCAATGCACAAAGTTTACGTGATTCGAAGATACATTTGAAAATGCAAAACTCCTGCAAATTCCAAGGATGGCTAATCGGCCGCCCGTAAGCCATGGAGGGAGAGAGATGGGGAGGAAGATGAGGAGGATTATCAGCCTGTACTGCAACTAGTACAAGCATAATCAACCCCGCCATTATCATCATACTAACATTTGAAGCTCCCTTTCCCATCTTGATTTTGTTTTGAAGTTAATTATACAAAGGAATTTAATTTTCTATATACAAAGGCTCAACCCAAGGTTATATATAGTTTAGTTTGATATAAATTTAACTTGAAAAAAAAAAAAAAAAAAAAAAAGGAGATGAATTAATTTTAGTGAAAGAGCCATTTTAAAACGGTAACTTTTGGAAAACCTGAGCTAATTAAATGAAATTTACTTTTAAGTCATGTTTGTAATTTGCAAAGGTCACCAATTTAGTTAATTTTCCTTGTAATTTTGTTTAATAGTGCTACACTTACTCCTCTTTTTACACAATTTTTTACACCTATAAGTAGCTTTAAAACCATAATTAGAGATCTGTTTGAGATTGCATTTGAGGGCATAAAATGCTATTGAAACTCAAAAAGTTCGTTTGAAGAAAAGTATTTATTTGATAAAAAAATTTAAAAGCGCTTTTAAGAGTCCAAAAGCTTAAAATTATCAAAACAAAAGTTTTTTTAATTTAAAAGCTCTATTTCTCAAACACTATCTCAAACAAGCCCTAGATGTGATATGGATTTTATTTGATTTTTTAATCCAATAATGGTTTTAAATTAAAAGCCACCTGAGTATAAAAATATTATGTAAAGGCCAGAAACATAAGGAAGAGTTAATTTCTATTAAGTAAACTTGATTGTCACAATATATTTAGCGATAGCATATAGATGTAATGAATTAGCCAAAAACATAAGGAAGAGTTAATTTCTATTAAGTATCCATGTCCTAGAAATAGAGCGAATAAAAAATAAAAATATTTAAGGGTCAAAACCATTTTTTTCTTTTTTTCTATTCAAAAAAAAGTAGGAGAAGACGTCTAAGCATAAATTAGCCATAGGTGTTGTCATTCTAAGCATGTTATTTCCAATAAGGCACTATCCTTGTTAAACATATATACCTTTTCTATTTTTCAAGTTTTGGGCTCATTGGGATGTACGTTTTTTTTATATATTCTTCTAAACTATTTTTCAAAATTGTGATCATCGAGAAGTAAAAAAAATATTTGAGATTATGTTTGGGTACTTTAAGGAATACAAAACTTATGGTGTGTTCTTAAATGGTTGATACTTATCGATGAGTAATGATATTCATACAACCAACATGGATGAACAGTATCCACGCTGGTTGTATTTTAATATTATTTTATTATTAAAAAAATGTGAACAATAATATTAAAATAAAATACAAACAGCATGGATGAACAACACGCTGGTTGTATTTTAATATTATTTTATTATTAAAAAATTGTGAACAGTAATATTAAAATAAAATAATAATAAAATAAAAACAGCGTGAATGTTCATCCACGCTGGTTGTATGAATATCATCGCTCCTTACGGATAAGTGTTGTGAATTAAATATTTGTTTTGTTCTCTTTAGGTGTATGGGGGTAGCTTCTTGATATAGTGACCAACTCAGACCAAGTGTTGCTAATATCTTATTTTTGGTTGTGTTTGGAAGTTGGAACTGGTTTCTCTCATTACAAACAGAGGCTAACTTTGTCCCTTAAGATCTTGGCTGGCATCTGCTAATACATGAGGGACACAAGTAACGTGATCAGGAAGCTTTTTGCATACCACTGGTGGCTTTAATCCGACCTCCTTTGGTGTCATCTTTGTTACTTTGGGGGTTCGAGAAGAGTTGAAGAACCATTCAAGGTTCATGTCCCTCATCGTGCCTCTTTGCCATCCCGGTACGGAACCACAAATGACCTTAACTGGCGGCCAATATTCTTGGCTTTTGTAACAAAAATACATAGAGCCGTGTCATTTATTTAATACATTCTCTTTTAATTTATGTTTTATTGTTATATGTACTTCTAGTGATTTATATATATATATCGAACAATCCACTCACAATCACACATGGATAATCCAAATCTGCTGCAACTTCCATTACATATGAAGATGTTCAGGTACAACTTCCATTACATATCACTCAGTCACTCAAAATCTGTGACAACTTTCCATTATCTAACAATCACTTAATAAGAGAAAAACAAACGATAGTTAAATAAAAATCATGGCGACTCCAGAGCAAACATCAAACATCAAGCGTTTCTCCTTTGCCTTCAGTATAAAATTTTCATTCTCTAATTTCTTAACTCTTCTCATCATCCCGGTAAGATCTCTAATCCCTGATGACAAGTTGGAGGGTCGTGCCACAAGAAAAAAAGGGCATGAATCTTGTCTCTGCGTGTTGGAATAAAGTCAGTAAAAGTATCAATACCAAAATCCTAATGTATTCAAATATTGAAGCATGGCACACATAATTCAATCTGCCAGTGCACTACAATAACATCATGCTTTTTTTGAGTATCTAATGAACTAGGCAAATGAAGATAAGATGGCTAGGTGAATAAACTCAATTTTTAAGGAAAGAATCAGAGAGAGAAGTGAAAAAATATTGTTTGAATGGAGCAAATCAAGCACAAGCAATTCTGGAAATAGAATAACCCAAACATGATATGATTATATGCATATGCATAATAAAAATTTATTTAAGCACACGTGTTTGAGTGAAATTTAAAGTTAATTACTCTTTAGAAAAAAAAAAAAAAAAAAATTCAAATCAAACAGACATTCAATCACACAGAAGCTGAATACTCAATTCCCCAGCAGTTTTCATGAGTACAATATAGGAACCAATTCCCCAGCAGTACAAGCCTCCTCACCCACAAAAAGATGAATGGCTGTGCATGGCAGGATGAGCTCCACTGCAGTCACGATGGCTAGCAAAGCCAGTACTAGTTGTTTGTCAATTATTTTATGTAGCCAAATAGGATTGCCGGTGCACGTAGTAGTACTAGGTAATAAGCATGTCACAACTGTCATAGTCACCAAGACAGATCTTGCACCAGCCAGACATTAAACCGCAAGGTCATTCCATATTTCCTGTAGAGCTATCTTGAAATATAATCTTCCCAAGGCCACAGCCTATGGATCCAACACCTTCTTAAAGTCCAAATTAACATGACAAATACTAAAGCTATTATAGCCTAGGGCTCATTCTAATAGAATATTATGTTATATGGGAAAAGAATTATATTCATTGCCTGGCTCATGATTGGGAATGGGAAGTGGATGTTTTGGCTTCCTTCTATACCTTGTTGTATTCCAGCAAAATGAGAAGGGAAGGAGAGGACAAGCTTCGGTGGGTTCCGTCTCACCTAAGGAAGTTTGATGTTAGATCTTTCTATAAGATCCTTGCTAGTAAAGAGGCTATCTCTTTCCCTTGGAAGAGTATTTGGCGGACAAAGGCTCCCCCAAGAGTGGCCTTCTTTGCTTGGTTGGCGGCTCTTGGGAAAATTTTCACTATGGACAATCTTAGAAAGAGACATTTCACTGTGGTCAATAGATGCTGCTTATGCAAATCGGATGGGAAGACCGTGATTATCTTCTCCTCCACAGCAAGGTTGCCAGTGATTTAGGGAACGCCATTTTCAGCCGCTTACGGCTTTCTTGGGTTATGCCTAACAATGTGGGTGATTTGTTTGCTTGTTGGTAGACAGGTGGCCATTCTCAGAGCGCTATCATGTGGAAGATGGTTCCCCTTTGCATTGTTTGGTGCTTGTGGAGGGAAAGAAATGAGAAAAATTTCAAAGATCAAGAATGGACCTTGGAGGAGCTCAAGTCCTTTTTCTTCTTCTCCCTCTATACTTGGACATTTGCTTGTCTAGTTCCTTTAGTGATTAGTTATTCTGACTTTCTTGTTTTATTTTTCTCTTCCTCTTAGGCGTTCTTTGTATACTGCCTGTACTGTCTGCGCCCTATGTGCTTTTGATATATTCAACATTACTTATATATACTATAAAATGAATGCCATGAATGGCATCTAATACCAGAACATTTGATTGATCCATATCAAACCAGCCACAGTTACCAAAATGGCTTTTCAAGAAGATTTTACACAATAATGTAAAAGCCAAAAGCCAAATTTAGGACCAAACGTACTTACGAAAAAAGGAAAATTGTTCATGACAAAACATATATGAAACAAACAAAAGCACACGAAATCATACCTCACAGATTATCCTCTCCTTCAAGCTCAACTGATGGCGACCAAACTCTGCGTGTAGAGAGCAACTTCTAAGGATTCCTTAACCCCTTCAATCTGAAGATTCTTCCTTGTACGTGTAAAAGGATCATACAAGACCAACTGCCCCTCACTATTCTCCATGAACAACTCCCCGTTCTTCCAAAACCTCAATGGCCTTTCCAAATCCCGCGGGAGTCCAATGTTGATAAATAAAGTCCACGACTCCTTAACACCAAATTCAAGCAACACCCATATCTCCAAAGACATATGTACCTTCCCTGAAGCACGAGGAAAAATCGCCATAGCGATGCACCCGTTCAATACCATCAATTTGTGAGAAAAATACAAGGCACTTCTAGCATGCGGAAACGGCGTCGTTCGAAACACCTCGTCGCTGAAATCGAAAGCAACGGTTATTAGACCCAACGACCACCAGAAAAAAACTCCACCAATCGCCGCCGTCCGCCAACCTCCACGAAAACCAAAGGGCACGCTTACGTCGATCATTCTCCAATACCCATCACTTAGGCTGTATACTTCCACCTCCTTCTTCACCCGTTTTGTGGCATCAGGGCCGCGCGCAACTTTTCGTATCCTCACCACTTTGAAGTCCTTAGATCTGGGGTCGAACCCGAACCCGACGCCGAGCAGATAAACAATAACTCCGGGTTCAGGGTGTTGGGAAAAGGGCGGCAGAGCCTTGAGCCCTGCCGACGGCGTGGCGGGGTTCCAGAGATAGATGTCTCTGGTTCGGAAATCGTAGAGGCAGAGTAACCCATTACAGGAAGCGACGACCTTACAATTCGGAATTGTAAGGAAATGGTCATTGTTTGGTGCGGGAGGGAGATTCAGACGGATCTGAGACACACATTCGAGGATGTCGTAAGAGAGGAAAGAGAACAGTTCCTTTTCAGCGTTGAATTTGTCGGTGGCGCTGACGAGGAAGAGAGGGAGAGGACGATCTGGGTTTTGGGTGGTGGTGAAAATGGATTGGTTGAGGAGGGTTCTAGAGAAGAAATCAGGGTTTCCAATGAGAGCATGCCAGGATTTGGATACGCACCTGAATCGGATCAGGGACTTTGGTGGCAGCTTAGAGAGTATTTTCACCACCAAGTCCTCAGGCAAGAAGGTTAACATTCTACTCCCTAGTTCTGCTATCCTCTGCTCCCAGAGTAGAAGAGTGATGAAAATGTACCAATAGAAAGTCAAAAGTTATAAAGAAAATATAATTTAAATGTTTTTTTTTTTAAAAAAAATATTTATTAGTCTTTTTTCTTTTTCGTGCTATTTCAATTTAATTTATTAGGTTTTTTTTTTTTTTTTTAATTTTTTATGGCCAAAGAGGGTTTTCAGCCATTTGGACACGGCCAACCCTTAAGCCATGGACTTGGCCACTCTCATTGGGGTGCCGGTCACCCTCTATGGAGCGGAAATTATTTGATCAGATCTTCATTTTTTTTTTTCTTTGCTTCATGTGTTTCAAAATTTGGAGCAGATTTTCTAAATCAAGAGTTTTTACCCGGATTTAATCTTAAAGCTGCAAAAGATGTTCTACATGATTAAAGATGTAAAAAATCTTGAATCTAACTTTCCCAAAGGCAAAGCCTATGGATCCATCACCTTCATATGCTCCAAATTGACATGGCATTACCAAAGCTTTTATAGCCTATGGGTCACATTGATGGAGATATTATCTTATTTATCAGAAAAAAAATATGAATAATAATGTCCAACCATACATTATGATAATCAAAAGATTCACACAAATTCTAAATTTGTCTACTGATAGTCTGATAGAATCAACCAGCAACTCTCTGCAGAATCTAAAATTATGGAGATTAGATTGAAAATTGGAGACAATATCGAATCATTATGTGATTTCAGCTATTAACCATTATAGATGAAACTGAATGCTATCTAATACCAAAACTTTTGATTGATCCATATCAAACAAGAGTCCAGTGAAATGAGCCATACCTTATAGATTATCCTCCCCTCCATTGATGGCGACTGAAGAACTCTGCGTGTACAGTACAACTTCTAACGATTCCTTAAGCCCTTCAATCTGAAGATTCGTCTTTGTCTGTGTAAAAGGATCATACAACACCAACTGCCCCTCACCATTCTCCATCAACAACTTCCCGTTCTTCCAAAACCCCAATCGCCTTTCCAAATCCATGGGATGCTCAATTCTGACCAATCTAATCCAAGACTCCATAACACCAAATTCGAGCAAAACCCATATCTCCAAAGACATCTTTATATTCGCAGAAGAGAGAGGAAAAAGCGCCATTGCAACATACCCGTTTAACTCCATCAATTGGTGATAATAAGCCGATGCATCTCTAGTGTACGGAAGCGGCGTCGTAAGGAACACCTCGTCACTGAAATCGAAAGAAATAATCTGACCGTTCTTTTGCTCTGCCAACCATAAGAAAACCCCACCCAAAGCCCAGAGTCTGTGGTGGGCAAAATACCATACGGCACGCGTAGGTCAAGCCGTTTCCAAGAACCACGGCTCATACTGTACACCTCCGCAGGCTCCGCTACCAGCGTTGAAGTTCCAGTGCCGTCCACAACGTAACGAATGCTAACCACCTTGAAGTCGCCGGACTTGGGGTCAAACCCGAACCCGACGCTGAACGGATGAGGAGACAAGGGCGGGATAGCCTTGAATTCTGCAGATGGTGTGGTGGGGTTCCAGAGATAGACGTCTCTGGATCGGAAATTGTAGAGGCATAGCAACCCATTACAGGAAGCGACGAGCTTGAGGTAAAAATTTGGTCTTATGAGGAAATGAACGGGTCCTGGTCCTCCTGGAGGGAGATTCATGGGGATTTGAGAAACACAGTCGAGGGTGTCGTAAGAGAGGGAGTAGAACACAAACTTTTCAGCGTCGGATTTGTCCGTGGCTTTGACGAGGATGAGAGGAAGAGGTTGACTGGAGTTTCTGCGGGTGAGAATAGAATCGTTGACGAGGTTTCTAGAGAAGAAATCATGGCTTCCGATAAGAGCAAGCCATGTCTTGGAGACGCACCTGAATCGGAGCAGGGATTTTGGTGGCAACCTCGAGAGGATTTCCACCACCGCGTCTGGAGGTAGAGAGGTTGACATTATGGTTCCCGAAGTCCTGCTTCGCTCTGCTCAGCTCAGCTAAAACAAAATTTTTTAAAAAAAGGAAAAAATTCTCTTCAAATTTAATTTTTTTTAGAGTTTCCTATGAAACTCCCAAGTAATTAGCAGCCATTTCAGACTTTGTCCAATACAAACTTAGTTTGGTCTTCAATCCAGCCCACATTATTTGACCAGGATTTGGACAATCAGCGGAGGCAGAGGTGAATAGGAAACCTCCTGCAAAGCGGCTAAAAGCAGCCTCCAATTAGAGGTTTTGACAACATCCGATTTAGTAATGCTATATGTTAAGAGTTTTATCCCTTTTTTTTTTTATTTTTTATATATATATATATTATTTATTCTTAATTTTTTTTATTAGTAAATAAAAACATAATAGTGATTCATCCTAAATTTACTAGTAATTTTAAAAAAGAAATGTTATTTTTTCATCTACTATCTTTCGTAACTCATTTGCATCGTGCGAGTAATTGCTATTTGCGTAGTTATTTCAGTTATTAAGTGTGCATTATCTGCATATTAAATAATGGGCTTTGTGGACCTTCTTTTGGTCTCCGTTAAGGATTTATTAAAAAAGATATTGAAAATGTTTTGCTTGTTTTAGCTTTATTTTACTAGGCCTTAATGTTTTAGATGAAATTTATATCCTAATGTTTTGCTAACCCTATTCACCTCGTTGGTGAAATCAAAAGAAATATTTTGACCACAAGAAAACCCCACCCAATGCCATGTAGAAATATTTTCAAAATTACTAGTTATTAAATATTATTTTGTGTCTTAAGAATCTTTTAAAATTGAAGGTTTTAAAGAATATTGAATAAAGAGAGTCTCACATTAGAAAGAAAGAAAGTGAAGTTGGCATATCTAAAGCTCAAGACACATTAAGCTATTAAAAAAAAGCTTGGGTGTATATACACTAGTGTACACTTAGCACTTAGCATCGGAGCAATATAATCATGACCATTCATTTATCTGAGCAGTTGAGTGATAATTCTTCAATTTCTTTTTGAATTGTTGTTTGTATTTTTTAATATATTATCAGAGTCTCAATCTCTTAATACATAATAAGATAGTAAATATGAGGGTTTTTTGGGTTTTTAATTTTGTTTTGTGCATAACGCAATTAAATACAGAAGTTTTATGGGCTTCATTGTATCTTGAAAAAATATTTGCTATTACCCTCTTCATCTTGCATACCATATCTGTTGGGGGCAAATAATTTATAAAGGAAAGTAACGTTGTAACACACCTTGGGAGCAATTTTGTTTTTTTCTATTTCCCCTATTTCTTTTACAAGCCTAAATAAGCCATAGTATGTGAATGAGCAAAAATTCCATACAGCACGTATATGTCAAGCAATCTCCAAGAACCACAACTCATAGTAGCACCGGCTTACTAAGAGCCACACCAAAAAAGCCAACCCCATTATGGACAGCAGTGAAAATTAAAGCGGCTAATACTTTAAAATTTTTATTACGAGAGTCGAACCCTCACCCTAATAATACTTACCCAACTGCTTGGTAATGTCCCACAAGATTAATTGCTTCGACTAACAAGCGTCTGCTTCTCATATTTGGTTGACATTTGAATCCACTTGCTTACCCATATTATTAAAATTGAATGGATAGGGATTTCTGGAATTAAAGTAATTCCATCACACAGAAGCTGGAAATTAAGAAAACTCAAATACCATGTAAATTCTTTTCCAATTTATATCATCAATCACACAGAAGCAGGAGACTCAATATCACCACTACTTTTCATGCTTACAAGAGGAACCAATTCCCCAGCAGCACAAACCTCCTCCCCAACAAAAAGATCATCAGTAACCCTCAAAACTGCATGAACCAAAATGATTGGTATTCCACAGGCAAAAGTAACACAAAGATGGATGCCTGCACGTGTCAGAATGAGCTCCGCCGCTGTCACGGCTAGAAAAGCGAGCACCAGCCGTTTGTCCAGCAGCCCAACAGAATTGGGAAGTGCACGCAGTAGTATAAGGTAAAAGCATATCACAAGAGTCATAGCAACCAAGAAAATTAAGGAGACCTTGCGCTTAGGCACAAGGCTTATAAAGAGTATAATCCATACAAAAATTGTGTAGTATAATCCGAAATACCCTAAGTTTCGGATGATTCGGACGGCCGCGGCTTCCGGGCTTCTGGGGACGTTGAAAGGGCATAGGAGCTTGAAATCGTTGCGCTTCTTTCTTGTTGAGTCCTTTGAGTAATCTGGTTGATCACCCTTTGAGGCCGATGTTGAGGAGGAGGCTGCTGGCCTTTGCATGGTTCCATAAGAAGCCATTGATTTTGACGACAAGAGGGAAATTCCCTTGAAAAAGCTTTTGTTTATAAATGCTTTCCCTTATGAGAATTTGGTTAGGCAATGATCTCATGATCCTCTCCTTCTAGGAAGAAAGGCAGGCAAGACTTTTCAAAGTCTTGGCATGACTTTGAACAGAGGAATGGATAGGATGGACCGTGTGGGACAAAGTTTTCTTCCAAATTTAGTTAGAAATTTTTTCTCTAACTCAGCCAATTAAATTAACGTGTGCATAAAATATGTATGATTCTCATATGCTCTATAAAAAACGCAGGTAAAAATCACATATATTTTAAACATATATCAGTTTAATAGACCGAGTTCAAATAATAATTTACAAAACCACAAACTTAGAAGGCATTACTATCTCAAGAACTATAACATCATTTTATTAAGAGAAATGTTATGAGTCAATTTTTTTTCATATTTAACCCTATACGAGAGAGTCTGGTCCAACCTCTCTAAATTACACATCATGCCTAAACATAAAAGATATAATATAGTAATCTCACAAGCTTAGATCCACTAGCTCTCTATCTCTTCTTATTTGTTGCACAACTTGGACCTCGGGGTCCTTCCTTAAACACTTCTTTACCTTTTCCTGCAAATTTGCATTTAAAAGCAGAAGAGTGCATATGAACCTTAACTTTGAATATTCCCTTAAAAAAAAATAACTTGATCATGTAAAATAATATACACCTTTTCTTTTAAAATGCTCACCGTTGTTTCAAAGGGATTTTCTTTCTTAAAATAACTTAGAAAGTTGGGAGTTTTTACCATACGTTGGAAAATGACTGTTTCAAAGCCCAAAATGTTTAATATTTAATTAAAGGTGTAACTTCACTTTAAATCATTGAATTATCATGCGATTTGACAAGTTTTTCAAATTTCAAAATCTCTCAATTTGAACTTTTGAACTTTCAATTATAATCAATTCGAACTACTCTGTCAGATTTTAAACGTTAAAAGTGAGATAATGGTATTTATACCCTTGACTTTTTTATAAAATTATAAATTAAAAAATATTAAAAAAGGTATAAAAAAAAGGGGGGGGATATTTTGGTCTTTTTAAGTATTGCTGTTAGAAGTTAACGGCAAAATCTGATGAAAGGGTTCAAATTGACTGCAACTGAATGTTCAGAGGTTCAAATTGAGAGGTTTTGAAGTTTGTGGGGAAAGAGTCAAATCGCGTGATAATTCAGGAGTATAAAGTGAAGTTACCCCTTAATTAAAATAGCGTGTGAATGATTGAGACAATATTCAAACTCAGAATACCATGTTAAATCACCCGTTAGCAGATATGTAAAAAGAAGGAAAAAGAAAAGATTTACCAAATCTCTCTGCGTAATACATAGGAAAAAAACCTTGAGCATTTTGCAACACAATGATCAAAACAAAGTGTAAATGCTTTGGGATATTTGGAAAAATGAAAGTCGCATTTGAGTCTGCCCGCATTGTTGCAAAACCCGTCCGTCCACGCAA
Organism: Carpinus viminea; assembly: GCA_013348765.1. Lineage (NCBI taxonomy): Eukaryota > Viridiplantae > Streptophyta > Magnoliopsida > Fagales > Betulaceae > Carpinus > Carpinus viminea. The sequence continues at coordinate 14,647,560 of CP054668.1, forward strand.
AAGAGGGAGGGAGATTAGCCTCTACAACAACTATCGTCACACTGAGACTCCTAATACTATAGCTCCTTCACCATCTTCATTAATTTTGTTTCTAGTTAAATACAAACCAATATTTCTAGTTAAAAACACTTATTAATTAATGCACACAAATTAATTTTCTAAATTACCAAGAGACATTAAAGCACTTTCCTTTTTAAAAAATAAAATAAAATAAAATAATCCGACCCCAAACACATGGATGATGGATAACAAACATCAACACAATAATTTGATGACGAAGAGAATTAATTATGGTCAAAACTATTTTCATATTTAGTCATAAACGAAGAGGTATCATCTATGATACAAAATGAAGTTGAGAGGAAGAAAAAAATAAAGTCGTTAAAACCCGATGATTGAAAGGGCATTTGACCATATTAATTATTTAGTAACTTTTTTTTGGAAGCTCGTAATTAACACAAATAAAGGGGGCCTTTTTTTTTTCTTTACTTTAGAAGAAAAAGTAAAATAATATATATCACTTAACTTATGATCTATCTAACTCACACAAAAAAAAAAAAAAAAAAAAGGAGGAAAGTCTACATACCCCATTCAAACTACCACTTAATTAATAATGTTCCCCATAAACTTCCAATTGTGACAATGTCCCTCCCAATGGAGAAGGATCCTCTTCATTTCCTTTGAAATAGAGAGGGGAGCTCATTCCCTCTTAAACTACCAAAACATTGTCAATGTTCATCTCCAGACAAACTACTCTTATTAAAATAAAAACATAAGAATACTAAAACTTCTAAAAAAACCCTAAAACTAAAAATAAATCGAGGGGTGGCCAAATTTAAAATATATAAAAAAAAAATCAATTTCTTTTTATAAAAATTGAAAATTTTCGTTTTTTAAGTTAAAATTTCCATTTTTAAAAATAAAAAATTTCGTTTTAAAAAATCATTTTTTGAAAATAAAATTAAAAAAACTGAATTAAAAAATAATTTTTAAAATCGTTTTTAAATAAAATAAAATAAAATATTTTTTATAATTTTGTTTTTAATAAAATTTATTTATTTTTCAAATTTATAGGTTATTTTGTCTTATTGAGAAAACTATAGGAGCATTTTATCTTTTTGCTATCATTGGGAGGACATTGACAATATATTTGGTAGTTTGGGGGACATTGTCAATGGTGATTTGAGAGGATATGGACTCTGCCAAAAAAGCAAAAACTTTTGATTTAGAGAAATGCTAGTACAACTTTTTTTTTTTTAACTAACATAGGCTTGCTAAACTAATGGGTAACTAATTCACTAAAAAAAAAAAAAATTAAGAGAAATGAAATGAGTACCAATAAATGAGCTAGTAAAAGAGTTATACCCCTAGTATTTCTTTTTTTATCTTACTAATTCTATCAAAAATTATCTTTTTTAAACAACTTTCCGTTTAAATAAAATTTCACATCCTTGATCAAGCTGATTTATTCTATTTGCTTCAAATGTCTCTTCGTAATTTGTAAGACCCAATTTTTCTTCTTTTTTATTTTTTATTTTTTTATTATTATTTTTTATTTCTCATATTTTCTTTTCCCTTGCATGGTATTTGGCTTGTTTATATTTTCGAATCATTTTAAAACCTTTTATATGGGTGCTTAAGATATAGTTACTAGAGGACCATCGCCTTTAATTATTCATTTGAAACCGATTTCATTCTTAATTTTGAGTTAACTTGAGTTTTGCGTCAAAGGTTAACAAGAAATAAAAATTAAATTAAATCTTTTGGCCTTATCCAAAGGATTTACTAAATAAGTTAACACCAAAAGTCACCGCTATTAAATAACACTTATTTAAATCAAAATAGTTTAGAAATAAATCAATTCATAGAATAATATTGTAATTATGTGTGTCTAATCGTTCAATTGCTACAATATATAAGGGTTTAGACCTTAATTATTGTTTGGATTCATACATCAAAGAGAGAGTTTTAAAGTCTGCCAATTTTACTTCTATAATTGCTTCAATACTTGTTTGACCCATTTTCTAGTAATTATTTATTTTAGTTTGTTTTGGGTATGTTGTTGAATTCTCTCTTCCTTTTGGATCAAGAATGGAAAGAATCCTCCTCTATAACCCTTTCCTTATCTAATCTAATCTAATCTAATATATAATAGGAGAATGCTAAGCAGGGCCTAATATTGTGACATGTGGCATCCTATTTATCTCGACAAATGTCTATTTTTAAGTTTTCAACTAGAGGGTTTAATAGCTTGATAAGTGTCATTCAATTTATTTGACACATGTTGACTTTCAATTAAATTGTGCATTTAAAACAAAACAAACAATTTAAGAAAATAATGGTTTCTACAAATGAAAACAAATTGTTTCTACAAAACAAAACCACAAAACAAAACAAAACCACTAAAACAGTTTCTACCCCATTCAACAACGTACAAACACCCTCTCAAATAGTTTATACTCTATTAATTCCTCTGGACATAGTAAGTTTATTCTATTCCTTCTAAGTTTATTTAAACAAAATCTCCATTGTTAAAATTTCAATTATTTTTATATGTTTACAAATTACTGTTATTGTTTGATTTGTTGTTATCATTTATAAACCCCATATTAAAAAATGGATATGATAGTTATTTCCCAATTTCTTTTTATAAGTTATTGGAGAAATTAGATGAAACTCACTAGCTAATTTCCCTAAGTTATTTACATTCGGGTTTGAAGGCCAAATTTTGAATTATAAGTAATAAATGTTTTAAGATATAATATCTTTAATCTCACTTTTTATTGTTTGAAAATTTTCAAGCCAAGATCGTGACATAATAAAAATTTCATTATTATTTGCCATATTTGTGTGAAAAAGCTAAATTTTCTATAGAATTCTTGGGACTAATGGGTCTAAAATTCAGCCTCTATCCGTACAATTGTTGAGTCAAAGATAGATTGTGTTGTTAGTGGGTTAGTTAGTTAGTTTGTTAGGAGTTATAATAACTAAGAATGCAAGTTTTTCTTTTCTTTTATTATTTTGAATCTTCTTTTTAAGCTGTCATGTATCGTAAAAAGACAAACTAATCAAATTATGCACATACTTCAATTTTAATTAAACAAAAACTATTCTTTAAATTTTTATTTTTGAAGGAATTTTTTATAAAAAAAAGGAAACTACCTCTAGCCCCATGAACTACTATGCATTGGTCATTTGCATGAATTACAAACATTACTACCCCATCAAACTACCTAACCATAGTCAGCCCTCATAGTAAGTCATTCTCGTTTAAACCCACAATAACGTTCTTATTCATCATTTCACATGTTCAAATTCTTTGTTCATATTCTTATCGCTCACGTTCTTTGTCCGGATTAGAACGCTGACGTGAGTTTCGGAGTTGGTGACGGAAGGAAACATTGGGTAATTAAAGTTATTTGATAGGTCGAGGTTACTTGGTAGTTCATGGGGGTAAATGGATGACACCAGATAGTTCACTAAATAATTTCAAAAAAAAAACGATTTTTAAATGAAAATTTTAATTTTTTATTAAAAAAATTATTATTGGATTTGTAGAATCATGTGGGTCCCATAAAATTCAATGATAGATTTACTAATTCATTGTACGATTTTTATCATATATCTTTGGGAAAAATATAAAAACCTCCCAAACTTTATTTTAATTTAGCACAATGTTTAAAAATAATAGTAGCCCTCCAAACTACCAACATGTAACAAAAAGGCCACTTGTTTTTTATATTCCTATAATACTATTCCTTTAACAAATAAAATATTAAACTAATTGTAAAAAAAACCCAACAAAAAAATAGTAGGCTAATATTTATTTATTCCAAAAAACCCTTTTTTTTTGTATTTATTATCATTATTTTTTGTATTTTTAAAATTGTTTAGTTTTTTACAATTATGTTATTATTTTATTTGTTAAAGAATAGGGATATTATAGAAATATAAAAAAATAAGTATTTTTTACATTTTATTTTATTATTACTTTTTAAACATTGCTAAATTGTAAAAATTCATAGATTTACTTTTTATATTTTCCTTTATCTTTAATATAATAGGGGAGTTTTAACTTTTAAATGAAATGGTGGATCACATCGTTTCATCAGTTTCCTTCGTATCTTTCACCCTTTTTATCAAATTGCTCTGTCTTTAGCACTCAACCACCATAAAAAACTACAAACTATATATACTCGTTTCTAAACGTTGCTTGAATTGTACTTGATTATTGTTCCCTTCTTCGAATCTACCTTTAGATTTGTCAAAACTGAATCTGCAAACAGCAACATTAATCCTCTAAAACTCCATTGCCTGTACATCAAGTAAGTTTAATGTGTTTTAGAATTATTTTAAAATAAGTTTCGTGTTTTGTCTCTATAAAAATATCAAGTTCCCAACCTCTAAAACTATATGTCGTTTCTCTGTCTCGACGTATGTTAAATCCGAGTAGTATAATTTTGAGTACGAAGCATGCATGTTGCCACGTTGATTTCATGAAAATCATGGATGCCATTTGTGGTTGCAGTAAAGCTTTTTGAACAATCTATGCGATAAATGGAGTTTATTCTACAAATGAAAAAAAAAAAAAAGTTTAAATTGTGTTTTTTATGTTTGAAAACTACCATTTACTGTGTGCATTTATTTAAGTTTATTATGATATTTAGTCAATGGCAGATTGTTTAAATTTCAATTGTTTTTATTATGTTTACAAATTGCCGTTGTTCATTAATGTTATTATTTATGTTAACACTATCATTAACTGTTATTTGTTTGATTTGCTTTGATTATTTTTTATGAGTCTATTTGAAAACACGTTCAAAAATTTTCCTGCAAACCCCAAATTAAAAAATGGCTCAATTCTCAGACCCAAAACGTTTTACAATAGTTTTTTTATAATACTCATTTGGGCTTTTTTTTTTGTTGGTAGTATCTACATGGTGTTCTCCATTATCTCAACATTAATTATTCTGAATTGCTTTTGTTTTCCTGTAAAGGTGTCCACAAAATTATGGTCCATTGAAAAATAACAAATTAAATTGATTTCATCACTGCTTTTTTGTCTTTCAATTCAATGGGTTCAAAATTATGGCCTTTTATAATGTGCTTAAATGTATTCCAAAAATCTATAATTGTCTAAATTTTTAAATTCAAGGTCTACTTTCCATTGTGTTTGATAACATATGTCTCTACCTATTCATTCCCTATAACCACAAACTAGACGCTTTTTTAAAGTATATATTTTTTGCATAAGAAAAAAGTGTGGTAGAGAGAAAGGAATTTTAATTTTAATTGAAATTATTAGTATTTTTCTAAGAAGTAAGAAGTTAAAATAAAAAATGCTAAAATATTCAAACAAAGTATAGAATGATATTTGTCTTTTGTTTATGCATGATTTAGGAATAAAGTTTTCTCTCTTTGAAATTAAGTATCTTAAATAAAATTATTTTGGAAAGCCAAAGATGAGGGCATGGACAAAATCAAATCATGATCTTTTTGTTAGTGTTATATTATAACAGTTTTTTACACACCTTTTAATTTTGATTATTAGTTTCAATATGTGATTCTGTTTTATTTTTTTAAAATATATAAATTCTTTTATATTTGGTAAAAATTGTAGATACATATGACAGTTGGTATTCAAGCATTAAGTCAATTAGCGTAATTAGTTTTCACAATCTCTTTCTTTGAATGTTTCAATAGGTTATATTTTTCGTATATAATACAATTTGAGCATTTTTTCCTTTTATTAATTAGAAAAAATAAAACTTGAGTATTTGTATTGTTGTAAATGGTCACTTAATACTTTCTTTTTCTTTAGAGCTTTATAGAACACCTTTTAATTAATTAATTAATTATTTTTGCTTTCTACTTGAAACTTTCTTTTTTCTTTCTTCATTTATGCATCTACTAATTATTATTATTTTTTTCTTGGAGAAAGTCTACTTAACCTCCTCAAATTACTACTCCATTGATAATCTATCCTCCAAATTATCAACTGCGACAATTGTCATTGGGATGGTAGTTTAAGGGGATTAAGTGAATTTTATCATTTTTTTTTCTTCTGTCATTTTTAGAAACAAACCCATGCATTACACGGGTTCCAAGCTCGTTCAATTAAAAAAAAAAAAAAAAAACTTGAGAGAGTCCAAGACCCCACTGCACAAATGCCTTGCAGATGAAATTGAAGGTTGTAAAGAAAGATGGCCAAATAGCGACATTCAATATGAAAATTGCCACAAACATGGCAAAAAAAAAAGCCATCCTCTTTCACAATGCTTAATAGATTGCAAACATCATAAAACATCAAAGGAAGGTTGTGGCTTGTTACTTACGATGTTATGCAAAGCATGCCAAGAACCACACTCAGATGTCGTTTATATGCAAAATTATACCTATGGTTTGGTAAGATTTCTAAAATAATGTCTCTAACCTAGCTATATCTCTCAGTTAAGCCATGCTATGGTGCATAATTGATTGTCTAAAGCACAAAGACCAGAATAGGATCCTCATTTCAAGTGAAATGGAGATATCATATTGGATATATTTGTATCATTAAAAGCCATAAACTTCAATAGATTTTGAGAAGACCCCTCCAAATTTCAAAAACTCTTAATTTAATTGTTTGAACTTTCAATTTGATTCAATTGATTCCTCTCTATCATATTCAACTGTTAACTCCTAACAAAAATGACTAAAAAGACCAAATTATTCTTTGTTTTTCATTTTTTTTAATTTGTAATTTTATAAAAAAATCAAGGATATAAAAGTTATTTTATCATTTTTAACGTTGAAAATTTGACAAAGGGGATACATTGTATCGAATTGAAAATTTAGGGATAAACTTGAGAGATTTTAAAATTTTAGAAGTCTTCTCAAAATGCGTAATAATTCAAGGATGTTAAATAAAGTTTTTTTTTTTTAAAAAAAAAAAAACAGGTGGAACAAAGTTCATGGCATTCAAGATCTCTACTGCTATAAAACGTAATATTGTCCGTTGCTCTCATCTCTCTCTTGAGATTTTTTTTTTCAAAATTTTTTTCCTGCAACTTTCTCCACCTCCTCAGTGAGGGTTTTCCACCGCCTCTGTGCGGCTGTCACCTAGGGAGGAGGGAGAGACCTTGTCTTCTCCCTCCTCCCCTCTGCCTAGTGTGGCCACTTTCCCTCCCCTCTTCATTATCAGTTCTCTTTTTCCTTCTTTTTTCCTTTCTCTCTCTTCTTCTTCTTCTTCTTCTTCTTCTTTTAAGTATCATACTGAGATATGTCAATTCTGTTTTACTGAAAAGCTAAATTTTGGATCAAAATCATTGTCCCCTTCTCATATATGTATGGGGGTCTGGATATTTGGTACGCTCTAAGTTTGTAATTTTAAGAGCACAGATTGAATTATACAAATGACCACCACCAAGGTAGGTTCTCCATCAACTTCAGTTTATCTAGGGTCATTGTTCATCATCAGCTGCAATGCAAACTTCAAATAAAAGATCCCACCTACCCCAAATTAAGTGTTGAAAAGGTGCAGCTGCAACTAATATAACTCTTGGTTTCAATTTTTGGGAACTGGACTTTACCTCAAGATAATTATGAGCAACCTGGCCAATGCATAACATCCTTGTTTTTATATTTCCTTGAATATAAACTTTAGGTTCTTTAACCTGCAGAAGATATAAGAAAGAAAATATTGAGCGTTGAGGATATCAAGCATTTGCATGCATTAGGTAATTTTGATTCTCTACCAGTAAAACCAGTGGGAAGCCAATTTGAAGACGAATTCTTGAAAACCCATTTGTGGTGAATAGACACTTGAATCCATCAACAGTGGGATGTTCACTGTAATAATGAGAAAAAGAAGGAAATTACTGACACAAAGAACTACTTTTAACTGTTAATAAGTGCATGAATGCTTAAGATAAAACAGCATTTTCTCGTAACCTCAACTCACCCCACCCAAAAGGATGGTAGAAATGAAGGAATAGAATTTCGTAACAGCATCCATGGATGCACTACAGTTTGCTCTGAAAACTCTATACCAGAAATTGTTCTTCCATGTCTACATCTCAATGATAGATGCCACCTATCTCTCTCTCCCCCAGTGTGTGTGCTACAGGTGGAGAATGCTATGCATAATCTTTGCTCAGCAAACTTTCTCAGGTGAAGGAAAAAAAAGAAAAAATAACAAGAAAAAAAGAAAGATAGAATTCTCTCTCCTGTGTTTTGGGTGTGTGTGTGTCTTTGTGCGTGTGTTGGAGAGATGAATGACACGAATTAGAAAAAACAGATTTCAATCCTACCAGAAAGTCATTGGGAAACTTCTCTCTTTCTCTATGCAAACAGAGTACAAGTGTGTGTGTTTCTAAGTTAGTGTGTGGTACATTGGGGCAAAGAACACTATGCAGTAAAAAAAGTAAAGATCAATCTTAATTTAGGGCATTTTTGTCATAGGAGGTACATGATATGGCATGGAACAGATTTCTCCCCCAAATAGATACTCTATTGACATTAATAGGCCCAGGGCTGCTTTAAGGATAGAGAAAAATGAGGGATGTTGGAAAAACTCACTTTATAAGATAGGTGAAATTTCTGTGGCGAAGTTCTTCAATAGGGATCTCTTCTTCTTTGGAATACCTGCTTTACAAAAATACTCTATAATGTGTAAGTCATGCACAAACTTCGCACTCTGTAGAGACAATCAAATATACTCAAACATGAAATAGAATTTCTACATAAGTTATGCACCAACAGAACTTCGTTATCAGATTAAAAAAATTAAAAAATAAAAAATCCATTGCATGGAACGGTAATCTGGTTTTCCAGAAACAGCAGTTTACATAAACAGCATAAATTACCATGTAGTGAACATAATGACGACTAACTAATTTAAGTCAGTGAAATCATCAATTACTTTGGTTCACAAAATCTGAGTACTTTAAAAGACATAAGTGAATTACTCCAAAATAGACAACTACCATCAAAAGACATAATTCATATACCAAGCAATAATCAGAGATATACCTCCAGGAAATTATTTTCACAAAGCGGATATTCCATTCATGGCTGAAAAGGAATCAATGTGAACCCACTGCTCGTTTGTATTGTTAGGAAGATGACCTGTCAATTATATCAATGCTCAAATTCTTGCCAAAAACACATAATTATTCTTCTCTTTTATTTTGTGGGGATACGGGAAACATTCAAATCTTTTAGCTTGAGAAATTACTAAAAGAAACAAATCGAAGCCTGAATCTCAGACAAGAGAGAGAGAGAGAGACTAACCAATTTGATGCAACTCTTTCAAAGCATGCCCACTGGGATAATTCTGGTAGGATGCCATGAAAGTTATGATGGTGCACCCTAGACTGCAAAAAAAGAAGAGTACAAATGGAGAAACCACTTCTTTTGCCCAAATTGTTTGTCCACCTTTGAAACTCAAGTTTTTAAGGGAATATCTCGTGCATCAATATTCAAGTTTTAAAAATATGTTTCCAAAAATGCCCACCCAAAAATTGTAATTGGAGAGAAAAAAAAAAAAAAAAAGAACAAGACTGATTTGCCATCCAAGGAACAAATTTCAGTGCACTGTTTCCATCAGTTCAGAAACAGAAATGTTCAAAAATCATTTCGAAAAATCATAGAAACTGTAAGACAGTAGAAATGAATGGAAACTACTGGGAATGTATACAAAACGCTACGAAAAAAATAATTATAAGCGAGGACAAACATAGGTAGTGAGTTTTTGAGTATTTTTCCTGCCTATACATCCATCCTAGGTATATTACATTAATTTTGTGCCTTGCTTCTAAACAGAATGGTTTATCAACCAACCTGATTAATAGTAATCCCAGCATTACGAAATAAAGCAACTTCCAGAAAGTCTTCCTCCTATTGTTGTAGCTGTAACAAGTTGGGGCACAAAATGACAAAATGTATTAGCAATTGAAAGCACAGAAAGACTAAAAAGACAGCAAATACATTATTCTAAAAGCTGATGCTTTCAGATAAAAGAAAATGTGAAGTTACAAATACATCAATTATTTCAAGAAGTATGAAACTTTTGAATCTATTGCCCATGTGAGCCAGCAGGATTGTTGCATGTACACTTTTTTCTTTTGATAAGTAAAATTCATTAAAATCAAAGGCGCACCAAAGTATACAAGAGAAATGTCTACCCAGAAAAAGAATAAGGAGCAAAAAAAGTCAAGAAAACTAGAAATGTAATAACAAACATAAGCAGCCATCCGATGGAAAAAAGGGTATCAAAGAAAAAGGCCTTTAACTCCGCCACTGTCCTCTCACTATCTTCAAACCTTCGGTCATTTCTTTCTCTCCAAATACACCATATCAAGCAAAGCACCGACAACATTTGGGACAACACATCATGTCACAACAAAAGTAACATATAAGATACTGGATAGAAAAGTCTTTCAAACCCCCAAACAGCCATTAAAAATAATAAAGTAGCAAAGATGGAGGATAGATAAATAAGAAAGGGGAGACCAAGAAGGTAGAAAAGAATCACAAGCCTTAGGATATCATTTTATTATCACTCAAAAACTTTACTGAAGTGGATGATTTCTAGCTGATAATAGAAAGATGGGGCAAAAAAAGTGGGAGACATAGGAAGAAGGCTCAGTCTCCTGCTAAATCTGACCTTAGCTTTCAAGCGACGGGTCTAGGGAAGTGACAAGGCATCTAAATCTATCCTTCAAAATACACAATGATCGGATCCAGTGATTTTCTTTTAACTCAATGAACTTAACAAGTCTCTCACAATATTATGACAATCCTCAAAAATTTCCAACATATTACTTAAGATATAGATGAACATTAAACATCTGCAACATACATTCTAGTAGCTGCAATTGCTGCAGATAAATTGAAGATTGGAACCGAACTAATAATAAAACGAAGCTCCTGCATCATGAAATGAAATGGTATCATATATGCCTTCTTAATAAGGAAAAAAAAAATACATTGAATGGACTACCTTGTGGGGAAGCTTAGAGTAAAGTACAATAAAAAAGAAAACTGGAAGAATGAAGGATAAAACCCTTCTGTCAAGTAAGACCCCAAGCTGCAAGAAAGAAGAACTATAAGCCATCACCAAACTGAAATTAGGTAATAACCATTTTTGGTAGTAAGTACATGATGCAAAGGAATCACCATAACAAATGCATGAAGGCAAAGTTAGGATGATTATATCTTTGCATATTTATTAGTTGCAAAACTCACCAGAAAAGAGGATATCACGACAAGCAATGAGCGTGGGGCGCTGAAGTGAAGTACCAGTGAATGGAATGTGTCTGACAAAAGAGATGTTAAGGAACACAGATAGTGTCTTTATCACTGCATTTTAGAATCAACTTTCATGCCCACAACTAACAAGATGATCCTCCTTAAAATATCAAGCAATGAGTAAATGATAAGATTCCTAGATCTTGGTCCAAATCATTTAAAAAAAACAGAACGTCATATGAGACTCCTACATGAGCAGGCACCAAAGGTAACTACCAGAATTGAGCTATGACACAAATAATAGGATAGAACCATACTACTAGAAAATTGTCATAAGCAAAAAGATACAACTACCACACTTTAGTCTCTTCAGGATACATGCAGGACTAGTCTTTTACCCTCATTACGCAGCATTCAGAATGTCTACAAGAGGAGATGACTCAGCATTGTTTAAACTAAACAATATGCCAAAAAACAAGCTGCAAACAGATAGTAACCTTACCTGCATGTGTTCACTCATGTGAATCTAAAAGAGAAAAAACTATAATAAATGAAAATAAAAATAGATCAGAGAGACAGATGGATAATTAAACCTTTCCTACAAAACACTCATATGTTTTCAAATTGTACAACATCAAATGTGAAATAGATTTTTTTTTTTTAAATGAATAATAATTTATTGAAAATAAAACAGGCAAAGCCCTCATACGCGAAAAGTATATTAGAGAGATAAGAAATTTCTCTTAAGTGTGCAATAGAAAAATTTCTTTAAGAGGATACACCCCACTCAGAACTTCGATTCAGAACAGAGTTGAACCAAAAAACTTCCAATTCAGGCCAGAGTATCCTCTTCCACATTATTGAATCAACCAATATGGTGAGACCTGTGCTGAGGACAATTTCAAAGCTAGATATTAGTACTGGAGTTGTCATCATGTAGCCAATCCCAATCATATAGGAAGGCTTACTTGAGTTGAATTGTACTTAAAAAAAAATAATAAATAAAGAAAATAAATGATACATTAACCAACCTATGCACAACAGAGCTACCCCAGTGCAGCATTTTAATGTCTCCCATAATGAAATTGATTTGGTCTGTCATTAAAACCATTAAATTATCATGTATACCATATATGGATTGGAAGAAATGCATGAATCTGTGGTGGCACTAGTAGAAATGAAGGCTAAGTTGAAGCTAAATGTGAAAAAGTGTGAGAGAATCTGTTCCACTAAGAGATTGTGCACCAACTGGGGAACTATTATTATGACCATATATTCCACTTAGTTGAGGCCCGGTAGTTTGTATTGATTTCTTTTAAGCATTTTACTTAGTTGAGTCAGTCCTCAATGCAACAAAAAGTTTTTCCTTTCCATAATGTAAAAGTAAAAGAATTTATTAAAGAAGTGCAGAAAGGGGAATAACCCTAGCATGCAGTAGGTATATAAGAGAAAACATCAAAAGAAAATGAAAAAAAGCGGAAGGAAAAGTATAAAGCCATCGTATATCTAATTCATAAACCTCATTCTCACTCTATATGGAAGCTAGCAGCGTACTATGCAAAGCATGCTTATCAATGCAGCACTACTTAGGGACATAGCATTAGTATAGTATGATTAATAATCAGTTTTATTTCTACTCTTTACTTATCAAAAAAAATAATCAGTTAGATTTCTCTCTTGTATACTTCATATGTACTTGGGTTACGTCTTTGAGCTTTTTAATGAATTTGCAATTACTTATCAAAAAAAATAAATAAATAATCAAGTAGAAACCAGGTGAGATTCCTTTTTAATTGTCAATAAGCACCACAAAGAAACAAGAGACCATTTCAAGTCAATTTTCATTAGGTATAGTTTTTGATAAGTAAATGCGATTTTTTAGAAGTGCAAAAAGGCGCAATCCAAGTATATAAGAAATATACAAGAGAAACACCTAACTAGCAAAAAAAACAACAAAAACAAAAGTTCAAAAAAAGCATGTAAGTTAAAAATACTTAGGTTAAAGGCAATTATCTAGTGATAAAGAGTCTTGAAGAAAAAAATCCTTTAGTTTTGCTACCGACTGTTCTTGATCTTTCAAAACTCTGATAAATTCTTTCCATACCCACTAGGACTACCACCTAATGATGGATGGGCACAAGTAACACCTCTTTGACCATGACCGGAAGACTCCTCGAGAAAAGATGCAACCTTTCACCGCTCCAGGACACATCCTTTCTATCCCTACCCTTCTTGGCCCTTTGTTAGGACAATGAAGCCACGCTGGCCATGCCAATTCGAACATCTCTACACACTCCTCCAAGACTTCAAAGCCTCCATGAATCAAAGATGTCACAAAGGCTCTCAGCCCTACCAACCCTCCAAGACTTTCACAAACTCTCTCAATCCTCTGCGAATCAAAGCCTCAACCAACTTCAACAACCAAGCTGCACTTGCCATTCCCAAATCCACTACACAAGAGACACCTTTACTCCTTTCGACAAAGTTGTAGAGCTTTTGATGGACAGAAGTTGTAGAGCTTTTGATGTCAAAGTGCTTATTCTAGAGAAGGTATCTATAATTGCCTTGTTAAGACTTTTGAAGTAGGGGAGTTGGAGCCTGCTATTGTGGATTCCATCATTACAAATCAGATGGCCTCCAGGTGTATAAGATCACAGGAATTTAGAACAGTCCAACATCATCACTTCTATAATTTTTGACCATCTTGATTTTCTTGTTAGTGTATTCCATTTCTGGTTTGCTCCTCCCTTTGCATTATATAAGCTGATCCTTAGGTGGGAATGATATTTGGATTTTCCTCCCTTTTCTCATGCATTCCTCTTCTATACATCTTGCGCATCATTAGTTCCAAATACAAACTTTTTACTACTAACTAAATTTGATTTAAAAAGTTCAACCTAGTTCCTTCCCATTATACACAAATCCAGGAAAAATATGATAGAAGCGTATCAACCATGAAATTTTCAACAGGCATAATAGCAAGCTATGAAGCTTTGATTCATAATTTGACCAGATCCTAAGATGGCTAACCAGATTAACAAGAGAAAAAAAAAGGGCGGGGGGAAGAAAACAAGAAAAAGAGAAAAAGAAATTATAGCACAACCTACCAACAGAAGTGTCAGGCCAAGAGGGCCAAGAAGTAACAGCATGTCACATCTAAAGATGACTGTAGCAAAAATCTGTTGTCATTAGAAAACAGAGAGCCGTAATAAGATCTCAGCAAAGCAAACATGCAATCCTAGTTAAGCAATTTAAATAATAGAAATATTCATGTACATAATACAATACATAATGAATTACGGATCAACCATGTCAAAGCAGAAATATCAGTATAATAAAACATAAAAATTCTTTGTTCAGGTCCAATTACCTAAGCAAGTCATAACCATGTAAATATAGAAAACCTTTCACTTAACCCTAAAGAGTAGTTCAATTGGCTAGGGATCACACTTCACAAAGCGGAGGTCATTAGTTCAATCTCACCTTAATGCCATATAAATGAATTTTGGTACAAATGAAGTGGCATTTTGCATCAAATACCAGCATTATGTTGCTTAATGCTTGCTGTTGTATAAACATTATATAGAGCTTTTTTCCAAATCATATTCATGTAATTTATCAATCAATGGTGGGGATGGCAACACCCATGATGGTTGCCTTGTAAACAACATTCACAGACTCTTGTTAGTTTCCAATTTTGACAAAGGTTGAAGATAATTCAAAGTTGACTCTTAAGTCCATATCAACCATGTCCATTTCAATTTTATTACTACACTACATGCAGCCCGCTTTGAGATGCTGACTCTAAGATGAACTTAGTGAAATTCCTTTAACAGTCAGAATACAAAATTCTTAATACTTTACAAATATCCCAATTCTAAAATTCATAAGAATTTCACAGATGGTAAAAGAATACACTGGATGGAAATATACAGTATATATACTTGCAAGGCTTAATCAGTATTCTCTTGGATGACTATCACACACAAATTGCTTCACAACAGAAAATCAATTTCCCTTGTCTCTCAATCCTCTCTAGTTCTTTCCAAAATGATGTTGTATGCACAAGCAGATCTACACAAGTTGAAGATATCTCCTTTCTTCACACCACCCACTCAAATTTAACTCAATCCTTCTTGTATGCACTTTCCTCTGCATATCAACTAATTTTTAATCTCTGCCCCCAACTTATTTACTCTTCCATGAAGGTCCGTTAGCCAACCATAAATCTAATCTTTGTAACTAATCACTGTAAATGTCTTCACGTCATTTTATTCCTTCACCTCTGCTAAACTTTAAAATCCAAGAAGATATCTTGAACTTTATTCAAGTAGTTGGCAAGGTCAGTTTGATTTGATAATCACTCAGTGTGTGCCATCAGAATTAGGCATTGCCAAAGAGACAACCATTAACCAAGTGCTATTTTTGCAAAGTGGTATAGATGGCATTGTTGCCCAAAGCTCAAGAAATCCAGCAACTGGATAATCTATAGTGTTTCAATCATGAAAAACACAGAAAGCATACTAAGATAGGTAACCAAGTTCAGAATGGCATGCCTTCAATCTAGCTATAAACCTGAAAGGCAGCAGCACTTTGTGAAGTATAACTGAGCTATGTAGGTAAGAGCTTGTGAAATTCAGTATAACTAGCATTGCATGTCTAGTGCATAATTTCACATGTTAGCAAATAGAACACATACCAAACAATTTAATGCTGCATAAAGTTCCTTCAACCAATATCCATATGCCAAGTTGACTACAACAGAAAAAGTGAAAAAAAATTAGAGCCAGCTACCATGACAGAAGCTCATCAGTTTTGTTAACAATCAAAAATAAAAATCAAAGAAGCTTTATCAGCACAAACCAACCTCCCTTGAAAGAGTGACAGTCGGTTCCTACTTTAAAATAAGAATAACATCAAAATGCATTATATATACCAAGAACAGCATCCCTATTGGAATATAATCATGCAGAGAACATATAAAAGTACAGTGATAGTCTAATACTCACGTTCTGTCTTTGTCTAATCCTTCCTAGAAAGTACAACTGCGGACACAAGATACCAGTATGCCAAACTATTAAGACAACACACTTAAATCCTAAAAGACTCACATAATCACAATGGTATAATGATAAATAGATGTAAACTCATCTATATAGTTTCACCACAAACTGTTTTGGCCAAAGTTTGGAACAAATATACTAGAATAACTGGAGAGAGAGAGACAGAGAAACCCTAAAACCAGGGTCAAGTGGTGAGACTGATCTGCAATCCTAAAGAATGCTTCCTCTACTTTCTTATGTTGGAAGGAATGACTTGCCCCAAAAGAAACAGGGAAAAAAACTAACTACTGTTACAAGGAAGAAAATGAGCATAGAAGAGTTATACATTACCTGCACCAAAAGCTAGTATATTAGGAAGAGGGCGGGTACAGTAGAACAGCAAGTGAAACTAGTGCAGTTAGTATTACAAAGAAAGCTTCTACTTGCTTTCCAAACTTATCTTTAACCTGCTCAAAAAGAGTTCAACTTTGTAATGTAGTTGTGTGAAAGACTAAATATCAAGAGGACAATACTTCACAGAGAAAATGATTTACAAATACAAAATTAACAGTTTTGCATCTTTTATATATTTCTAAGAAGAAGCAGTCAGTTAAAATTTGATAATTTCTGGGTAATAACTTTGATCAAAAACTAATGTCAGGAAATTATGAATTTAATTAATAGTTAAATTCATTATTTCCTTGAGAGATCAGAACTCAAGGCTGCAAAATATCAGCTTCAACTGGGTCCATAAAACAAGTCTTCCAAGGTTAACTCTGATGGTTCATAGATTTTTTTTTTCTTTCAACTAGTTTTGATGGTTTATAAATATCACTATCAAAGGTTATGGATAGAGTTTACGTGTTATTATATGTCATACTGACCAGCTCTCTTTTCATTTTCCCCTGGGATCGGTATTTCAGGCTTGCTAAAATATGCATTCTCAATTCACTCATCATGTTCATGAGGGACACTGGCCATGTAACTTGAGCACCAGTTTTCAATTCCAAGAGAGGTAATAAAGCTAATCAAGATCATTCAGAAAATGTTTGTTCATTCCAATCCAAATTTGTATTTAAATCCAGACAAGACAATGGCATGGCCTCATGCAAGCTCTTAGCCTTAGAACCACTAACTATTGAACCTTCCAGGCATAAGTCAATGAAAAGAAAAAGAACATACCTGAAGACGAAAAAATCGTAATGTACTTAATATGATGCAACCTAATGCCATACGAACTAGACAACAACAAAAGAAATAGGTTAGCATACTTTACAGTAATAAATAGACAAGATAACAGAAAGAAAAGATAAAACACAAATGATGTTTATTCTTTTCTTTTCTTTGGTGGGGGACTTCATGTGTATAATAACACACACAAAACTGATTTATCTAGTCTTTTATGACTTTGATCTTATCCAGATAGAAGCCAAGAATTACAAGTGGTAATAAGGCCAAATGACAATCGGATATATGGAAGAAAAGCTTATAGATCCAGTTTCCAGCAATAAATCCAACAGAAACAGTCTTTCTTAAACGGGCAGAAAATATAGGAAAACTTTGAGGAAAATAAAACAAGAACAACTTTTTCCTTGCAAACCACTTGCAATAATTAGTCACTCAATTATTCACATGAAGTTCCAGAAGTACCAAGTAATTCTGGAGGCCAACAAGGATTTCAGATATTAACTAGATGAGATATTGTGCTACACTCCTATTACTAACAAGCCTTATGGCACAGCACCTCAACAGAACTAAATTTGATTTCAATCTTGATAAATAAATTCATATAGCGCCAAGTACCAAGCACTAACCTGCAAAAGACCGTAAATCTTTGGCAAGTGCAGCAAGTTCATTGCTAGAATAAATGGAGATGCCAAAGTTGATACAAGCAAGGCCCTACAGGAAAAACAGTACTTTGTAAGGTGAATTCAATCTTCTTGGTATGCTTGATCTCTTAGAAGAAATCATTTTTATATCCATAGAATATTTCATAAGTTAGAAAACCATTCAAACTCTATTAGGTTAACCAGTGAGTTTCATATGTCTCAAATAAAACAATCTAAGTTGAATAACTATGTAGACACATAAGCATCTGAGCTCAATAGGTAAACCAAGAATATATTTACGAGCAAAGCGCTAGAGAGAGATCAAACTATAAAATGTATAACTCTTCCCAATCATATGAGATATTAAACCACATATACTAAAACAATGCTACAAATATGGGACTGCATTGTGCTAAGTTATGGGCTCTATCATCACTTTAGCAATATTAAATGTATTAAAAGGAAAATAAACAACATTATATACATATATATAGTAAAGAGAGAGGGAAAAGATGTATGCCAAGTGGTATTGAAGACCCTCTAAGCTACCCACAGAAGAATTGAAGCTTACCAATAAAAGTGCGAGGAACGACACCAGGAAACTCCAAATGATCATACTGATTATGAAAACAAACATCCAAACTAGAAAATTAGATTTGAAAGTTTATAATTTCCAACCTTATCGAATACTGAAAAGATATTGAAGATACAGTCAAGTAAACTTACACCATCCAAGTGATGTCGATGATAAAGAATATCGTGCATTGCCTAGGTCAACAAACGATTAACAAGATAAACAAAGAGAGTTAGCAAGCAAAGGAGCCATAGAAGCCTTACAACATGCAATAACAAGTTGACCTTGAAATTATGAACTTAGAAAGAGAATAAATTCCGTCTCGCATATTGAAGTTATATTAGGATTAACACTTAATGGGATTGACGCGGATTATGGTTCTTGAAATGTCTTGTACACAAAAATATCAAAACTCAAATCAACTATGCCTTATGGTAGAATCAGACTGAACCAAGTACAGAGTTTTCTGTCAGGTCCCAGACACTAAAAGAGGAAAAACTCTAAAACTCAATGCTCTAAACCAAACAGGACATAACCCATTCTTGCTAGCCCAGAAAACTGAGAAAACAACAAAACTTCATATCACATATTTAACACTGATTAATAAGTTTTTCATTATTCTTTTTCTTCTCCATTTACATTGCTCAGATGGGTACCCAAAAGCTTTCTTATTGAAAGCGTTTCTACTGCAAAATTTATCTTCCACCTATACAATTATTCATTTTCTTTTGGTTTTCTTGCCCGTTTTCCGTTTCGGTTGAAAGAGAAAACAATAGGAGCTATGTAGCAGAAGAGTACCTGAACGTTGAAGCTTTCTTCGACCTTAGTGTAGGGAACCATGATCACGTAGAACGCAGCAATTGATCCCAACATCAAATCGTAACCGTAGCGCTCGACAAAAGTTGAAGAAGCCATTGTCAGAGAGAGGGACAGAGAGGTAGAGGCAAAATGGAGCAGAGTGTTCACTGGGCTTGCAAGATGGTCACCCAAGATGTTGGGGGTGATGGTCAATTGTTGTCTTATGTTGTTGCTGGGTGGGCTATTGGGCTTTCAATTATGTTGTCTAGGGCTTTCAATTTAGTATGTCCATCACTTCATTTTCTTCCCATGTTCTTCCGACAAACAAACAAACAAACAAAAAGTTTTTTTTTTTTTTCAAGTACATAAGAAGAAGAAAAAAAATAAAATAAAATACAACCAACAAGAAGAAGAAGAAAAAAAAAACTCAACTGGATGGTAATTTTGCATGACACTAGGCTCAATTTGTTTGGGCGTAAACCTTTTTAACAAAATATATATTTTTTCTTCTAATTTTAGGTGTATGGAGCAGCTGAAAATCTTGGTTATATAAAAACATTTTTGATTGACCAATAAACGTTTATTATTTTTTTGTGTGTTAAAACTAATGTTTTATTTTTTTGTTTATTTTGAACTGAAATCTCATTTATTCTAAAAAAAACCAGAGATTACAAACAATCAAAGCTTACTGTAGCATGTAAAAAATCAAGATACAACTCCATTCAAATTTTCTCAATAGATGTTTGGAGCGCTACCTTTGCCGAAGCATGTGCCACCACAAAGTTTAAAAAAAATACATATGGACCCTGTCATTTTTTAAAACTTCAAAATAAAAATGTCGAAGTAGTAATGCTTTGGGAAATAAAGGGTACGTATTTCTTGTTAATAGAAGAAGGCCCAGGTTCTTCAGATGCTACAAATAAACAGAGCCTCAAGTTCTGCAAATATTTTCATCCTATCTCAAGACTTTCACACGCCATGTGTCCATAGGCCTAACATACATGATATTACCATCCACTTTTTGTTATCTTAATATGCCTGAGGCTCTTTCATGCATGTGTCAAGGCCATAAGGCATTATATTTCTGGCATTCTTCTTCTGTTTTTTTTTTTTTTTCCTTGCACGTGCCATCAACTTGTACCAAAATTAGCCTTGATTGGTGCCAAGGACACTGTTGCCAGTCTTTTGAATTGGGAATTTTGATGGTGGAAACACGGTTATGATATGATTGGCACCAGAAAGAAGCCACTAAATTTCAGGGTCACAATGCAAATATTGAATTTTAAAAACATTTATAGATAGGAGAACAAAAGAAAGAAATCCACATTAAAAGTAAGAATAGATCAGTAGCCCAGGAAAAAAAATGTAAATATAGGGTAAGAAAGAGCTGATGGGAAGGGAACAAATAGAAATCATTATGGAAGAAGAGGACAAAGTGAAGCAAATAAGGGAAATCTGCAAGGTAGCGTAGTTTGGAGTTAAGTGAACACTGATCATGAATCACTATGTGGGGGCATAAAAAAAATGAAAAAAATAATAAAATAAAATAAGCAAATAAGACTGGGCAAGGAAGAACATATCTAATGTTTCCTTTTTTTAAATAATAAAAAAAAAATTACTCTATTTAATTATGGCATACCTTTTTTAAGATATTAATGAGGCATTATGTTGTTTCTTCTAACCTTGACCTCGTATTTTCTGATTAGTTGACATAAGTTTTTTGGTTTGATAACCATAAACATAATATGGTTTGACCCAAGCTTAATGATTTAAACTTTTAAGTTCAACATTAATGTCAATCAGGTATATATATATCTCTCTTTCAACATTTATTCCACTTTCTTTTTTCTTTTTTCTTTTTTGCCCTTTTTCTCTAGCTAGCTAGGCACCTACACCATTCCACTGAACTGGAAGTACTCTGTTTGATGGATCACTTACTAGTTTTATATGAAGTTTAATAAAATTGCTTTATATTATAGGAAAAAATCAAAGGCAATAGAGCAAAGTTGGTGGAGATTGTTAAGTTTCACCCTGCAGTAACATTCCCTTCAAAGTTGAAGCCACTTTTGAAACAAAAAAAGATATGGGACATGGTTAAGACAAGGTGGAACCCACCAAATATCTGATGCCTCACTCTATCATCATGAGATTTAGAAGACTTTAGAAATTGATTGAAAGGTTATGATTGCTGCATGGAATTCAGCATTCCTCTCCCTCTCTCTTATTGCTTCAGACTGTGATCTTTTGAGATTATTATTTATGACACTTTTGAACTTTGAATATTGAAATCATGAAGTTGTCGGATCCGTAGGTAAACTTACTTTTTCCTTGTTGCCAAGTGTTAAGGGGTTGTTTGGTAGTAATTTAATTTTCTGGGTGTTGCTTCAGTTTATGGAATGGGAATTCATTACACTTTCACTTTCTAAGGCTCCAACGGCAAATTCCATTGTGCCACTCATCATGGGAACACCACAACACCCCTCTCTCTCTCTCTCTCTCTCTCCCCAAAAATCCCATAACCTGTGGCTGCATGTGAATATTCATGTAAGCACTTGTGCAGTTGTGCCTGCAGATATTCGTCCTGCAGAAGAATTATAAGGTGTTTCCTAGCTAGACCCTTAGAATTCTCCTCCCCATTATCTTCCTTTTTTTCAGAACGGGATAGGTATCTAAAACGTTCATACAATTTGACGATGTGGTAGTGGGTCATCTTTAGATTAGTATTTGCTAAAAGAGAAAAGAGGTTAAGGGTTAATTTTTACTACTACGTCATATTTTACCGGTCTATATATAGCCCTACTGCAGAAAGAGTTTTAGTGTTAGGGTTACTCGAACTACCTTTATAAATTTAAAAATTAAGCCAGTAACATTATCTCAATTGTATATGAGTCTACTTAATAACATACTTCTTTGTAATAGGGTGATTTTTTTTCTCTGCAGAAGTACATGCACTGCAATCCATATTAGACAAGTGAATATATTGCATTGCAATCCATATTAGACAAGTGAATATATTGCATTCTTCACATATGAGGTGCCAAATTCTTTCGAAGAATGGAAAAGAGAAGAAAAGGTTATCATTTTAAGCTTTCTTCTAATAGCAAGCCAAAGAATCACAGTATGTCTGTGAATCATTTTGCTGAACCAGATACTTTTAATTTGTGGGTTTCTGCCCTATATTTCCTTAGCTTTAGAAGCTTTCCTCATGCTCATGGAGCAAACTCCTAAATGCCTCATCTTCCAGAAACTGATCCTATGCTTGATGTATTAGGATCTCACATAGTTTTGTAGATGGAATAGCCAATAATTTCATGGAGAAGTTTGAGAGAAAGAACCCCATCGCTAATTCTCGATTGATTGAATGGTTCAAACCTACCATACCAGAGTTTCAAGGTTGTTTGCGGCCAGAAGAATTCTGGGATTGGGTAACCAATGTGGAGGAAATTTGACAATTTCTATCAAGCCCCGGAGCAATATATCCCCAGGTCTTATACCAACATAGGAAAAGAAGAGTGACAAAGTGATGAAATAAATCACCAAGAAGAGGAAAATGAACTAATTAAGCAAAGAGATTCAAGCAAGATCCATTAATCTACTCATTTTGATGCCACATTAAATTATTGTTTATATTAAAAAAAACATGGATAGAAAATGACAAATTTAATAATTTAATTATTCTAATAGATAAAGATGGGGGAGGGGAGGACCAAATGATTAGCTCATTT
Source organism: Carpinus viminea (assembly GCA_013348765.1). NCBI lineage: Eukaryota > Viridiplantae > Streptophyta > Magnoliopsida > Fagales > Betulaceae > Carpinus > Carpinus viminea. The sequence goes on from CP054668.1 coordinate 14,670,760, forward strand.
ACAACCTCATTTGTGTTAATTAACCAATAACTAATAATGCTAAAAATAGTTAGGAACTATTTTCATTTTGTCAAATTATAGGATTTTAACCCATGATCTTCACTAAATGGTACAAGTGTGGTTAAGTAGGAAAATGAGTATTGCTTAGTTAATAAATTAAATTAGACATCCTAATCTGAGAAGTACTCCTGCCATGAATTATCATCAAGAGTAATAATTATTTCTTTGACTAATTAATTTCTGTACACAACTTTTTACTAGCATGAATGATAGATGATTCCTCCAGTTCAACCCAAACCTTGCTTGCCTGATTTGGTATCTACTCATTAGGACAAAATCATAAAATAACAGTTACTAATATCAATTAGGATATTTCAAAACATTTGTTGTTGTACAAAGACACCTAACAAGAGTTTAATTTGGCAAAAGAACCTCTATGTATTTTGATCATAGATTAATATTGTACACTACCCTTTTATCTTACATGTTATTGATGTGGCATTGTTAGTCAGTTCTTAATTTTTATTTTTATTTAAAAAAAATAAAAAGATTTAAGAAAAGGAAGAAGAAGAGATAAAAGTGGAATAAACGTGTGGTACATCATTTCTCATTTTGATAGGTGCTATTTGGCATACCCCCATCTCATTCTGCTAAGGTGACAATATTCATTTTTCTTACCACGTCAACCCTTTTTGAAAGAAAAAAAAAATGAAAAATGGACATTGTGAATTACATCAATCTATGGTAAGGCTTTGATCTTGATGGCATTCCCATCAAGTCTAATGTGCAAATCATCTTGTGCTTAAACAATTCCTTAGAGTCAGTCCACCAGTAAGTTGGAATATAATATGATCTGTGCATGTGGAGTGTTGAGAATAAGGTTATATATTGAATCACTAAAGAA